>VDFB02000017.1:323518744-323660668 GCA_007258455.2 Sequoia sempervirens
AGCTACTTTTTATTTTATATGAATTGCATTTTGCATTGAAGAATATTGGAAAAGAAAGATTTGAAATAGAATACAATTTTACATGAATATCTTTTAAAAAAATTAATTGGAATGCAATTAGTAAGGTATAGAAGAAATTCAAAGTTAAAAAACTACTTAACAAACATTGTACAATATTTTGTGGAAGGATAGACAAAAAATGGCATCTGACCAATAGATTTTAGTTGATTCTTTTGAAAAATGTAGTTTTATTTAATCTTTGTAATCTAAACAGGTTGATCGCGTAGGTGCTTAATCAAAACTTAATAAGCAAACACAATTAAAATCAATTTCAAGAAAAATTTACAATCATCAAAATTGAAACTAAGCAACTTAAAATTATCTTCAAATAATTTTACTTTTATTTTAAAACTGGAAATATTTAATAAAGATATTAATATTCTTAGTTTCAATTTTCATGATTTTTAATTTTATTTGAAATTGCATTGTGTTTCTTTATTAATTTTTAAAATCATATTAATCAAAATGACAATATTGTAATAAATAATTTTATTATTAAAATATATTAAAAAATAAATTATATTCAACAATGATCTATTTAAAAATATAAAAGTTTATTAAACAATATTAAAGTATAGTATTATTAAATTTTAATAATTTCATGACCATGATAATTTAAGATAATGAAAAATAAAATATATTAAAGTATATTTAAATATACTAAAATGTATTATATTAATTTATTTTATTATTATTCTACATTATATAATATTAAAATTTCATAATAATTAGTTTGGATTATGAAAGTATTGTTTAGAAAATTAAAATATATTAAAAGATAAATTATATTAAATAGCAATATTTAAAAATATTAAAGTTCATTAAAGAATATTAAAGTATAATATATTTTTATATTGTATTATCACTATATGTTATATTATTATATCAGATATTACAATAGATTATTAGATTATATAATATATTCTTATATTATAAAATTAGATTAGATTATTGAAATATTATATACATAATATCTTTTTATATTGGAGTATCTGTAGGATCATGATGGGCCAAAAAGTAGCAATATGATGGGTATATGGCTGATGACTTTTTTTTACCCAAAATTGATGAAACAAAAAGGGTTTTTAAAGGAGATTCTCAACTTTCCACCAATATAAATTATGCTTTACTTTGAATTTAATAAGTAATTATTATTCATTTTCTATTTGAATTACGATTAAAGTCCTAATTGATATGCTGATTGAAAAACATCTATAGCTTTCAAACGGTATCACATTTTTTGAATCCAAAAGATGCATCACATTCTATGCTTCACATACTATAGGATTAAAAAAAATAAAAAATTGAATTTCATGAAGTTTTGATCAAGTTAAGGTGGTCAAACATACGATTTTTTATATTTTTAAAAGGTTGTAATAAAATATTCATAATTAATTACTTGGAAAAAAATTACAAAAAAATATGCATCACATCAGGACATGATTCCTCTACTTATATTTAAAATCTTATAAAAAAATATTATCATTTTATTATGGTTAGGATGGTCAAACAGACACCTAACCTTTTTTCCCTCAAATTTAAGTACTACTACATTGAAATTTCAAAGTTTCACCAAATAAATTTTTTTTCTTTAAATAAACCTAGTAGTTTAGAAACTACATTCAATTTTCTACAAATTCTATTCTTACTTATTTTTGAAATAATATAGATAACTTATTCAAATTTTTACATCAAGTTTCCCAACTCTGATTTTTCTCTTTTTTTTGCCACTTAAAGGCATGTTTTTTCCATGATGATCCTACGCATACCCATTATATTATTATTATTATTATTATTATTATTATTATTATTATTATTATTATTATGAGATTATTATATTACTTTAAATTATTATAAATTATAATAATATATATTATAGTATAATAAAGAATATTAAAGTATATTAAAAAATATTAGAATTTATTAAAGATTATTATTTCTTAGATTATATTATATTGAAGCAACCTTATAAATATTAACATTTTTTAATTATTGAAAAAACAATAATATTACAGTTGTTGAATGATCATTCTAAATTCATTAAATACAACCTAAAATAAAATATTAAATACATTTCCGTCAATATATTATGATATATATTTGTAATATTACATATAAAAATCCTTTAAAAATTAAAATATATTTATTATTTTGTAAACTAAATAAAATGACCTAAGAATATTTTACCATAAATCATACACTAAACCACAACCTATCAAATATTAAATACATTCCATGATATATATTTATAATATCACATATAACAATCCCTTAAAAATTAAAATATATTTATTATTTTACAAACTAAATAAAATTTGACCTATGAATCTTTTACCATAAATCATACAATATATTACATTTAATTTTCTTTGAGTTTCTTAAATAATATAAAATAAAAAAGTATATTAAAAAAATATTGGAATTTATTAAAGATTATTATTTCTTAGATTATATTATATTGAAGTGCAGCCTTATAAATATTAACATTTTTTGATTATTGAAAAAACAATAATATTACAGTTGTTAAATTATCATTCAAAATTCATTAAATGCAACCTAAAATCAAATATTAAATACATTTCCTTCAATATATCATGATATATATTTATAATATTACATATAACAATCCCTTAAAAAAATTTATATATATATTTATATATATATATATATATATATATTATTTTACAAACTAAATAAAATTTGACCTATGAATCTTTTACTATAAATCATATAGTACTTATTACATTTAAGTTTCTTTGAGTTTCTTAAACTATATTTATTATTTTGCAAACTAAATAAAATTTGGTCTCCAGAGTCTTGTCATAAATCATGCAATATTACCTTTAAATTTATTTGAGTTTCTTTTCATGCAAATCATTAAATGAAATTCTAACTTCCTTTGATTTCCTTTGGCCAAACTTAAAATTATCAATTGTGTGCTAATTAAATAGTGCCAAGTGATTGACACTTTATTTGAAATATTTATAAGTGAAATTTAATTATTTCTCACTAGGGAAAGGTAGGATTTACTTTCAAAATAAAATTCTTCTAAATTCTAGCATTTGGCCATCTCACATATATTATTTTATGTGAATAGGAAAAATATGAACCAGCTAATAAAATTGCACTATCTAGACCATCTATTTAACTTGTAATCAACTATTCTATTCTATTTTACCTCTCAATTGAGGCTCATAGTTGAAGCATAATGAAATTCCATAAAAAAAATTTAAGATACATGTAATTTTTTGATATGGATTTGGGAATAAACACATGTACTTGGAGCCTCACTAAAATACTAACCCAAATAGCATGGAATATGCATTCTATATAGATCTACAAATAGATAGAATTCCAAAAGCTTATCCCACACAAATTATAAAAAATATTATTATTAATTAAGGACCAGGATTCAACAAATCATTATAGCTAATGATCATGTAATCTTACAATAAAATTTGTAGCTTAAACCAAGCTGATGGTGTCACTCAAGTCAAACTAGCAAATCTAATGCAAAGTCTTGTCTAGGTTACTATAAGTGAATTGAAATAAATGGTTATAGCTAATGATCATGTAATCTTACAATAAATATTGAAGCTTATGATCATGTATTCTTACAATAATATAAATAGACAATTTATTTCTTCATATCATGTATTAAAATCTTTTTCATGCTTGCCATAAAATAACTTTCCTCAACTGAATGAAAAACAAAGTGTCTCCTAATGAAAAATTTAAATCCTAACTAGGTTCTACAATTCAAAGTTCCTATACTCCCACTATATAATGAGTAGTAAAAGTGAGTCTAAATGTTGCTATGAGATACCAAGTTTTAACTCCACATCACAGCTTTGGCAATAACTAAAAAATTGAGATTCAAGACATTTTTGAACAAATATCTACCATAACTAAAACATCAAGTCTCGATAGCTTTCTAAATAGATCCCAAATGGGTGAAGGATGAATAGCAATGAATACAATAACTTTCCCTGATCATAGATATCATCCCCTCACCTATCTATTCACTACTATCATAACACAATAGAAGTCTATGTAAGTTAAATCATCAATGAAAATTAAAAAAAAAGGCTACAAGTGGTCGACTCACCAAAACAACACAAGCAAGGAATTGGAAGAATTTTATGGTTATTTACATTGGCATGGTCAGATGATTCTTAGACTGCAGTGAAATTGTAGTAAAATATGTAGCCAGAGTTAAATGCATCTGATATCATAAATGATAACATAAAATTTTAGGCTTGTATGGAACTTTCCCTTACACATAAAAAGGAAATTGATTTATTTTAAATTTTATGACATTTTTAATACATACACAAGTTATACATGCATACACTTATAAATACTAATATAATCCAAACATGTCACATTCTACATGCTTAAAAAATTACCTTGGATTCAACCTATGATCAATAATGTCACTCACCTCTAAATCATAAAATCATCTAGCCCAAGCAGAGTGGAGTATTATTTTAAAATCATAAATCGTATTCATGTGCTTCAATAACTATCACCAAAGCTATAACACCCCACCATGAAACCCCAAAGGACAACACTTCTAACTAACAATTATGAGACAATTTTCTTTTTTTAAAGAAATTAACATGAAATGTAAATCATACAACACTAACATATAATGCATCTAACATACATAAGTTCTATCAATTTACTTTAAGGTATCATGGCTGCATTACACACATACATTATTAACATGTTCTAATCCAACACCTAATAATAACCAACCCACAAGGGTTAATTATAAATCTACTGCAATAAGTAAATGAACATCATGCATACATCCATAACATCAAATATACTTCCATCAATGATCACATAATAATACCAAAGTGTACATCCATCACTTTTATTACATAAATATATATCATTTCATGATTACATAATTACGTCAATTCTTCCCAATGAGCAATAGGAAGGAAACATAGAATACATAATATGATACAACTGAAATGATTCATAGTATCAATGTTGCCACAAGAATCTAGTAAAATATTTGGAACACAACATAAGGTACAACTCCATGCTCATAAACATCAACTGGGAACCCAATGGAATGCATAGCATGTTGCACCCAACCATGTGGAACCCTAAGCTCCACCCCCTATGCTACGAGATGATAATAAGGACCCACTACACAAAAATTCAAGTAGACAAGGGCTAACATGACTTCAACATACAAGATTCAACAAGACAAAACATAAAGAGACAACCACTTCTAGAGGCACAAGATTCATCACATAGCTCAATATGGGTTATCCAATGTGGATCTTCCTAGGTCCCAACCCCTATCTTGGGTTACCCTGGAAACCTCAATTGATCCTTGTCCCCCATTCTAACTCGTGTGAAATAAATGTATACCTTTCAAGAGGACAAGGTAGTTGATCTTTTCCCTTCTAGGCCTTCCAACTCATCTCAAGCCTAAATGATCACTTGAGCCATGAGTGAGGTGTACCATTATCTTGATCAATGTGAACTACCCAACACCTTAATTCATTTTAAGTTTTCATCGGATTAAAGAAACTCTCAATTCAAGTTACCCTAGCCACAACTTTGGGTGCCAACCCCCATTGAAAGCCACTCCCCCTACTAGCAACTAGAGGCCCAACACATCCAATAGGGTAAATCCATCATGCACACTAAAATGAAGCCACAAAAATCACATTTATAGAGTATGGGACGAACCATCTTGCTCACAATTTCCAACCATAATAACAAGTAAACGGTGCAAGGATAAATACCCTCATGAACAAAATCCCAGTTCAAAATCAATCCACTTTCAAAATGAAAAAAATGTGAAACCAAAACCAAACGTATTTTCCCTAAGCCTCTAGAAGTCTCTCAATAACCATTTGGCACAAAAGGGATACGTCCATAAAATAATAGCCAAAATCATCTCAGTACAAAATCAAGCACAATAGCAATGATCAACTTAAATTCTAAAATCACACACATAATTCATCACAAGGAAACAATCAAACATGGAAACCTTGAAATCAACTATTTAAATCGAAATCACAACAAACAAGCAATCATGAACTCCACAAATAAACATCACCACCACTTTTTATTTTACTCAACGACTTAATCACTTAATCCAAACACCTAAAACAATTATACAAACACTAAAACTAATTTTTCTTAACAAGTCCATAAACACTTAGTCAGGACACATTGTCTAATCCAAGTATTTAATAATCATACAAAATACATGAAGGTATTCCCTAAATCAAAGCGTTATTACCACTTCCTTATCACTCATCCTAAATTAATTTATTTAAATTTGATTAATATACCATTTATAACAAATAACTATATGTACAAAATCACTATATCATTATTAATCAACCACAATAAACATACTCTAACTTATTATCCAAAAACATTCTCATATTAAAATTCACAACTTATCCTATCCTCTATTTAAAAGAAATGTTACTACTATGCATGCTAAAATATTATTACCTAACATCTTAAATTCTCTTATCACGACTCTGAAAGTAAAAATACTAGACTTAACTAAATGTGAGGTAAATACTCCAAAAGGTTAAGCCATGATATAAACATTAAATTCTAAGACAAAACCTACTTATATCTTTTAAATCACAATAGACATCTATTGAATAATTGCCATAAGCTGAAATTAAATACTCAAGTCTCCATTATAAAAGTAAATAATTTAATCCTTAAGCTATATTAATGTTTTCCCTATCTCACATATATTTTAAAATACTATTCTTTTACCCCTAATATTTTGAAATGCTCATTTAAATACTATACAACTTACATATCTAACATTATCAAAATATATATACATCTACACACACACATAAATCAAAATTTGAAAATTGTTTGCAACTCAATGTTTCAGTTTATAAGGAGATAAACACATATATTTAAATATGCATATATGATTGTATATATCTATCATCATATATCATAGGATACTTGTCCGAAGGATTTTTCACCTAGGCATTCAAGTACTAGGCCTAATGTAAGTCTCTATGATTCTATAAATGAGAACATAAGATTGACCATATAAATTTAAGAATTCCATCATTCATTTAGAATCTATTAGAGCTATCACCATTTTGGGTTTAATATATTGTGGGCATACTCTAGATACTACCCTTAAATCATGAAAACAATATATTAGTAACCATGTAAACTACATAGATCATGTTTCCTTAATTTCTTGATGATTATAAATCATGCATACAAGCCTAATATCATATGTCTTTTGAAGGAAAAAAATCTAATTTATTGTTTAATCAAAACCAACTCCTTAGAAACTCACGTTCTAGAATATGAACTATGATTGTTAATTTAAAAAGTATCATTAAGGAGTTCAGTTAAGACATGCTATTTCAATATGGGAATATCGCTAATTAGTAGGATAAATACAATGATATATAGATTGAACATAATCAACAATTAAATTACTATACATAGGCATTTAATGACTATATTTAGATATTTGTATACAAGTATATGCATCTACCTATATATAAATATGAATATAATTTTAGAATACAATAGATAAAAGACACTATTAATGCCATTTATAATATATAATTCATCAGCTCAAAGTATAAAAAATGCAGTAAATAATTTTCTATGGAACACCTATCCAAAACCTATTAAAATACTTTCATAACCTACAATATAAAAGTACACACAATACTGGCGATGTGATGCATAGGCAGTGACGAGCACGCATACAGGGTGGGGCATGCAGTCAACTAGCAAGGCTGGTGCAAGAGCTATTGACATGAGGCCCTTAAGAGATTTTATCTCATGAAATGGAAGTGTTTAATATCCCCACTCTCAGTGTAACATCATGGTAGCTCGATTCTAGCCCATCCAACATTCCTGTGGGTTAGAAGGCATAATAAGGGGATGATAAGGAATAAGATTGTCTAGAAAAGTTAGAAGATGTTTCTAAAAGACTAGAATCTTCTAGAAAGGTTAGATGATGTTTCTAGAAGAACTAAAGTCTTCTAGAAAGGTTAGATGATGTTTCTTGAAGAACTAGAATCTTCTAGAAAGGTTAGAAGATGTTTCTAATAACTAGAATCTTCTAGAAAGGTTAGAAGATTTTTCTAGAAAGACTAGAATCTTCTAGAAAGGTTACTAGATGTTTCTAGAAAGACTAGAATCTTCTAGAAAGGTTACTAGATGTTTCTAGAAGAACTAGAATCTTCTAGAAATCTTACAAGATGTTTCTAGATGAACAAGAATCTTCTAGAAGGGCCAGAACCTTCTAGAAACTAGACCCTAGGGTGGCCTTGCTTTAAGGTTTTATTTAAAGGAGGTTGGGGTAATAGGAAGGACATTCTAATTTTTTATTCCTTATTTGCTGAGAAATATCTCTTGACTGAAAGTGATTTCAACCAGTTCAAGGTGTTGCTCCCTTAAATTTAGTGGTTTGGTGTTGTTTCCATACCACCTTAAAATCATCATTGAAGGTTTGGGACTTAAAATCAGACCCACATATTGTAATTTTCAATATTTACTATTGTAACCAGCCTCTGGTTAAATTAAGAGAATATGCTTTCTTATTGGGTATGCTCTTGTTTATGGTCATCTTAACTATTTACAAAGAAAAATTTGTATACAAGTTCATTTTCTGAAATTATTACTTTCAAACTTCATGATATAATATGTTCTTATTGAAGGAATAAGTGAAAAACAAGTCTGAAACTTGTCAGACTAGCAAATTGAAAGAAAAAATTTCAGCTTGAACCTATAAGGGTTCATTACAGTGGTATTAGATCCGTATTACTGCCAGCCTAGAGGGTTATGGTTTTCTTATGCAACCATCAGAGGTTGGTCCACATAGATATTTTACATGCAGTAGAGCAAAGCAGTGAGGAAATCCTATTGATACACAAGTAGACACCATGGGAGATAGAAGAAATGGCAACCCTCCAAGACAAGATGAGGAAATAGAAGCAAGAGATATCTACAAGGGTATTACAACAGGGCAACAACATGTAGCTGATGTCTTGCAACAACTTACAGTAGCTATACAACAGATGAATGATCCTAGAATACCATTTCATGATCATGAAGACATTGGTAGTGTTGTTGTGAATCCAAGAAGAACACCTACTCGCACTAGTGATAGAACCTTACAACCTATGTTTTCAAGAAATGAAGAGGAGAATGCTAAAGAAAATGAGGATGCACCATTCATAGATAATATCATCTCACTGCATGATGAATGGGATCTGTTACTCCTCTAGTAAAGGAACATTTGACCTTTGATCGTTACATGAGCCAAAAGAGGGAGCACAGTAGTGCAAGGTCAGATAGAAGTCCAAGAAATCAAAACAAGGATCTAAGACATGCTACAAATAAACTCACTCTCCCAACATTTGATGGTAAGGGAAAGATCACAACAAGAGCATGGATTCACAAGCTAGATACCTTTCTAACTCTATGACCTATGGCAAAGGATGAAGCAATCAAATTTGTAACCATGCACTTAGAAGGTATTACATATGACTAGAGGCACATGGTTTGGTTACCCAAAACCATGGCTTGATCCATTCCTATGATGATTTCAGTCGAAGATTGATAGAACGATTTGATAGAAAGGACATGGAAGTATATTATCAGGAGCTAGCACAACTCAAGTAGAGTGGACATGTGGAAACATAGATTGAAGAATTCTGGAACATTGTTGTTATGGTTCCTG
The DNA here is from genome assembly GCA_007258455.2 of Sequoia sempervirens. NCBI lineage: Eukaryota > Viridiplantae > Streptophyta > Pinopsida > Cupressales > Cupressaceae > Sequoia > Sequoia sempervirens. Next base: position 323,528,541 of record VDFB02000017.1, read on the forward strand.
ATATGTTCAAGATAAGGGTAGTTGTGTTGTTTATCGAGGGTCTAAATGATAGAATGAAAGGCATAGTTAAGGTACTCAAGCCTAACACATTACATGATGCTATTCAACTTGCTTTAGACCTTGAGACAACATCTACTTCCTTTCAGCCCACTAAGAAGAACTTCAAGAATTTCAAATTGAATCAAGAATCATTCAATAAACCGAAGGGTACACCTACTTCATCAATCAACGAGGAGAGGACTAAGCTTAGGAGGAAGAAGCTCTGCTTCACTTGCAAGCAACCATGGGAACCTGGTCATAGATTCCTTGGGAAAGGAAAAGCACATCTCATTCAGGTGATATCTGATGATGATGAGGTTGAAAATATAGACTCAGAAAGTGAGGAGGAACATCAGGATCAGCCTCATATAGAACCTAACGAGAATGAAATTACTATTGACTCACTTTCAGGAGTTCCACAATACCATTCCTTTCGTATGAAGGGAGTCTTGAATGGACAACACATTATTTGCTTGGTTGATAGTGGAGCCACACATAACTTCATCGATGAGGGATTGGTGGCTAGGAGAGGCCTCCCTATAGAGGAGTTTCCAAGATTCCAAGTAATAGTGGCCGATGGGTTTGGCATGAGTTGTACAAAGAAAGTCTCACAACTAAGCATCCAGATGGGAGATTACACATTGACTGATGACTTCTATATGCTTAGTCTAGGTGAGCTAGATGTGGTGCTAGGCATTCAATGGCTCCAGTCTCTTGGGAGGTATGTTTAGTATTTTCAAAAGATGGAGTTGGATTTCATAGCTAATGGAAAGAAAATTGTGTTAAGGACTCTATCAAATGGGAAGCCTAGAGCAATTTTTGTTAGGAGGATGGAGACACTTTTCAGGAAAGGAGATATGGAATGGGAAGCCTAGTGCTTCATATCATTTGAATCTCCTTCTAGAGACACACCACATCACCATATGGAAATTCAGAAGGTTCTGGATAGGCGCAACATAGTGTTTAGTAAAATACCACCTGGGTTACCTCCTAACCGTGGATTTGAGCATGTTATAGAGATGGAGGAGGGCTCTAAGCCTATCATTACAACACCATATAGGCATCCCAGGAACTTCAAGGAGGAGATAGAGAAAATAATTAAGGAGCTACTTGAGATGGGTCATATATGCCCTTCATCTAGCCCCTTTGCTTCTTCAATAGTTTTGGTGAAGAAGAAAGATGGGACTCTATGGATGTGCATTGATTATATGGCCTTGAACAAAAAGACCATAAAAAACTGGTACCCCATACCCAGGATCGATGAGCTTCTAGATGAGTTACACAGGGCTGCGTACTTTTCCAAGATCGATCTCAGATCAGGATACCATCAAATTCATGTCTGAGCAGAGGATGTTCACAAGATAGCATTCAGGTGCCATTTTGGACATTATGAATTTCTTGTTATGCCCTTTGGACTCACCAATGCACCTACTAGTTTTCAATCTTGCATGAATTATATATTCAACAAGCAGTTGTGTAAGTTTGCTTTGGTATTCTTTGATGATATTCTAATATTTAGTAAATCTTGGGAGGAGCACCTTAGACATCTAGATGAAGTACTTGGCATCATGGAGGCCCAGTCTTTGTTTGCTAAGGCCTCCAAATGTGAATTTGGACTATTAGAGATTCTCTACTTGGGCCATGTGATTGGTGCTAATGGAGTTCAAGTGCACCAAGAAAAGATTCAAGCCATACTAGATTGGCCACCTCCAAGGAACATATCTAATTTGCAAGATTTCTTGGGATTATGTAGTTACTACAGAAGATTTGTAAAGGGGTTTTCATAGTTGGCAGCACCTCTAACAAATCTTAACAAGAATGGGGCATTCATTTGGATAGATGAGGCACAAGCAGTATTTGATCAACTCAAGGATGTTATGAGCTCTTTTCCTATGTTGGCACTACCTAATTTTACTCAGCCTTTTGTCTTGGAGTATGATGCTTCAAGTGAAGGCCTAGGAGTTGTATTGATGTAGAATTGTCATCCCATTGCTTATGAGAGTAGGAAACTTTGAGGAGTAGAAAGGTTATACTCCATGTACAATAAGGATATGTTGGCCATCATGCATGTGTTGACCAAGTTCAAAAAGTACTTAGTAGGTGGAAAATTTGTGGTTAGGACAGACCACAACAACTTGAGATACTTCTTAGAGAAGAAGGACCTTAATGAATGGCAACAAAAGTGGTTCAGTAAGATATAGGCCTACGATTTTAACATTGAGTATGTCAAAGGAAAAAAGAATATGGTTATCGATGCCCTTTCTAGGAGACCATCCCTTTGCTCATTGAGTGAGATATCAGTAGATTGGAAGTCTTAACTTCTTGTTGAGTATTCCAAGTCTAACCTTGCATGCGAGAGCATGGATGGATGGATCCAGGATGATGATATCAAGTTGTGGATGATATAATCTATTATAAGGATAGGATATTCCTAGTACCTGAGTCAAAGCTCAAACAAAAGATACTAGGAGCCATTTATGACACCCCTACAATAGGGCATCCAGGTTTTTCAAAACCTATAGGCATGTTAGAGAAAGATTCTCATGGAAGGCTCTCAAAGATGATGTCATGTAGTATGTCAAAGAGTGTTTGACTTGTCAACAAAACAAGTCTGAGCACACCTTTCCATTATGACTCCTTCAACCCTTGCCCAACCCAGAGCAAAAGTGGGAGGGTATATCTATGGACTTCATTACATGTCTTCCAAAGGTTCATGGATGAGATTGCATATTTATGGTGGTTGATAGGCTAACCAAATATGCACACTTCTATGCCATATCTTCTAATTATTCAGCTCTATAGGTGGCAGAGTTATTCTTTTAGGAGGTGTTACACCTACATGGTCTTCCCAAGACCATAGTTAGTGACCGAGATAGTTAGTTTCTTAGTGTTTTTTGGAAGGAGCTTTTTTTATTAGTTGGTAATAAGTTAAAACCAAGCACCAACTATCATCCTCAAATAGATGGGTAGATGGAGATCTTCAATAAGTGGGTTGAGGGTTACCTACGCAATTATGTTGCAGGATAGCAACATACCTAGATTAGGTGGTTGTATATGGGAGAATACTATTATAATACCACTTATCATATAACCATTGGCATGTCTCCATTCAAGGAATTGTACGGATATGAGGCACTATCTTTTATGGACATGGCCTTTAATGACAGTAGAGCTCCTCGAGCCAGAGAGTTATTGCAAGATACTTAGGAGATCCTTAAGGTACTTAAAGATAACATTTAGCAGGCCCAAAATCAGCAAAAATTGTATCTTGATAGACACCGTGTAGAGAGAACTTTTGAGGTAGATGACTTGGTTTTCTTGCACCTCCAGCCCTATAGATAGAGTACCTTGAAGAGAAGTGGTGCAGAAAAACTCAAGCCAAGGTTCTATGGCCCCTATAGGATCATCAAGAGAATTGGGGAGGTAGCATATGAGCTTTATTTATCAGCAAGTAGAAAAATCCATGATGTTTTCCATGTGTCTTTCCTCAGAAATGCATTGGGATAGCATGTAGTTGCTTCACCAATTCTTCTACCCCTTGATGAGGAAGGAACATTGATACTAGAACCAGAGTCTATAGTCAATTGGAGGGAACACAATCTACACAATAAGATGATCAAGGAATACCTGATTAAGTGGAGAGACTTGCCTATGGAGGATGCTACTTGGGAGGGGGAACAAATACTTCAGCATCCTAATTTTCAATTGCTTGAGGACAAAAAATCCTGAGAAGGGAGGACTATAATATCCCCACTCTCAATGTAACATCATGTGGCTCGATTCTATCCCATCCAACATTCTTGTGGGTTAGAGGGCATAATAAGGGGATGATAAGTAATAAGATTGTCTAGAAAGGTTAGAAGATGTTTCTAGAAGACTAGAATCTTCTAGAAAGGTTAGATGATGTTTCTAGAAGAACTAGAATCTTCTAGAAAGGTTAGAAGATGTTTTTAATAAGTAGAATCTTCTAGAAAGGTTAGAAGATGTTTCTAGAAGACTAGAATCTTCTAGAAAGGTTACTAGATGTTTCTAGAAAGACTAGAATCTTCTAGAAAGGTTACTAGATGTTTCTAGAAAGACTAGAATCTTCTAGAAAGGTTACTAAATGTTTCTAGAAAGACTAGAATCTTCTAGAAAGGTTACTAGATGTTTCTAGAAGAACTAGAATCTTCTAGAAAGGTTACTAGATGTTTCTAGAAGAACTATAATCTTCTAGAAATCTTACAAGGTGTTTCTAGAAGAACTAGAATATTCTAGAAGGGCCAAAACCTTCTAGAAACTAGACCCTAGGGTGGCCTTCCTTTAAGGTCTTATTTAAAGGAGGCTGGGGTAATAGGAAGGACATGCTAATTTGGGTGGCCTTTCTTTAAGGTCGTATTTAAAGGAGGTTGGGGTAATAGGAAGGACATGCTAATTTGTGATTCTTTATTTGGTAAGAAATATCTCTTGACTGAAAGTGATTTCACCCAGTCCAAGGTGTTGCTCCCTTGAATTTATTGGTTTGGTGTTGTTCCCATACCACCTTAAAATCATCATTGAAGGTTTGGAACTTAAAATCAGGCCCACCGATTGTAATTTTCAGTATTTATTGTTGTAACTAGCTTCTAGTTAAATTAAGAGAATATGCTTTCTTGATGGGTATGTTCTTGTTTATGGCCATCTTGACTGTTTACAAAGAACAATTTGTATACAAGTTCATTTTTTGACATTATAAATTTCAAAATTCATGATATAATATGTTCTTATTGAAGGAATAAGTGAAAAACAAGTCTAAAACTTGTCAGACCAACAAATTGAAAGAAAATTTTTCAGTTTGAACCTATAATGGCATGAAATGTAAAGTTCAAGAAAGTTCTAGAATAATTAAGTGATAAGGATAAATATGAAAAATATTAAATATTTGTCAAGTGATAACAAGTCATCCTAAGTTCTAGAATGTTCTTTGTAATCTCTAAAACCCCTATATATTGAGGCACTTGTAATAGCTTATGCATCAAATCAAGTTGTATCAGCTCAAGTGTTGAGATGACCAAGTGGTCAAGTGGAGAAAGATGAGAATTCAGCAACATGTAATCAATTGATGGATTAATATTAGTAGTACAACAACACATTTGAACAATGTTTGTGTATTTTTGTAATTGATTTTCTCAGTTTATAACATTTTGATGTATTTCTAAATTTATGTGTTTTATTTGTATCCATTCATCACCTTCAAATGGTATCAGAGCTAGGTTAAGAATCTGAGTGTTAGCAAGGTGTAGAAGTTGCAAGTTTTATGCAGCTCACTAAAGTTCCAAGAAGTTGTTGCAAAGACAAGAGCAATTAACAACTATAGTTGATTGTATTAGTCAAGTAAAGAAGTTTGATGTAATCACAGTTGTAGATGTGAATAGATCTGATTGTTGCAAATAACAAGACACAAGGAGGAATCTAGGAGTTAAGTTGCATATATAGGAGCTTTTTTCCAATGCAAATAATAGCTATTGCAATCAACCTATCTAAGAAGAAGTCCACCATTATTTAAAGAAGATGACAGCTAAAGATTGTTGCCACCAATTAAATCATAGTTTCAAAATGGAAGTGTAAATTGTAGATGATGTTGGAGTTGTAGCATATTGGAGTCACCAGAAAAGAATGACCGAAAAGGAGTCTCAAGGCTGCAACCAAAGTAAAAATTGATGAAATTATAATACAGAAAGTGTTGTAGCAATTGATAGTAGACATCGCCAGTAGGAGAAATCTAAAGTAGTATCCCACAAAAGAAGAATTGTTGAAGGATCATCGAACAAAGAAATCTATAGTGGAATCAAAGTCAACTATCAATGTAAGGTGAGTTTAATCATTTGTTACAATGGGAAAATTAGGCAAAAGAGTGTTGAAGGAAAATGTAAATTTAAATTCTGAGATAGATTTTTTAAATGAAAAATTAATGGAAGCACAAAAAGAAAGGTTTGCAATTGTGAATGAGAGGTCCGTAGAAAAATGTAAACTTTTAAATGAAATTAGTGATTATAAAGAGAAAATTGAAGAACTAGAATATAGGTTAAAATTTGTGGAAGAAGTACATAATTGGCATGTGAAGGAATTGTGCAAATGTAGAGAGAAAAATAAAGAGTTAGAAGAAAAACTAAAATTGTTTGATACAAGGAATGAGGAATTAGTAAAAAGAGTGAAATTGGTAGATGATTTAGAAGAAAATATGATGAAATTAGAAGAGAATAGTTTATACAAAAAGAAAATATCAAGATTGAATGAAGAGAATGAATCTTTGAAGACAAATAAATCAGCATGCGATGTTTCATGTAGTAAAAATGATTTGAGTTTGTCATTTCATAAGTGTGGTTTCACTGAAGAAGTTTGTGATGAAAATTGTCAAAATGATAATGTTGTTAGACGTAATGGAAATGATAAAAATGTTGGTTTAAAGATCATGGAAAGAATGGGATACAAAGGTAAAGGTTTAGGAAGGCATGATCAAAGGATGAGAGAGCCAATTAAGCCAATAATGAGGCCAAAGCATGAAGGTCTTAGATATGTTATAGGTAAAGGAAATAATATAGGTTTAACCAAATTTGTTAAAGAAATGGAATGTATGCAATGTTTTCATTGTAATAGAAAAGGTCATACAAATGATACATGTTGGTATCTACATTAGTGCATAATTTGTGGTTTGAGAAATCATTCAGAGAAGATGTGTTGGCAAAGAGAGAAGACATACAAGGTTCATGTAGTTCAATTGTGGATGGATTTACGGATAGAGTTTGAAAAGGATAACAGGTATGATCAAAACATTGTTCAATTATTAAATTTCCTATGTCAAAGATGAAAGAAATCAAGAGAGGTTTTTTGATCTAGAAAGAATTCAAAGAAGGTGGAAAGTTATAGATAGCGAGTTTACAGAGAAGAAGACTTCTAGTTTGAAGTTTTGAAGATTTGGTAGTCAAGGTTTGAAGGACTGCCACAATAGTGGGATGAGAGTTGAAAAGAGTTGAGGAAAGAGATTAGAAGATCTTGAAGATAGTTTGAAGGTATTAAGTGCAAGAAAAATATTTGAGTAAGTTATAAAACTTGGAAGACAAATTTGAGTTGATATATGTGTGGTCAAAATTAAGGGGGAGTGTTGGGATATGTAATTTCTCCCACACCACTGATATTAAATGGCATGAAATGTAAAGTTCAAGAGAGTTCTAGAGTAATTAAGTGATAAGGATAAATATGAAAAATATTAAATATTTGTCAAGTGATAACAAGTTTCCCTAAGTTCTAGAATGTTCTTTGTTATCTCTAAGACCTCTATATATTGAGGCACTTGTAATGGATTATGCATCAGATCAAGTACAAGGGTATGTGTGGGGTCATGATGGGCCAAAAAGTGGCAATATGATGGGTATGTGGCTGACGACTTTTTTGTTACCAAAAAATTGATGAATCAAAAAGGGCTTTTACAAGAGATTCTCAACTTTCCACCAATATAAATTATGCTTTAATTTGAATTTAATAAGTAATTATTATTCATTTTCTATTCAAATTATGACTAAAGTCCTGATTGATAGACTAATTGAAAAACATCTGTAGCTTTCAAATGGTATCACATTTTTTGAATCCAAAACATGCGTTACATTCTATGTTTCACATGCTATAAGATTAAAAAATTAAAAATTGAATTTCACAACGTTTTGACCAAGTTAAGGTGGTCAAAATCACAAGTTTTTTATTTTTTAAAAAATTTGTAATAAAAAAATCATAATTAATTATTTACTTGGAAAAAAATTACAAAAAATTATGCATCACATTAGGACATGAGTCCTTTAATTATATATAAAATATTATAACATAAATATTATCATTTTATTGTGGTTAGGGTGAATTAGAATGAGACACCTACTTCTTCATTTTTCCCTAAAATTTAAGGTACTATTGCATTGAAATTTTAGAATTTTTCACCAAATAGATTTTTTTTTTTTTTTTAAACAAAATAGTAGTTTAGAAACTAAATTCAATTTCTATAGATTCTATTCTTACATATTTTTGAAATAATATAGAAAACTTATTCAAATTTTTACGTCAAGTTTCCTAACTCTTTTTTTTTTGACTTTTTTGCCACTTAACGGCTTGTTTTTTCCATGATGATCCTGCACATACCCACAAGTATCAACTCAAGTGTGAGATAACCAAGTGGTCATGTGGAGAAAGATGGGAATACAACAAAATGTAATCAATTGATGGATTAATATCAATAGTGCAACAACATGTTTGAAAAATGTTTGTGTATTTGTGTGATTGATTTTCTCAGTTTATATGTTTGATGTATTTCTAAATTTATGTGTTTGATCTATATCCATCCACCACATTCGGGAAGACAACAGGGTGGTGCAAATCAGATTTGATGAAATGGCTTAAGAACCTTTCAAGAAAATGTCAATGGTGGTAAAAATCAGTGCCATGTTAAGGCACAAAATTATTACATGGTCAGCACAAGGTTGATATACAACAAAGCTCTCAAAAACATTGAATTAATGAAGCATGTTGAAACACATCCTAACATTGTATGCTTTCTAGTGCAGGGGCACCTAGGCTAAACTCCAATTGTTATGTTCAATTTTGGCTTGTACCTAACCTTAGCCAAGTTAGGATGATAGTGTGTTTAATTTGGACCTTAGAAGGTCTTGTTTGTGTGTGGAATAAATGAATTAGTCACTAGGACTAAGGTCATCAAAGCTTACTCTTTATTAAGCATCTTTTGCTTTAATTAGTTTAGTAGGTTAATGTGAGTGTTGAGCCTTTAATGTGTTCTAAACACATGGTCATTGTTAAAAGATTCCAAGAGGTATTTACGGGAGTTGTTGGCTCAGAATCAAGGAGATTAAGGTCCTAAAGTGTAGGATGATGGAAAAGTTGCAAGAATGTTGCAAAGTTGCATGACAACATTGTTTGGTTGCATGCAACTTAGCTGTCTTGGATTCCTTGAAATTTAGGAGTAAGGGATCAATCAAATTCACTTGAAATGTGGAAAAGACATCTATGTAAAGAAAATGGCTCATAGAAAGCAGTTATTATGCATTGTAATCAAATTTTGGTGTGAAGGAATATAGAATTTTCTACATTTCTTGTGTTTACCCATGTATCTTGAGAAACAAAGTTATTAAAGGCACTGTACATACTGATTTAGCATTGTATTTGTGTTCTTAGAATAGTTTAGAGTATATTTCATTTTGTAATCAAGAGGCTTTGAGTTGATTTAGTGCTTTGTATTCATAGGTTAAAGTTGTAGAGGTTTTTCTTGTTTTGTACAGTCCAGTCAGTTTTTTTTTCATGGATCCCCCATAAGATCTGACCATGGGAACTCCCTGAAATTGGATTGAAATGATAGGGGAGCCAATCACTTGTATATATGTAGCAATAGGAAGTATAGGGAATGGAGCTAGGATCACAAAACTCAAACCCTAGGTGAGCTAGGACAGTCTGATTAGAGGTTTGAGGAAGAAAAGACAAAGAGAGTGGGCAGGGGAAGGAACCACTATACGAAACAAGTACAGTTCTAGGTGGGGTAGGATCATACCTAAGAATGCTGAGAGTATTGGGGCTTGAACGATCCTTTTGAGTGAGAAACTAGCCAGAGAGCAGTAAAAACCTAGGAATTAGGTCAATTAGCCCTTTCTACCCTTGATTGTAGGAATCCATTGTACGGATGAGACAGGGGTCTAACACCCTATGAAACATTTAAAGGTCCAAAAAGGGTGTCTAGAAGTGGAGTTTATTTGATAGGTTGTTTGACAAGTTTAAGCAAGAAAGGCAGAAAAGTGACTGGTAAGGGCTACTAGGGAATAGGCCTCACCAAAGCAATTTCTTAAGATCGGGTAGTTTGAAGACTAAAGACCCTCCAAGATGCATTCAATTAAATGTGAAATGCAAGGAGACAGTGCCTCTAACACCCCTACAAGTAGTTCAAGTCAGATAATGAAGTTGGCGCTTAGATCCTTCTAAGTGTGGGAGATTGACTACAAGTTCAAATGGTGTTAAGTCCTCCAAGGTTAAGCACAAGGAGTAAGACTCTTGTAGCAGAGTTGAAACAAGTATTAGTTAGTGATCTAAGTCTAAACAGAGCCTAGAAGTTGTTAGGTTCTTGGGTGAAGACAGAGAGAAGTCTTCTAGTTGGTTGATGCAAGCAAACCTTGGATCATCATACACCATATTGGTATCAGAGCCTTTGTTTGATCAAGGCTTGTGATTGATGTTGCAGCCCACTGAGTCAGTAGGAGAGAACACACCAGAGGAAAGAACCATGGTGACTAATGCTAAGTTAGCCAAAAAGGTAGTAGAACAAGAGGAGGATAACCGGTTGCTAAGAGAAAGGTTATCTCGAATGGAGAAGCTCTTGGATAAAGTCCATGAAACAACAGACAAAGTGAAGGACAATATAGAACAGAAGGAAGAGTAGGAAGCAAAGGAAAAAGAAGAGGACTTGGAGGAGGAAGCTCCAAAGCTTGACCTTGTTCTTGTTGAAGAACCCTTCTTGAAGGCACTGCAAGCCTTAAGTGGCAAAGCTTTGGAAGGAGTGCCACTATTCAGTGGACAAATGGACCCTGATTCAGTTGTAGACTAGATTGAAAGTATAGAAAATAACTTTGAATGTGATGGTATAACAGAGGCCCAAAAAGTAAAGGTGGCCAAGTCAAGGTTGAGATGAGCAGCTCTCACATGGTGGAAATTTGTACAAACTGAAAGAGAGAAAGAAGGTAAAGGCCCCATAGTTACATGGAGAGGAATGGTAACTAAGATAAGGTAGACCTATCTACCTGATGATTATGAAGTTCAGTTGCATAGGAGAAGACACAATCTTAGGAAAAAATATATGGATGTTCAAACATACACTGAGGAGTTTCAAAAATTGTGCCTCAGATCAAAGGTGGTTGAAGATGAAAGCATCAAGCTAGCAAGGTACTTGAATGGACTTAAGTGGTCTATCCAAGAAGACATGAGCCTAGTGAACTTCAAAACAGTCTACCAATGCTATCAAATGGCCTTAAAGATAGAGGAGAAAGGAAAAAAGAAGCAAGAGAAAAACCCCAAAAGTAGATGGAAAGGGAAAGATAGCAGAGGACAATGAGGTGGTTATGGTGGAAGGAGTTTAGAACCAAGAGCCCAAGGAGAAGTCAAATACTCTAAACAGCAAGAAGTAAGCTCTAGTAGAGGTGGTAGAGGAAGAGACACTAGCTCCAAAGGAAGAGGTGGTGGACAAGGAAGAGGTAACTACTTCACTAACATGAAATGTTACCATTGCAATCAACTGGGACACCCAGCCTATAGATGTCTAGAGAAAGGTAGTACTTCTCATGGGAGTGACAAGAGAACTAACCTGGTCCATGATGAGGCTACTGCAGTAGATAAACATCCTAAAGTACTATTGAACTCAAAGGAAGGTGAGAATCTCATGATGAGGACAACTTTGATTAAGGAGTCGGTGAAAGAAGAACCAAGCCAAAGGAGGTCCCTGTTTAGGATAAAGTGCAAGATGATGGGGAAAGTGTTTAGAGTCATCATTGACTCAGGATCTACTAACAATATTGTGTTAGAGGAGACAGTCAGCAAGTTGAAGTTGACAAGGATACCCCACAACAACCCTTACAAGGTCACATGGCTCAATAAAGGTCAACATGTCTTGGTGAATGAACAAGCATGGGTGGAGTTCTCAATTGGTAGGTACAAGGACAAAGTTTTGTGTGATGTGCTACCTATGGATGCATGTCACTTGCTCCTAGGTAGCCCATGGAAATTTGACCACGAAGCTATGCATGATGGAGCAAAGAACTCCTATAATTTCAAGAAAGATAAGGTAACCTTCAAAATTCAGTCTTTGCTAGAAGATACAGAGGTGCAGACAGCAGGTCCTAAACTGCTCATGGTTGGTGAAAAAGAGTTCCTAGAAGCCTTGGAAGAAGGAGAAGGAGTTGGCTATGCAGTGATGATCAAGCCAAGAGAGGTGAGCAAAGAGAAAGCAGCTGAAAAACTAGAGTTACCTAAGGAAATACAAAAATTGTTGCAGACCTATGAAGGCATTGTAAGTAGGAGGTGGACTGATGGCGTGCGTCTGCAACCTGCCGGGCTAGGGCATCCGTGCCCACGCCCGTTTCCTGTTCTGGTTTGAATCTGCACTGGGAGGGGGGTTTGTTGGCTACATTTAGGGGTGTGGTGTTGTGTGTGGCCACTGCGGTGGTTTCTTTCCTTCTGTTCCTACATGCGGGCTGTTCCTTGGCGCCGACCAGAGTGCGGGGTGTCACTGGGAGCCACGGGTGTGCAGATAGGGGCGCGCCTTTGGTGCCGGGTCTATGTGGGGTCTCCCTTCAGCAGTGTATCTTGTTCTTTGGCCAGTGGATAGTGGTGAGCTGTGGGTGGGGCTTTGAAACCCTTGTTTCTGATATTTATTTCTCGAAGGCTTTGCATTCCCGATATAAGTTAGATATTATGTCTCCCGGGGAAACCTCGGGTGAAAACCCTCTAATGGATTTCCGTTCAGCGCTTGGTGTGAAGTCTCCTCAACACACTTTGAAAGTCTTCAATAATAATTTGTTCATGCTGGAAGCGGGGCTAGATGGAGTGGGCTCGTCTAGTGGAGCTCAGATCACGAAGATTAATGGTTTCCTGGAAAGTTGCAAGGAGAGGCTGAAACTGGTTATTCCTTTGGAAATGGTTGCAGAAGATATTGAATATTATTCAAGGCACTCTTTTTACTGTAATTTTTTGGGTATGAGGATATCGTTGCAATTTTTGGAATCCTGGGCTTGACGAACTTGGATGCTAGAGGGTGAGATGGATATAAAACTTTTGGCAAATAATTATTTCATGGTTACCTTTGATTGCATGGCGGATCGAAATAAGGTCTTCGAAGGAGGCCCTTATTTCTATAATCAGGTTGGTCTGTTTCTTAAACCATGGCACACTAGTTTTAACCCTGCTGAGGAGCTTCCAACTTGTGTCCCGGTGTGGGTTCGACTCCCACGGTTTCCTATGGAATGTTGGTGGGATGATGTTTTGCATCTGTTGGGGTCGATGCTTGGGAAGCCAGTTGGTTCCTCGCTGCAGACTCAGTTTAAAAAGGTAATCACTTTTGCTCGCATTTGTGTGGAAATTGATCTTAGTAAACCATTACCAGATTCTTTGGATATGTCTATGGGTCCTTACTCTTGGTTATAGTCATTGGACTATGAAACTCTTCCTTTTTGATGTCGTCTATGCCATGAATATGGTCACTTGCAATGAAGATGTCCAAGGGCTAGGCCTGGAGAGACTCCTATTTCTCAGCCTCCCCGTAACCCACCTAGGGAGGATAAGCGAAAGAACCCCATTCCTGGGGATGGTGGTGGTTCTGATGGCTTCACCCCTGTGAAGATCCGTAACAGAAACCAAGGCCAAAAGAGGACCTGGAAGGAAAGACAAGATGAAGACTCTTTTAACAAATTTGAGGTTTTGGATGATCTAGGTCAGCAAGAAGTGAACCTGGGGTTGGTGAATTGGGATCAAGGTATTGTGTGTTCTGGGTAGGAGGGTTCTCTGTTTGGAGATACTTAGGATGCACAAGTTACTGGAGCTTTGCAAATGGTGACCGATCTTCAAATGGATGCCCAAGTGGAGATGACTCCTACTATGGAAATGAAGAAGGATGGGGGAGATGGTCCTATTGTGGCTTTGCATACAGGAGCAGATGTAGTGAGGAATAAAAAGTCTTCTCCTTCTCCTTTGGGTCTTCATCAAAAGGATATCAAAAAAGGGTTGGGGGAGAAATCCTCAAAGCTTGGCAAGAAGAAGGATATGGAAAAAATTAAGTTAGCTGGGGAAACTTTGGTGGAGTCAGGGTCAGTTAAGACTTTGGATTCACACTTCTCGAGCTCTTTGAAATGATTGTTCTCTCATGGAATGTAAGGGGCCTAAACAATGGCCCTAGAAAAAAGGTTGTTTGTGAGTTGGTTAGAAGTCAATCTCCTGATGTTTTGTTCCTGCAGGAGACTAAGGTTTTTGTGGAGTGCATGCTTGGTTTATCCCCTAAGCTGTGGGGCAGTGGCGAATGTCAATGTGTTGGTGCTCAAGGGTCTATGGGGGGATTGGCTTGCCTTTGGAATCCTCAGAGAATCCGCCCTCTCTGGTGGATGGCTAGCAAGTTCTCTATCTCAATGATTGCTTCCTGTTTTGAGACCGGGGAGTCTATCCTCCTCTCTAATATCTATGCGCCTATCGAGTTTCAAGGTAAACAAATTCTATGGTCTCATATTAGATTTGTTCAGAGCATGGTGCCTTTTCATCCTTGGATTATGGCTGGGGACTTTAAGGCTATTTGTGAGCTAGCTGAAAAGCGGGGGGGTATTGCTAGGTTGGAGCCTTCTGCAATGCTTCATCAGGATAATATCTCTACTTTGAATCTTGTTGATGTCAAGCCTAATAATGGATTATTCACCTGGAACAATCGAAGGATTGGGAATAATTGCATCTCTGAAAGACTTGACCGGTTCTTGGTTTCTTGTTACTAGGTTGGTGGATTATGGTCTTCTAGCTCTGAAATTTTGGATTGGAGGGGGTCTGACCATTGGCCTATAAAGCTTGTAGTTTCTTCAGTTAGTGGGCCTCGGTCACCCCCTTTTAAGTTCCAGATTATGTGGTTGCGTGAACCCTCTCTTCATGACTATGTGGCTAAATGGTGGAAAGAGGGTAGACCCGCTTATGGTACGGCAATGTATACCTTTGCTAAGCTTCTCCAATTTGTTAAATACCAGTTGAAACGCTAGAATCAATAGTGCTTTGGGAACATTTTCCATGCTAAGGCTGTTGTCCAGGTGGAGTTGGATACCATAACAAGAGTGATCAGGGAGGAAGGTGTGACTGCCTATTTACTTCAAGAGGAGGCTAGGGCATGGAAAGTGCTGGAGGAGTGTGAGCTAAGGGAGGAAATATATTGGAAATAGAAGGCAAGGGTTGAATGGCTTCAAGAGGGAGATAAAAATATGACCTTCTTCAATTCAGTCAAAGCCAAGTGACATGGGAATTTAATTTCTATTCTGGTGAATGACACTAGCGAGCATCTATCCTCTTTCAAGGATATTTCTTGTGAAGCCATGCAGTACTTTGCTACCTTATTTAGGGAGGACTCACAGGGGGCTTCCGTGGAGGAGGCTCAAGTTATATCTTGTATCCCTTCTCTAGTTACTATGGAGATGAATGAATGTCTCATGAGGGATATTTCAATCAAAGAGCTTGAAAGAACAGTGTTCCAGATGAAGAGAGGGAAAGTTCCAGGCCCTGATGGCTTTCCGGTGGAGTTCTTTCAAGAATTCTGGGATATTATTAAGCTTGATTTATTGGCTGTTGTCTAGGAATCTCAGGCGAACAAGCAGATGTTATGAGCTTTGAATTCCACCTTCCTTGCTCTCATCCCCAAATCTAATGGAGCAATCAAGTTAAGCCAATTTAGACCCATCTCTCTTTGTAATGTGATTTACAAAATCATCTCTAAAGTAATTGCTGATAGGCTGAAAATTTGGCTTAGAGTGTTAATTTCTAAGGAGCAGAGTGGCTTTGTTGCGGGAAGGAAAATTTTGGATGGGGTGGTCATTGCTACAGATTCCATTCATTCTATGGCTAACTCCATTGATAAGGCTATGTTCATCAAGTTGGACATGGAAAAGGCTTATGACAGAGTTCGATGGTCCTTCCTTTGGAAGATCCTTGGTGCTTTTGGGTTTAGGGATGATTGGATTCGATGGGTCAAGAGTTGCGTGACTTTTGTTTCCTTCTCTATTTTAATTAATGGTGAACCCTCAGAGCTTTTTGGTGCCTCTCGGGGACTGTGTCAAGGTGATCCATTATCTTTGTACTTGTTTTTGCTCTTTGTTGAAGGTTTGGGTCAGTTGTTGAGAAGGAATGTGGAGAGGGGTATCATTCAAGGATGGCATTGGGGTGGTAATATTCCCCCACAGTCTCATTTATAGTTTGTGGATGATACTGCTTTGATGGGTATGGCTACAAACTTGCGTGCTGTGTTGGATGTTTATCTGATCACCTTTGGTCAAATGATAAATGAAGGTAAATCCTCCATCTTCTTCTTCAATACTCCTGATCCGATTCAAAGGAGGATTGCCAATATTTTAAGGTTTCAGTCTGGATCCCTCCCTTTGATCTATCTTGGAATTCCTATCTCTGACAAAAGGATGTCTAGGGATTCATGGCAGAATATTCTAGAAAATTTTTGGATGAAGGTTAATCATTAGACCTATAGATGGTTATCCTTTGCTAGTCGTGTTCAACTGATCAAATATGTGGTTCAAGCTCTTCCCATTTACAAATGTATGCTCCAGGTGGCCCCAGTTGGTTTTCTTCAAGAACTTGATGCTGTATCTAGACAATTTTTATGGGCAGGTAACTTATCGTCATCCAAATGGAGCTTGGTTAAATGGGAGCTTGTTTGTAGTCTGTGGCAATATGGCAGTCTTGGTTTAAGGCATTCATCTCTGTCTGGGGTGGCACTTGCTACCAAGCTATACTGGAGGTGGTGTGTGGAGCAAGATCAGACCTAGGCCAAGATTTTACTTCATAAATATTTTCTGGGGATCCCTCAGATGGATATTCCTCGCTATCCCTTAGTGGGGAAAGGATCGGTTATTTGGAGTACACTTAAGAAGGGGGCTGCTCTTGTTAAGGATGACTTATTCTGGATCTGCAAAAGTGGGTTTGAGGCTCAATTTTGGTTGGATGCTTGGGATGGTTTTCCTCCCATTGTTCTCAGTTTCCTAACCTCTTGCTCCTTTGTCAGAGATTCCTTGCAGCTGGGTGGGACAAGGTGAGAGACTTTAAGTCTGTTTCTTCTCAAGGATAGTTAATGACGGCTAGATGGAAGAATCCTGAGGAGTGGCCTATGGTTGGTATGGAGGAGGAATGTGCGGAATTGCAAAGCATCCTCTCTAGCAGGACCTGTAGCTCCCTTCCGGGTGGAGATGTTTTATCTTGGTCTCTGAACCCTAAGGGTGTTTATAATGTTTCCTTTGGTTATCAGGTGTTGTTATCTCACAAGCTGGATGGGGTGGAGGTTCGTTGGTGGAAGAATGTTTGGAACAAGTTTTCCTGGCCAAAGTGTAATTGCTTCATTTGGACTTTGGCCTGGAATAAGTGTTTGACCTGGGATAATATTCAAAAGAGGGGATTTCAGGGACCTTCCATGTGTGTGTTGTGTGGGGATGGAGAGGAGGATTCTCTGCACTTTTTTTTTCATTGCCCCTTTGCTCTGAGGTTATGGCACTTGTGGTGGGAAGTTTGGAGAGTTCTTTGTGTCCATTCTTCCTCTCTAGTTGATTTTTGGCGTAGTCTTGGTAGACCTCCTACTACCGCATCTTTCCTTCAGGACGTGTGGCATGTGGGGCCTACATTCCTTCTTTGGCAGATTTGGCTGGAGTGGAATCGTAGAATCTTCTGTGGTGAAAAGTTGATTATTCAACAAGTTTGGGAGAGAATTATGGGTATGGTTCAGGAGACTGTGGAAGCAAAGTGTGAGCTTGATTTTCCCTTAGAGAAAGGGGATGCTGAGAAGTTGGAGAGACTGGGACTTCAGGCATTGTCTTTGGCATCGGATTGTGTCCAAAGAGGAAGGCAAGCAAAAATGAAAGTTATGAGAGTGGGTAAATGGCTTCCCCCTCCCGCTAGAATTTTGAAGATTAATACTGATGGTTCCTCAAAAGGAAATCCTGGGCCTGCTAGAATTAGTGGTGTTGGTAGAGATTCCACAGGCTCAGTGGTCTTCTTCTTCTCTTCTTACGAGGGGACAAAGACCATTAACCTTATGGAAGGTCTGGCGATATTCTCCACCCTTGAACGGGCTTATGCTTTGGGGTGGAGGAAAGTTATATGTGAGTCTGATTCACAGGTTTTGGTTAATTTGCTTAAAGATCGGAAGGTGTCTGATGTCAGTTGGAAGTTGGCTAGGATGGTGCAACAATTCTGCAGATTAGCTCCTTGATGGAGGAGGTTTCGTTTGTCCATATTCCGAGGGAGTGGAATAAAGTTGTAGATTGCTTGGCGAAATGGGCCTCGACGCATCTTGATGGCTGGAGGATTGAGGGGTGGGATCAAATTTCCCAAGATCTTTGCCATGAATTGAACAAGATTATTGCAGAGGATGGTGATGGGATTGGTGATGGATGATGTTGTTTCTTGCTTTTCTTTGTTGCATTTTGCTTTCCTGGGGTTTAGGCCCTTTGCTTCGTTGTAGTGCTCTTCTCTGATTATCAATAAAGTTTTTACCCCTTTTAATAAAAAATACAAAATAAAAATAAAAATGAAGGCATTGTAAGTAGTGGTCAACCAACAACATTACCCTCTAAGAGAGCCATAAGTCATAGGATAGACTTGATACCAAGAGCTTCCCTACCGAACAAAGCAGCCTATAAGATGACTCCTCAAAAAAATGAGGAAATAGCTAGGCAGATTCAAGAACTTCTCAACCAAGGTCTCATTAGGAAAAGCATTAGTCCATGTGCAGTACCCACTGTCTTAGCACCTATAAAGGGAGGAGAATGGAGGCTTTGTACTGATTCCAGGGCAATAAACAAGATAACTATCAGGTATAGGTTCCCTATCCCTAGGATTGAAGATCTCATGGATTGTCTAGGTGAAGCTAGGTACTATACCAAGATAAACTTAAAGAGTGGTTATCACCAAATTAGGATACATGAGGGAGATGAGTGGAAAACAGCTTTCAAAACCAATGAGGGTCTCTATGAGTGGCTAGTTATGCCATTTGGACTGTCTAATGCCCCCTCCACATTCATGAGACTCATGAATGAAATCCTCAAAGACTACATTGGAAAATTTGTAGTGGTGTATCTTGATGATATACTAATCTATAGTAGAACAAGAGAAGAGCACCTCTAACATATAGAGTTGATTTTCAAGAGGCTGCAAGAGGAGAAGCTGATGATCAATTTGGAAAAGTGTGAGTTCATCAAAACAGAGCTAGTGTACCTTGAATTTGTGCTATCACATGGCAACTTGAAGATGGATAGCAGCAAAGTGGAAGCCATCCTCAATTGGCCTACTCCAAAGACAACAACAGAGGTAAGAAGCTTCCATGGTCTTTCTCAATACTATAGGAAATTCATAAGACAGTTTAGTGCTATTTGTGCTCCTATGTTGGATACCATTAAAGGAAGAATGAAGACTAAGTTTGTATGGAATGAGCAAGCTAGTAAAAGTTTTGAGTTGCTAAAGTAAAAGATAGCTACCCAACCTATTTTGGTGTTGCCAAGCTTTCTGAAGCTATTCACCATTGAGTGTGATGCAAGCAATGTGGCTATTGGAGCTGTTCTCAGTCAAGAGGGTAGACCGGTGGCTTTTAATTCAGAGAAGTTAAGTGAAGCCAAGAAGAAGTATTCTTCTTATGACCTTGAGATGTATGCATTAGTCCAGGCTTTAAGAAAATGGAGGCATTACTTGCTTCCCAAGGAATTCATAGTGTATTCAGACAACCAAGCACTCAGTTTCCTGAATTCACAAGAGAAGTTGAGTCATAGACACATGAAATGGGTGGAGTATTTGCAAGCTTACACCTTTAATATCAAGCACAAGAAAGGATCTCTTCACAAGGTGGCAGATGCCTTGAGTAGAAGAGTCCTCACAATTCAAGAGATTCAGTTGAAGAACATGGGAATAGATCACTTCAAAGATCTATATGCAGATGATGAAGATTTTGCAGATATTTATAAGGTATGTGCTGAATACAAGAATCATTTTCATAGCAAATATATTGAATATACTTTGCAAAGTGATCTTTTGTTTAAAGGGAATCAACTATGTGTTCCTAGAGGTTCTATTAGAGATAACTTGATACAAGAAAAGCATAATGGTGCATTGAGTGGTCATTTTGGGATCACCAAGACTCAAGAGCTTGTTCAAAGGTTTTACTATTGGCCAAGAATGAACCTAGATGTTAGGAGGTATGTGGAGAGTTGTGTGGTGTGTCAAAAGGCCAAGGGTACTTCTTCAAATGCAGGCCTATACCAACCACTGCCTATTCCTACTAGGCCATGGGAATGCTTGAGTATGGATTTTGTAGTTGGGTTACCCAAGACAAGGAAGGGAATGGACAGTGTTATGTGGTTGTAGACAGATTCAGCAAAATGGCTCACTTTGTGCCATGTAAAACAACCAATGATGCCAGTCAAATAGCCTCTCTTTTCTTCAAAGAGATAGTAAGGATTCATGGATTACCAATCCGCATTGTATCAGAAAAAGACACTAAGTTTATGAGTCATTTTTGGAAGACTCTTATGGCAAAAAATGGGCACTAATTTATCCTTTGGATCTGCATACCATCCCCAAACTGATGGTCAAACCGAAGTTGTAAATAGGACAATTGGAAACCTCTTAAGATGCTTGACCAAGGAGTATGGTCAACAATGGGATCAATTGATTGGGCAAGCTAAATATGCCTATAATGACACTCTAAATAGATCAATAGGGAAGAGTCCCTTTGAAATTGTCTATGGACTACATCCTAGAGGTGTTTATGAGCTAAGAGAGTTGAAGGATGGAGTCAAAGGAAGTGGATATGCTGATGATTTTTCCCATGCAATGCAGGAGATTCATGAGATAGTCAGAAAAACATTGGCAGAAAACACCATGAAACATAAGACCAAGGTGGATGAGCATAGTAAAGAAGTTCAATTCAATGTTGGAGACTTAGTGATGGTGCATTTAAACAAGTCTAGACTGCAGAAAGGAGTTCCTCATAAGTTGCAAATGAAGAGGATAGGTACCTGTCCTATCTTGGAGAAATATGGAAACAATGAATTTAAGGTGCAACTACCAGATGATAGTGGACTGTCCCCTATTTTTAACATTGCAGACCTAGTTCATTATAGAGGACCACCACCAAACATGGATCAGAACCTCCATGAAGTTATCCAAGATGTGGAAGAACTCAAACTGCCCTCGGTTATAGTCAAACAAGCTGACAAGATATTGGATACCAGGGTTTACAAGAGGACTAGAACCAAAGAATACAAAGAACATATGATTAAGAGGCATGGTCAACCTGATGCAGATGCAGTGTGGATCAAGGAATCAAAGTTCAAGAATTTGGGCATTGATCTCAACTTGCTCAATCCACGGGTGGATTGAAATCTTTTGTTTTGGGGAGGATGGTGCAGGGGCACCTAGGCTAAACTCCAGTTGTTATGTTCAATTTAAACTTGTACCTGACCTTAGCCAAGTTAGGATGATAGTGTGTTTAATTTGGACCTTCAAAGTTCTTGTTTGTGTGTGGAATAAATGAATTAGTCACTAGGACTAAGGTCATCAAAGCTTAGTCTTTATTAAGCATCTTTTGCTTTAATTAGTTTAGTAGGTTAATGTGAGTGTTGAGCCTTTAATGTGTTCTAGACACATGGTCATTGTTAAAATATTCCAAGAGGTAGTTATGAGAGTTGTTGGCTCGGAATCAAGGAGATTAAGGTCCTAAAGTGTAGGATGATGGCAAAGTTGCAAGAATGATGCAAAGTTGCATGACAACATTGTTTGGTTGCATGCAACTTCGCTGTCTTGGATTCCCTGAAATTTAGGAGTAAGGGATCAATCAACTTCCCTTGAAATGTGGCAAAGGCATCTATGCAAAGAAAATGGCTCCTATAAGGCAGTTAGTATGCATTGTAATCAAATTTTGGTGTGAAGGAATATAGAATTTTCTACATTTCCTGTGTTTACCCATGTATCTTGAGAAATAGAGTCATTAAAGGCACTGTACATACTGATTTAGCATTGTATTTGTGTTCTTAGAATAGTTTAGAGTATATTTCATTTTGTAATCAAGAGGCTTTGAGTTGATTTAGTGCTTTGTGTTCATAGGTTAAAGTTGTAGAGGTTTTTCTTTTTTTGTATAGTCTAGTTAGTTTTTTTTTTCATGGCTCCCCCATAAGATCTAACCATAGGAACTCCCTGAAATTGGATTGAAATGACAGGGGAGCCAATCACTTGTATATATGTAGCAATAGGAAGTATAGGGAATGGAGCTAGGATCACAAAATGCAAACCCTAGGCGAGCTAGGACAGTCTGATTAGAGGTTTGAGGAAGAAAAGACAAAGAGAGTAGGCAGGGGAAGGTACCACTGTACGAAACAAGTACAGTTCCAGGTGGGGTAGGATCATACCTAAGAATGCTGAGAGGATTGGGGCTTGAACAATCCTTTTGAGTGAGAAACTAGCCAGAGGGCAGTAAAACCCTAGGAATTAGGTTAATTAGCCCTTTCTACCCTTGATTGTAGGAATCCATTGTACAGATGAGACAGGGGTCTGACACCCTGTGAAACATTTAAAGGTCCAAAAAGGGTGTCTGGAAGTGGAGTTTATTTGATAGGTTGTTTGAAAAGTTTAAGCAAGAAAGGCAGAAAAGTGACTGGTAAGGGCTACTAGGGAATAGGCCTCACCAAAGAAATTTCTTGAGATCGAGTAGTTTTAAGACTGAAGACCCTGCAAGATGCATTCAATTGAATGTGAAATGCAAGGAGACAGTGCCTCTAACACCCCTACAAGCAGTTCAAGTCAAATAATGAAGTTGGCACTTAGATCCTTCTAAGTGTGGGGGATTGACTACAAGTTCAAATGGTGTTAAGTCCTCCAAGGTTAAGCACAAGGAGTAATACTATTGTAGTAGAGTTGAAACAAGGCTTAGTTAATGATCTAAGTCCAAACAAAGCCTAGAAGTTGTTAGGTTCTTGGGTGAAGACAGAGAAGTCTTCTAGTTGGTTGATGCAAGCAAACCTTGGAGCATCATACACCACTTTCCTTGAGTTTTAAGTGCATGCAATGATGCAGGTTTGAGGGCTATTAACACCACATGCCTCAATAACCCCTATTGTGCTACATATATAGCTAAATAGTAGGGGTGCATGGCTGGCCTAAGTTGGCTAACTTAGGGACACCCTAAGGCACCTATGGTTCCTATTGATCATAGAAGAATATCGGTTGAGTATCTCCAATGACAGTATTTTTCTTAGATCCTACACATGCTACGACCTATGCTCTTCTAAAAACATCTATACAAAATCAACAATTGAGGTGCAGTTAGATAGTAAGGATATTGATGAAAGATAGAAGAATTTTGTGAGATATTTTAGATGAAACAATGTCAGTAGACATGGATTCAAAAAGTGAAAGCATGGACAAGGTATGCACTCTAATAGAAGAAAAAGGATAAAATAAAGATCAGTTACTAAATATTCACAGATGTTTCACTAGACTCATAGCAATAATAAGAGAGTTTAAGCCCACTGAAGCTTGGATGATGCAAGGGAGGAGGGTGCTGCATGAGGATAGGGCTAGGGTATGTGTAGGATCATGATGGACCAAAAAGTGGCAATATGGTGGGTATGTGGTTGATGACTTTTTTTTTACCTAAAATTGATAAAAAAAAGGGTTTTATAGGAGATTCTCAACTTTCTGCCAATATAAATTATGCTTTACTTTGAATTTAATAAGTAATTATTATTCATTTTCTATTCAAATTACGACTAAAGTCCTAATTGATAGACTGATTGAAAAACATCTATAGCTTTCAAACAATATCACATTTTTTGAATCCAAAACATGCGTCACATTCTGTGCTTCACATACTATAGGATTAAAAAAGAAAAAATAAATTTCATGAATTTTTGACAAAGTTAAGGTGGTTAGACATACGAGTTTTATATTTTTAAAATTTGTAATAAAAATAATAGTAATTATTTACTTGAAAAAATTACAAAAAATATACATCACATCGGACATGAATCCTCTACTTATATATAAAATATTATAAAAAAATATTATTATTTTATTGTGGTTAGGGTGGTCAAACAGACACCTACTTATTTTTCCACAAGAATTTAAGTACTACTGCATTGAAATTTCAATTTTCCCAAATAGATTTTTAAACAAACCTAGTAGTTTAGAAACTACATTCAATTTTCTACAAATTCTATTCTTACTTTTTTGAAATAATATAGATAATTTATTCAAATTTTTATGTCAAGTTACCTAACTCTAATTTTTCTAATTTTTTTTCCACTTAAGGGCCTAATTTTTCCATGATGATCCTGCACATACCGCTAGCTGGGACAGCCAATAAAATAGCTTAAGAAACTCTCAGACAAAGAAATTAGTTGGGAAATGACATTTTCTTGATGAATGCATCAAATAGTAGACTAAGAAAAAATCATTTTCTTTTAGAAATAACTTTGGAAATCTTTAGATATCATACTTTCTAATCATTCAATTCATAAATAAATACGCAAATAAATTTTCATTTCCAAAAAATGTATACCTTCAATGCATTTATATTCAAAACAAGATTAAAATTAAAAAAAAAAATGGAATTTGAATCTCGAAGCTTAGCTAGTTGGATATTTGGAGCTGACATCACACCTCTGCATCCACAACAATCCACTTCTTCTGATTCTAATTTAAATCTTCTATCATTTGCCTAATTCAATATATTTTTTAAAACAAAACCACCAAATGCAACTATTCTTCATATGAAGTTCTTGTTTGTTCCCAAAACTAAAAATTAAAAGGTGAAAACCCAAAACCTCCCCAAAAATTATATTTAATAACAAAGGTAAGCTTTTACTTTTTGAAGACAAAAATCAGATAAAAAATCTTCTAAAAACAACAAGTTTCTAAACAATAACTAGTTTGGAGTCAATCATGTGCTTCAAAATTACTTTTTCTATTTTTTCTGATTGTTTTAACAAATTGCCATTGTCTTTTTCCTTCTAATATTTTATTTTAGTATTTTATTTTTGTATCATCAAAAAATGGACCCTTCCCATTTTCATGGTCTTTTATGTCTTGTTTCATAGTGTTGAAGCTATGTTTCTTTAATTTTATGATGTATCTTGGCTTGAACATGCTTATTTTGTTGCTAAAAATCAAAGAACGACATCATGTGAAGGTGTTGTGAAGTGTTGTAAGACATTTCTACATTCTTCTAGACTCTATTTAATGCAATTCACCTAAAAGCCACCTTTCACTCATCAACAAGTCCTATTTTGAAGTGTTGTAAAGTCTTGTAACAAGATTTCATGCTTTTCTAGGCATATTTTCCTTATTTACACCTGTCTCATGCTTTAGTTTGTCTCTTTATGCCCTCATATGCTTATACTAAGTGTATTTTTGGGTCCTATCTCGACAAACAACATTAAACATAACATTTTTCATGAGACATGGTTTTGGGTCCCAAGTGGGACTCATTTGCCAAGGGTGGTGAATGAATCCCCCTTGGCCCCAAATTCAAAATATTTCAAATTTTATTTCGATATTTTACTCAAATTCACTTCATGTTGGCCTATGATGAGGTATGAACAAATTCTAAGGAATAAGATTTGTATAAGTAAGTGATTTTCACCTCATTTTACATCTCCTACAATACCTATTCATCAAGCTCACTTACTCACCTATTCACTCAAGCAATCAAGCATTTTGCATCTTCAATTCAAGCACTTTCAAGATCTTTGGAGCAGCCATTGACATTACTTCAAATTTGCATATTAAAGGATGTGGTAAGTTTGTAATGCTTTCATGTTATTCATTTATCATTTCCTTTTCATGTCATTCATTTCTATTGGTTTTAATTACTAAAGTGGGGTTTGACCAAGGCAAACCCCTATTCTCTAAGCCCCCAATATTTTTTCCCTTTGCATGTGTCTTTACGGCCTTTTTTTTGGTATATTTGATAGGTTTAAAGCTGTTGAATAGTGGAATTAAAGTCAACTAGGATCTTCAAGTCAACTTATCATCCTTTCAAACATTTTGAGTGTTTTCAACTCGTTTTCTATAGAGTTGACCCTGGCAACCTAATATTTAGACATTACCAGATCTGGAGTAGTGGTGTTGTCTCTTGATTTTCCAAAAATATTGGGGAGGACTGATTTGCCACCCTTGGAGAATGAGTCCCACTTGAAATCTTAAAAATATGCATTTTGTCAGAAATCAACTCGCAGCTGTCAGAAATCAATTCCCAACACTTTTTTAACAGTACAAGGACTGATTCGCCACCCTTGGCAAATGAGTCCCACTATGAAAAAATAGAAAATTTCATCAGCATTCCAAACATTCCAAAATTCTGACACAACATCCAGGTGCACTCAGATTTGACCCTATACCTTTTGTTTTGCATATTTCTTTCTATTTCATCTTTCATAGTTGCTTGCATATCACAGTGTGTTTTCAAACATAGCTTAAATTACACTTTTTCATTCATTTTAAATCATTTTAATTAATCAATTGCATTTAGATTAGTTCATTTACATCACATCACATAGTACACATCCTTTATTTGAATGTAACATAAGCATTTTAGGATCTAATATCTCTCTTTTTGGGTGAAAAACCCTATAAGAGTTAGAGAGTCCATTGGGTCCTAAAATCTATGTTTCAATTTCCTTTTAATATTTTCTCACATTTTAATTTATAATAAAAAATATACATTAATCAATATCTTTATATCTAATTGTCAAGTTACTTTTTAACTCAATGATTTTATTTAATAAATTAATTAGCCAAGAATAACATATATAAATTTATCAAAATGCTTTATTTAATAATTCATTTAATTCATCACTAAACCAACAACATTATTAAACCAATTTAATTCAAACAACCCAAAATAAAATTTATCAAACATTATGAAAGGGCCAATCATGAAAGGGAACTACAAAAGTTGGTGACTACTAAGCAATTCTCTTAGCATATGTCTTTTAATTATCACCATATGTATAAATATATTTGTTTTTATGAAATTTAAAAAGCTAAGTTGATAATAGGCTATCAGTTAGATTATTATCAATATGTTTAACCACAATCCACATATCACATATATGCTCTTCACACTAGTTCAATAAAAAAAATCAAATTTTGTAGTACTTACTCCATTGAATAAAAAAATTCCATCTCTAAAACAAACTTATAGTGTAACCGAAGTTGGGGGATCAAAATTTAATTAGTGCTTTCTTTCCCTTGCAATGCACTGACTATATCCTTGTGAAAACAATGTGGATATGGTGATTGTAAACTATTCATGTAACAAAAAAACAACACATTGAATTCCTTATATTAGTGATTGTAGGAGGAGGATGTAGATGAAGATAGTTGTGCTACATAACTAGCTAAGAAAGAAATGTATAGGTGGTGAGAATGCAGGCCCTGTAAAATGAAATCTAAAAAAAATAAAATGAGTAATCTGCAAGTGCATTCTTCAACACTCAAACACAATACACTGACTCAAGATTGAGATAGACATATTTGGAAAATTTTACTTAGAAATCTAGCTACATTTCTACCAGTTGATAATTTTAACTTTTATCTCCACTTCTTAAAACTTTGATGATACATTTTTTAGTGTGCTTCTATATCAAGGCATTCACAATGCATTCATAAATTCATGCCGATAAAAATAGGAATGCAGTAAACCAAAGAATGGAAGTGTTCACAATGCTAAACACCACAAACAAATTTTCTCCAGCATTACTATAAGAACAATTGAATCAACCCTATTATCTTATGTCATCCTTGGCTGACAGAATTAAGAAATGAAATGGTTGCATGTGATCATAGAAAATAATTGAAACATTCAGTTTATTGCACCTGAAAAAACTCTCCTTTCCTAATGCAATCAATAAAAAACTAAAGACTTTTCAAATGAAGCATGGCGCCTCCATACTCATTAAGGAGTATGCTAAATTTAGTATAAATATCCTTATAATAAGTCTTGACCAGCTCTCTATAGGTTTCATACACTGACATAAAACCATATGAAATGCATTGGATTCGATAGTGTATTTGTTGCTATCGAGCATCTCTCAAATTAGGATCTTGTCACTCGCAGCTACAGGTGCGTTTCGATTCTTTATTTATTAGCTCTGACTTTTATTTTATTAATTGCTCATTTTGATAGTGCAACAATATCCATGTTTTCACCTATCATCTACATGTCAAATTTAGCATGAAGATTTTTTCTTGACAAATGTTTTTGTTGCCATTGTAGAATGCCTCTCGGTGTAACAAGCTCAAAATTAAGAAGTTTGGACCTTGCAAAATTGTAAGCAAGCATGATTAAGGTAATGCATATGAAGTAGAGTTTCCCAATGAGCTTAATATTTCACCAATATTTAATATTTCTAACCTTATAAATCTTCATGAGGCTAAAATTAATCAAAGTATAATAGGTGTGCAATAACATATACCGACACCTATTTCAAGGAGAAGATAGAAATAATTTTGGGCAACAAGGTGAGTAAAAGCATAAGACATAAGAACTATTTTAAGTACTTGGTAAAATTATTTATAAGGCCTATAGAAGACTCATCTTGGTTTTTAGAAGTTGAGGTTAATCATCTTGGTTATCCTCTTGAGAAGTGACAAGTTCAATTTTCTTTCTACTCTGGGTGTGGAGAATTTATGGTTGCTAGCCATCTTGTATCAGTGATTTTTAATCAATTTTGGATTGAACAATTTTATGAATATTTTGGTTTATTTTATTGTCCAAATATCAAATTAAATAAATTGGATAATTTTTGTATACAATTTTCATGGGAAGCATGCTAGAAACTTGTTTTTTAATATTTTGGTTTATTTTATTGTCCAAATATCAAATTTAATAAATTGGATAATTTTTGTATACAATTTTCATGGGAAGCATGCTAGAAACTTGTTTTTTAATTATTAAATGCTAAAAAATAGATTGGGGTGTGGCTTTCTTAGAGGTTGTGCAAATTTGGATTTTATTCAATATGCCATGATGTTATAGGAAATATTGAGATGCACAAGAGGTGTTTGAGTGGCAATTTGAATTTGAATTTCAAATTGGAGAATGTGAAAATAATTGTGCTAGCTAGTGTAGGAATTCCTTAACAGAAGTGGTGCAAACATGCACTAGAGAGTTAGTAATTTTAGTTGATTTTTCTAGAAGGTAGCATGGAGTTGGAGGTTTCTTGACTACTAGATTTTTTGGTTGTGGAGAGTTTCATTCTTGATTTTGGTTTCAGATTTTGGGAATTGCAAGTTTGGGCATGTATTTTCATGGGAGGGAGTTTTCAAACATGAATTAGTAGGTTGAGTATAGAAACCAGTAGCAACCATCTTGTTGAATGAAGTGGTGCATTTTGAGAGTGATTTCAATAAGATAGTTGCAATTGAAGAAGGGAGAATTGCGAGAAGTTGGAAAATCAAGGTTGCATAGCTATAGATGATGTTGTTTCCTACAACAAATCATCTGATTTGGATTCTATGTATTTCTTCATTCTATAATGTTGCAAATGTGATTCTTTCAATCTGAATGTACACTTCTCATATATTTTAGGAGACATCAAGCAATAGAAATCATAGTTTTTCTATTTTTTCATGTTATTTTATCTAATTTCTGAAATTGTTTAAGGAGTGTTTTACTTTTTGAGATTTGCAAGAACTCTCTTGCATCAAATTGAAAGTAACCAAGAGATGTATCAAAGAATTATGTGAATTATTTTAATTCTCCTTAGTTAAATTTTTCTTATATTAATTATCTGTTTCACTAGGAAAATATACACCTCCAATCTACATCCCTAACATAATGAACATGAATTGGTTAGATTAAGAAAGTTGATAAAAAAGTAATGAGTGCTTATTTTGTATAAACTATAAAAATATTTATAATTTAATATATAATAAACAGAAGGAAATAGGGTTCCACCTTTTGGGAGATGGAAGTAAAATGCATTTTTCACCTTTGGTTCATCATGAAACCTAGAGATCCATTAATAAAGAGGATTATTTGAGGGAACAGGGGTTAATTAGAAGGGTTTCCTTAGGTGTGTGATTAAAAAAGGGGTTCACCACTAAGAAAATGCTTAGAAAGAAGGAAATGAAATAAATATATAAATCTAGCTATGTGACCTAGAAAATTAAGAGCATGAAATCAAATTAATAAAAGAAAATGAAATAGAAAGATACTTGGAGGAGTGATGTAGTCAAATCAAGGTATGAAACCCTAAAATTCTATTGTTTGAAGCTCACTAGGACTTATACGCTAGGCTAGGAAATTTAGTCCAAGTCTAAGTTTTCTAGGTAGGATCTAGAATCTCCTAATGACTATTTTGGTCTGCAAAAATCTGGTAAAAAGGTTGTAGTGGGACTCATACACCTAGACTATTGCAAAGTGTCACAAAAAAAAGTGAAGTTTCCCATGAGCATAATTTTTAATTGAAACTTTCTGAGCCTTTGAACATGGATTAAGTAAACAATTTCCCACTAGTTTCATGTAAATAAGTTGGATATCTTGCTCTAGATTTTAGTTTCCATGAGCCTTGACAACTTTTTCAACTTTTACAACTTTGCAATCTTGGTATTTTTGACAACTTCAAATCCAATTTTTCTTCAACCTATGGGTTTGTGCAGGATCATCATGGAAAAAATAGGCCCTTAAGTGGCAAAAAAAATAGAAAAATCAGAGTTGGGAAACATGACATAAAAATTTGAATAAATTATCTATATTATTTCAAAAATATGTCAGAATAGAATCTGTAGCAAATTGAATGTAGTTTCTAAACTACTATGTTTGTTCAAAAAAAAAATCTATTTGGTGAAAATGTGATACCATTTGAAAGCTATAGATGTTTTTCAATCAGCCTATCAATTAGGACTTTAGTCATAATTCAAATAGAAAATGAATAATAATTAATTATTAAATTCAAATTAAGACATAATTTATATTGGTGGAAACCTAAGAATCTCCTTTAAAAACCCTTTTCGTTTCATCAATTTTGGGTAAGAAAAAAGTCATCAGCCACATACCCATCATTTTGCAACTTTTTGGCCCATCATGATCCTGCACATACCCCTATAAACCTACAACATCCAAAGAGAAGGAGAAAAATGTTTCTTTGTTAGGGAATTGGATTTTTCCTTGCTCAAAACCCATTTTGGTAATCAAACCTTAATGAGAAATGAAGCATGAATGAAACGAAATATGAAACATAAGATGAAATAATAGAACCTTGTTTGAAACCTTGTAGATCAGAAAACATGCATGAAGTGGCCTCAATGGATGTATATCTTGATCATCCTTCTTGATGAAAGGAAATTTCTTTCAATAATTGAATTGATATTGAACAATACATCACAACATCAACTCAAAACAACATGCATGATGCATCGAGACTTTGAAATGATAATGGATCTTGATTGCTACAATAATATTCTACAAAATTTCCCTTGAATTCCTTCTTGAATACTCTATAATGCTCTTTTGAAATCTTAGTATGGTTTATTCAAAATTGCTAGGAGAAATAATTATTTGAAACCTTAATTTTATAGGCACTCCATCTAATTTACCATTTATTAGATCCCAAATGTTGCCATTCACAAAATTTGAATTGAAATCCATGATTTCCCACTCAAAATCCTAGAAAGGGGCCAAATGGGACTCATACGCCCAAGGTGACATATGGGTCCCACCCTAGCTTTTCAGGATGAGGAAATTTTGGGGAGTTAGAAAATTAAATGTATTTGTTATGATTTTAGTTGAAATAAGCCTTTGGATATGTAATCAAGGTTCTTAGGAGCCTATTAATGATGATTTAAAGGTCGTGAATGCAAGAGGGCCCAAAATTTAGTGTGAAGGTGTAAATAAATACACTTTACAATACTAAATTAAGGAAAAAATAGATCTATTTAGTTAGAAAGGGCCCTAAACTTAATGTGAATGTGTATGAAACATTGCAACACTAAATCAAGACCACATTAAGCTCAATTTAATATTAATTATTCCCAAATTAAGTATGAAAAAGAGATAATTTTTCCTCCACTACATTTATCCCCAACTTTATTCAAAGGAGAATCTTGCTTCAAACTTGTACTAAAGTAGAAATTCACGAGGGGTCCAAGTATACCAATGTGGATGGTATAGGATAACAAAGACTAAATGAGGTGTAAAATCCCCTAGGGTCCAAGATCCTACATCAAACCAATATAAGGGTATGTGCAAGATCATGATGGGCCAAAAAGAGGCAATGTGATGGGTATGTGGCTAACGACTAATTTTTTACCCAAAATTGATGAAATGAAAAGGATTTTTAAAGGAGATTCTCAACTTTCCACCAATATAAATTATGCTTTACTTTGAATTTAATAAGTAATTATTATTTATTCTCTTTTCAAATTATGACTAAAGTCCTGATTGATAGGCTGAATGAAAAAAATCTATAGCTTTCAAACCGTATCACATTTTTTGAATCCAAAATATGCATCACATTCTATGTTTTGCATACTATAGGATTAAAAAAAGAAAAATTGAATTTCATGAAGTTTGACCAAGTTAAGGTAGTTATACATATGATTTTTTTATATTTTTTAAAAGTTGTAATAAAAAATTCATAATTAATTATTTACTCGGAAAAAATTACAAAAAAATATGCATCACATCGGGACATGATTCCTCTACTTATATCTGAAATATTATAAAAAAATATTATTATTTTATTTTTGTTAGGGTAGTCAGACAAACACCTACTTCTTATTTTTTCCCTGAAATTTAAGTACTACTGCATTGAAATTTCAAATTTTCACCAAGTATATTTTTTTTAGAAAAAAAACCTAGTAGTTTAGAAACCACATTCAATTTGCTACAGATTCTATTCTTACATATTTTTGAAATAATATAGATAAATTATTCAAATTTTTAAGTCAAGTTGCCTAATTCTGATTTTTCTGAACTTTTTGCCACTTAAGGGCCTATTTTTTCCATGATGATCCTGCACATACCCATAAGCACAAAGGGAAACACACACAAGGTGTATGATATGCAACATCAAGATAGGAAAACATACAATTTCAAAGACTAAAAGAAAGAAAAAAAAAGGGGGGGTGGATCAAGCCTTGACTATTTTTCCAACACGATGTGGATCAAGCCTCAACTATTTGTCCAAAACACATGCTCATTTTGAGGCAATGAAACTTCAAGTTGTTCGCTGGGTGAGAATCCAAAAAGGGTGGCTTGGTGAGAAAGTCATGCCTCTATATCAGCTTCTATACATACAATGAGAAAGTCATACCCATGTTTCAGCTTCTCATCACACTAGTCATATCAAAGCTATCCCTTTGAAAACTTCAATAGGGCACTACAAAATGAAAATTTTATCTTCACAAGGCCTAAAAAGCTACATTAACCACTTATAAACATTTATGCATGTAAAGGGTTTGTTCAATGGGAATTTTCTTAGTTCATGTAAGGTCTAGATTCTTAGGGAACATCATGCCTAATTTCCCTCTGAAAACTAAGAAAATCATGCCTCTATATTGGCTTCTATACATACAATGAGAAAGTCATACCCATGTTTAGGCTTCTCATCACACTAGTCATATCAAATCCATCCCTCTGACAACTTCAATAGGGCACTACAAAATGAAAATTTTATCTTCACAAGGCCTAAAAAGCTACATTAACCACTTATGAACATTTATGCATGTAAAGGGTTTGTTCAACGGGAATTTTCTTAGTTCATGTAAGGTCTAGATTCTTAGGGAAATCATGCCTAATTTCCCTCTGAAAACTAAGAAAATCATGCCTCTATATCAGCTTCTATACATACAATGAGAAAGTCATACCCATGTTTAGGCTTCTCATCACACTATTTGTATCAAAGCTATCCCTCTGAAAACTTCAATAGGGCACTACAAAATGAAAATTTTATCTTCACAAGGCCTAAAAAGCTACATTAACCACTTATGAACATTTATGCATGTAAAGGGTTTGTTCAATGGGAATTTTCTTAGTTCATGTAAGGTCTAGATTCTTAGGGAACATCATGCCTAATTTTCCCAAGAGAGAACAAGTCAAATAAAGGAAATCAAACCCAATGACACCACCAAGAAAAGGACACATTGCAAGGGGAAATAAATATTGCACAGTGAAACATGAGTGTTGATGTATGCCCCCACTTTAAATTTGTTGCTAACACCATTACTATAAGAAATTTCTTTAAAGGAGAAGAATACATGAAAGGTTATTTGAAAATCCCTATGTTAGGTAATGTGTTCATGAATGGAACTACATGATGAGTAATGCTAAACATAGAAAGAAAATTACATTGCATGTGATCCAACTTAAGGCATGCCATCCACATCCCAAGCTTGCTCTTATATATACATGGAAGGAAGTCAACTAGCCTAAAGAGACAATGATAAGTTCCATACAAGGACAAGAATACCTAACCCCTTTACCCCACTTAGTGCAAGACAAGGGTGAGCTGAGATGATTTATGAGAAACATGAATGTCAATATCAATTAGAGGAACAAGGTTATTCAACACAAGGAAGAGCAACACAATCCTTAAGATGTTTAATTTTATCACCTAAAGCCTTACATTCATTGGTAGAATGACCATGAATTCTATGATGTGCAAAAAGTGAACTCTTGTTATACCATTTCTTTCATATTCTTAGAAGAACAAATATCAAATGATCTTGGAGGAGTTTTGGTATTGACAAGATACTTGCTTGATCAATAATAGAGGAAGTTCCTTTATTTTAAAAAATATATCTCTTGCTTATTATTACCTGTCATACTTACACAAGGCTCTTTAGATGGAAATATTTTATTCTCTCCTTGAAGGGAGGGTGTAAAATTTAATTAAATCAAATCATTACAGAGACATGTCCTAGGAGTGATTTGTGTGATGACATTAATATTAAACAAATATTTATTTGTTTCTTTCATCTCTTTCAAAAGACAATGACCAATACCACTGGTTTCTATTAGTTTAAGATGCACTAATATTAAATTTTCCTTAGAAGAATCCTTTGTAATAGTGTTGATATTAATTGAAGGCTTCTTTGTTTCTTTCGAGGGAAAATAACCATGACCATTAGCCATTTCTTGTGTGTTGGGCTCTATAAGGACACACATAGCTTGTTTTGTCTAGCAACACATCCTTTTCCACTATAACCAAGTTGTTTCATAAGTTCATAACCTTTTCCATAAATCTTTTTTATTTCTTTCTAATTTGGTGGTTGTTTTTAATCAACTTCATCAAAATTTGTTGTGTAATTTGTTTCTTCTAAAGTGGTTGAGGTGAATGCTTTCAAATTTTTTTATTGAAATTACCACTTTTTATTTTCCCTTTTTAGACTCTTTT
Organism: Sequoia sempervirens; assembly: GCA_007258455.2. Classification (NCBI taxonomy): domain Eukaryota; kingdom Viridiplantae; phylum Streptophyta; class Pinopsida; order Cupressales; family Cupressaceae; genus Sequoia; species Sequoia sempervirens. Next base: position 323,563,751 of record VDFB02000017.1, read on the forward strand.
TTTATGATCTTATATTCACCCATGAATGTTGGTGTGAAATCTATGGAACCCTAATTGTCTTCTAATAACTTTGTGAATTTTTCAATATGCTTTTTTTTCTTACTCTTGCATGAGTTCCACTTGTATAGTTGGTGTCAGTGTTTTCAAAGGATTTTACTTATCTCTCTCAATGTTCAAACAACTTTCTGGATCAGGATCAACATCGATTGTATAAACTTTTTTACTGTAGGCATACTTCATTTTATGATGAACAGTAGAAGGCACTGCTTGTACTTCATGAATCCATGGTCTTCCTAAAAGGATATTTTATGAAAGATCATGAGGAATAACATGGATAGGAGTTTTTAATGTGGTATTCCAACTTTAATAGGAAATATAATTATACAAAGCACTTTCTTTCCTACGTTATCAAATGCATGCATAAATAAAGAGTTTAGTTGTATTTGGATTTTTTCTGCTTTAATCTTGTCTGAAAGGTTTATCCTACACAAATTAAGGAGGAACCACTATCAACAAGAGTCCACTTTATCTCAATTCAATTATGTTGAGCTATTATCATGAAAGCTTCTTTTTTTCTCTTCTAATGAAGGAAAATCTTCTTGATGGAATGTAATGTCTAAGTTGTTCAATTTTATAGCTTGAATTTTGGATGCTACTTCATTTGATTGCACATTAGGTGGGGTAGCAACTCATTGTAATGCACTTTGAATCATGTTATGATAGTGAGGGGAGGATTCAAAAGTGTCCCATAAGGATAGATTAGTAGGAGTATTCTTTATTTGTTCAATAAGATCATACTCCTTTCCACTTTAATGCGAAGGAAAATAGGGGCCACTAGGCAAGATAGGTTTAGGTAATGGGAGGGATGTTGGACTTATTTGTCTTTGTTGCATGTTTTTTCTAGTGTAATATGTATGAGCAACAACATTATAATTCAATTATTTTGAAACATTATTCTTAGGTGGTTCGATGATGAGAACGGGTGTGGTTTGAGTTTGTGGTTAGTTTGAGGGTTGGTAAAGGATATGTTTAGGTTCAAGATAGTACTTCAAAGGATATCTAATATTCGTAACTTCAAAAGGCCCATCCTTATTGTGATGATATTTTAGTAAAGGAGAGTCTAAGGTTACCTTATCATTTTCATCAAGTAAATCCACATTATCATTGCTTGAAAGTCATTTGTCAATATTACCATTTTCTTCCACCATGATATCTTCCCTAGTAGGAGATTTTTTAGGAGATCTACAAACTAGATGTTCATGAAATTCAATTTTTGGTTATTCTAAAATAACTTCATCACAAGTAGGGAACTCATTAATTGTTTGGTTTTATTTTTTATCAATTATAGTATTATCTTATTCAATAATGTATTTCTTAGGGGAAGAGAGACAAATAGGACTCTCATAAATCCAATTTGTTTGATCTTACACAAAAATATCTTCTTTGCAAATGCGAGAGATTTTAGGAGAAAAATAAGTATATTATCATTGTTATCTATGATTACATTCCTTTTTCCTATAATGTCTTTCAAAATAGGAGAGGTAAGGGAAGAAAAATAAATAGGGAACTATCATAGATCTTAAATATTTGATCATCCAATACCAACATATCCTCCTCACAAATAATGTGATTTTCATGATTTCTTAGAATTGTATTCTCTTTTGCTATAATATTCTCATAAGTGGGGAAGATATTGTGAGATGAATGTAGAATAGTTCAAGTGGTATTTAGGTAGGTTTCAATGGTCTCTTCTTGGTGTGCTATGTGATCGTCAAGATTACCTATGGTTGTGTCTTCTTGTTTAGAAATATCTTTCCCAATAAAATAGCTAGGAAGAGATAAACAACTAGGATTCTCCCAACTTTCATTGATTGGTTCCTCTAAAACCAAAATATCTTCTTCACAAATAAGAGAGATATTGGGAAAAAAATTAATATGAATTTTATGATTACCCAAGATTGTATTCTCTTTCACTAGACTAATCTCACTCATATGATGGATACTAGGAGAGGGATCAATGAGGAAGAACAAGAGAGGGGAGAGGACTTTATATTCATATGAACATAAAAAAATATCTTACAATACTTAACAAGGTTTGAAAATAGAACATGAAGTATGATAACCACAAATTTTTGAAATGAAAAAAATGATGTAATAATTGTCCTACAAATTTGAGATGCGACAATGATAGAGAAAACATGTAAAAGGATAATGAAATTTTCAGATTTAGAAAATGATAATTGATGGATTATGCTATGTAACTGTCTAAAAATGAAATGTTGTAAATGCAAATTTTAAATTAAGCAATGCACTAAATTCACAAAATTAAGCTAGATGTAATGAAATGAGGGCAACAAAAAATCAGAAAATCGAAATGGATATTTGATAACAAACAAAAGCATAGAAATGAAGTTTTTATTGCTATAAAATATAGTTTTAGGATGGATCTGGGACTAAATCACCTAGATGGGTGAATGAGTCCCAGTTAGGCTTTTGGAAGGTTTAAATAGTGAAAAATTGACATCATAGAATTCCCGTAGATCTATGAAAAGCACCTATATAGTTATTAAATCACCCATATGGGAAAATAAGACCCAATTAAGGTTTGGAATTTTATTTTGATAGATTTCTAGATGTTTTCTAATTAATTTTAGATTTAGGTCTACTACAACAAGTTTCAATTTTAGTACAATGTGAAATGTAAGTTGAAAATGTGATAAAATGATGAGTTAAAAGACCTAGTTTGAAATGAAATTTTTTGTTTCAATGTTCAAATATAAGTTAATATGATGTATATGATATACAATATGATTGATTTTTTTTTGTATTTTTTAGATTTAAAGAATGAAAACAATACAATCCTAAACCCCTAGATGAGATGCAAATTTGAATGCAAATTAAACACCCTAAATGATATCGAATTCAATTTAAATGAATGTAGGATCTAAATCTAAGATGCAAAGGACTCCTAAAATAAGAAATCTACAATGTTCAAAATATCGGGGTTCACCAAAATGAACATAGGGAAATAAGGTTCCACCTTTTGGGATATGGAACCGAAGGGCCTATTTCACTCTTAGTTGATTAGGAAGCCCTAGAAATCCCTTAATAAAGTGGCTCAATTAAGGAAAAGGGGGTCAATTAGAAGGATTTTATTAGGTGTGTAACTTAAAAAGGTGTTCACCACTAAGCAAATACTTATAAAAAGGAAATGAAAGAAATATGAAAATCTAGCTATGTAATCTAGAAAATTAAGAACATGAAATCAAATTAAAAAAAGAGAATGAAACATAAAGGTAATTGGAGGAATGATGTAGTGAAAACAAGGTCAAAAACCCTAAAATTCAACTGTTTGAAGCTCAATGGATTGATACACTAGGTTGGGTGATTTAGTCCTAGTCTAGGGTTTCAAGGAAGGATTTGGAATCTCTTGATGGTTGAAATATAAAAAAAGAGGTTCACCCAAATGGGGATTCATGAAATGGATGAACCTAATTTTTCTTAGTGTTTCACTCAATTATGAGACATAAAATGCATAAATAATAATAAAAAATCAAACCTAATTATTATAATAACAAATAGGAAGGTAAATTAATACGTTGAAAAAATATGTACCTTGTTGAAAAGGTGATGTTTCAAGGGTTGTTGAGGAGACATTCACCTAGTGGTGAATGTGTCCCTGCTAGGGTTCCAGAAAAGTGGTTTTTGGGTTTTGTTTTTCAATGACTACACTCCTAACTCCCAGCTGATTAGATCCCAAAAGTCAAAAATAAATTATGTAGCTTCATTTGCATGATCTTGCATTGAGGATGGTAACTTTTTCAACTTGAAAACTTGAAAACTTTGCAACTTTTGTTCTCTAATTGATCTTCAATCAAAAAGGTGCAATGACACATCAAGAGAGAAGAAAATTTGTTGTTTGTTAGGGAATAGGGGTTTTCCTTGGTCAAACCTGATTTAGGTAATTAAACCTTATTCAGTGAAACAATGAAATGTGAACATGAAACATGAAACATGAAAAAATGATAACTTGGATGAAGTCTTGGATGTCAAATCAGCAATCTAGCATGAAGTTGTTATGAAGATTGTAGATATTGATCTTGAATATGGATGTGAAACAATTCTTGAATTGGATCTTCAATGCTACATCAATACATAAAATTAAGAACATGCATGATGCATTATGCCTTTGACATGATGATATGACCTTTCATTGCTGTGATAAAACCTTGAATGTCTACACTTGAATGCCCTATTAAATTCTCTTGAATGATCTTTAGCACTCTTGTGAATGTAATCTTGATTTTTCTTAAAGATATAGGATGAGACTAAATAAAATAAATTAATATTTATACTAAACTTCATATTGACTCCCAAAATCCAAATAACACAAATGGACATCAAATATAAGGTTTGAAATTTTTGAAATCTTTCCCTAACACACCCTAAAAGGGGTGTCCTTAGAAGTTGAGTACCCACTCGCCACCTTGGTTGAATGGGTCCTAGTATAGTTAACTAGGACCAATTTTAGGCATTATGAAATATTATGAAAAAGGGGGGTCCTAGGACATAGTGAGGACCCATTTTCTAGGTGGAAAATGGATCCCAGGTCACTATCCTATCACTCAAACCTTGCAAAATTAAGTGTTATGCAACATTGTTAATGAGTGTTGAAATATATCATTTAGAAAATGTAATAAATATGGCTTGGATTTGAATTTAAGGGGCCAATTAAGTCCAATTGACCTCAATTAATTAATAAATCCCTAGATTAATGTGAATGTGTAAAGAAAAACTTTACAACACCCTAAATAAGGCACAATTAAGTCCATTTTATCATTAATTACTCATTTCCAAATTAAGCATGAAAAAGGGTTACTTTTTTTTAGTGAGTGTTTGGCCCCACAAAAAACCTCAAAAATCATAATAAAGTAGACATTCAAGACACTTATGTATGCAACAATGAAAAAGATACATAATCATACCCTATCAAAGAACAAGAAAAATAAATGAAAAACAAAGGATCGAGCTTCAATAGTTTTTCCAACACGATGTGGGCCATGTCCAAGAAGTTTGTCTATAACATGTGTGCTCACTCTAGGGTAGTGTAACCTAAGGCAATCCACTAGGTGAGTTATCCCAAAAAAGAGATGGAATATTAGAGAATCATATTAGCCTCCCATACCATATTGAAGTTATCCTCCTGATAACTTCAATAAGGAACCACAATGCTAATTTCTTATGAATATTATGTCTATAAGTTTTGATTCAAAGGAATTTCATGTCATGTAAGGTCTTCTTCTCAGGGAACATTGTGCCTAATGTATCCAAGAGAAAAAAAGTCAGGAATATCATATTTCCACTTATGGGATGTGTAAGAGTTGTTGATGAACTCGAGCACCCAGGATCACCTGTAAAACCAAGATAAGCCTTCCACACAAGAGCAACAAGAGATAAAATGTTTGAATATAGTGCAATAACAAAATGATGTTATTATCACACACTAAATGATACAATATGCCTCAACTCTCCCTTGAATTGATTGAGTTATTATGAACTCATCTAGACTAGATCTAGACTAGATAGGAGGGAGAGGTGAGTGCAAAATATATAGTAGAATATGGGAAAATAATTCCAAGAGGGGAAATAACTCCCAAATAACCAAATTAGGTGGGAGTTATGCCTACTTGGAAAATGCCAAACATGTGGCATAACCTACTCAGAAAGAGACAAATGAGTGGTTTTGTGAGGAGGCATATAAAGCCAAAAGAGGGTGTGAAACTCAACCAGCCAAATGTGAGTGAGAGCAACATATGTAATTGATGGATTACGCCACGTGTCCTCACATGAACCACATCTCCTATAACCTAAGGTATGCTTAATAATGTGTAGGAAAAATAATATTAAAAAACCCACACTAACAGGATGCCTTGTTTGCATCATGCCACTAATGGAAATTGTAGTCTTAGAAATATCACTCCTAGAGGACATCAAACCCAATGACACCACCAAGAAAATAATACAACACAAGGAAAAGAAAATTACATGATGAAACATGCAAAATTTCAAAAGATTTCATCAATGTATTCCCCCAATTTAAAGCGATTTCTAACACTACTGTTGTGAGAAATTTCTTTAAAGTAGCCAATTTTTACTCATAAGACATGAGATATTTCCTCAAAAAACCCTATGCCAAGTCATATATTTTTGAAATAAAGCTATACCATGAAAAAGGAGGGAGTGGTTTCCCCCAAAATGCAATAAAAAAGATATCTCAGTACATCACAGGTGAGCCAACTTAGGGCATGTCATCCACATCCCAAGGTTGTTCTTATATATACATAAAAGGAAGTCAACTAGACAAAAGAGAAAATCAACAAGTGACATACGAGGACAAGCCTACATAACCCCTTTCCCCCACTTAATGCAAGACAAGTATGAGCGTATATGATTGATAAGAAACATGAACATCAATATCATTTAGATGAACTAGGTGCTTTAATACAAGGAAGAGCACCACAATCCTTAAGATATTGAATTTAATTACTCAAAGCCTTACATTTATTAGTAGCATGACCATGAACTCTATGATATGCATAAAATTAACTCTTGCAATGAAATTTATTTCATGTTCTTGGAGAGAGAGATATTGAACAATGTTGGAGGAGTCTACACAATATTCTTTCTTGATCAAAAGTAGAATATTTTCCTTTGTTTTATGAGAAAGATATCTCTTGCTTAGTACAAGTTGTCATACTTACACAAGACTCTTTAGATTGCAAGATTTTGTTCTCTCCCTAAGAGGATGACATATAATACCTAACAAACTCCAATCATTAGTAAGACATTTCTTAGGAGTGCTTCGTGTGATGACATTAATGTTTTTGATTGATTAAGCAGAGAAAAGGGCCCTGAACTAAACAAAAACTACATCATGAAAAGAAGAGTAGGTGGTGAGAAACAACAAAAATAGGAATCCCACCTAGCTTCCCACTCCCCCAAATAGAATGCTTAACCAATTGATTTTTGATCAAACATATCAATTTTATCATACAAATAAAAAAACCAAAAACTATCATCAGTAGCATCCTCCCCTATCCATGTACAATAGTAATAAACATCTATCATAATGTTCCTACTTAAAATATACATAACATTATAGAAATTTAAGTTAAGTCACAGACAACCATAACCAATAGGAGTGCTTCACGTGATGACATTTCTTAGGAGTGCTTCATGTGATGACATTAATGTTTTTGATTGATTAAGCAGGGAAAAGGGCCCTGACCCAAATAGAAAGTACATCATGAAAATAATAGAAGGTGGTGAGAAATGGAAAAAATAGGAAGCCCACCTAACTTCCCACTCCCCGAAACAAAATGCTTAACCAATTCCCTTTTTATCAAACATATCAATTCTATCATACAAATAAAAAAACCAAAAACTATCATCAACAACATCATTCCCTATCCATGTACAATACTAATAAACATCTATTATAATTTTCCTACTTAAAATATACACAACATTATCGAAATTTAAGTTTAGGAACCCATGACCATAACCAATAGCAATAGTCCTTTTAAGCATAGTAGAAATAAATATCAAAAAACAAAAGAAATCAGCATAGTAAAACAACTAGGCTATGCACCCTCAATCAACTTCCAAGCTTTGACCATATCTTCAATAGTGTTGTGAACTATTGCCTTCAGCTCCTTCTTACCAGCTAAGTCCTCACCATCACCTACTAATTTCTTCTTTTTCTAATTTTTTATTTTTCCCATCCCAGAGACAATAGCCATAACAACTTTCTTCATCACAACATCAACTACCATGCACACATTCTTAACCACTTCTTCAAGGGTTTGAATTCTGTGAAAATTTCCTTTTCCTTGTGTACCTTTCTCCAAAGCCTTCAATATTTCCTCTATTATTCCATTAATCATAATCTCCAGGGCTTGGATTTTTTTATCCCCCACCTTCTCAAGTATCTTCTACTCCATAATTTGCATCCTCTCCTCCAATCTTTTAAATCTCCCATTCTCATCCTCCCCAACTTTAATTTCCTCTTTGTTTCTATTCTCAACCCCTTCTTGATTTTCCATTACATTTGATTCCCCCTCCTCTCAAGAAATCTCATCTTGCGATTACCTTTTCTCATCACCTACATTCCTCTTCTTTAGCCGAATTACCACTGAGACTATCTCAAATTTCTTCAGTTGAGGAATCATTTTCCTCTTCTTCTTTTTACTCAACACTCTTTTAAGGGCTTTGGGTTCTTTCTTCCTTCGAGCTTTGTGCATTTTTCTTATTCTCCTATCCTTTTGATGCCACCATAGCCAATATTTTTATCCTCCTACGACCATGGATTAAACCTTCCATCTCATTATCATCAAGAATAGTTATAGTGTCCACCTCTTCTCCTAGTTCACTCAAAATCAATATCCATTTTTTATTTCCCATCCCCATCAAAATATGTTTTCTTTTTTTATGCATGACCACAAGTAAATCCATCCACATGGTAGTATCGAGGCTTTGGGATTTCTTGCTAGATTTTTTAGGCATCAGGGAGGGATGGTCTTCAAGAAGCTCAAGTTTTACCGAGCTTTTAGGTTTGGGGTTATCAATCATTTTCATAACCATATTTTTCTGTGGGGTCCTAGAAATCACAAATTTACAAATGACTCTTATGAGGCCCTGATGTAAAGGCAGATTGGTTCCATGAGAAAGACTCTGGCTTAGAGAGGAAAACAAGAAGAAAGGAAAGTTATTTTTTTCCTTACGCCTAATGTGGTTGAGAATGGGAAAGTGATAATCATGGACTGACTGTTATCGGCCTTGTAGAGTAAAATATTTCATTACTATAAAGAAGACATTGTGATATGCAGGTGGCAACTTAATCCTAGAATACCCATTTTGAAATCATTCTAATTTTTCTTTTCCTTCAAAATACTTTTCAAAATAATCCTGATACTTACCATTGCTAACCATTGCAACCTTCATGCCTGCATATGACAACCCTGTCACTTCTATAATCAACTTAGCATCCACCTTAAATTGAATCTCTCCCAAAGTAACTTCTCCATCTCTCCAAGCATTAGAAAATTTGTAGCTAAGTCTCTCATTATATCCCTCCATAACAACAAAATTCTAAGTGAAACCCACCTATTCAAAAAGACTCTAGACCTCCTCATTGTTGTGAATCGAGTCAAATTTGTGTGGCTTGGTATGCTTTCCAGGGCCTCCCATATTATCAAAAATATTAAAAATTTAGGGGACGAGAAGGAAATCACTTCTATTAACTTCAATTTCCTTAACACTCCTAACCAGTAACTCCACACTCTGAGTTCTAGTGGAAACTCTGTGACTATTCATTTGAGAAATAAATAGCTTAGGGTTTTTTCTATAATTCATAAATGAATTCACTCAATGATTGCCACCTTTTCATCGATAATCATTATTTCTTGTTGTAGCTCTACCTTCCTTTCTAGCAATTATAGCATTTGTTTTATTCCACCTTTTTTTATTATTGTTGATGCATCTCCATCTGTCACATCAGAGATCAATCCACATATTACACTAGATACTATTTATATCTCAATTTAAATTTTTCCTATCACGATACTTGTCCTTGTTGTTTGGTTGTCCATTCCCATGATTGCAAATCCTTCTACCAAATATTTAGAAATCTTTATAAAAAATGCCTACGACACCTTCCACTCAGCATTCCAACTTTCATCCATGGGGTCCACATCCTCATTATCCTTCTCATCCCACCACATTTTAATAATTAAGAAATCCCTCCTCATAGACCTTTATTTGAGTATTTCTCCCCAAGTCTATCTTTCGCTAGGACTTCCTTAATTTGATTAGGAAAATCATTGAAGTCCCAATTTATTAAAGTTTCTTCTTTTATGCCAAGGTTGGCCATTGCATTCACTACCCTATTTCCTTCCCTTAATGCATGGAAAATTTTAACACATTGAATCTATTGCAAAATTATTTTACAGTCTTCCAACATATCTTTAAATTCCCATGGAATGTTTTCCTTACTATTGAGATAGTCTATTATGAGCTTAGAGTCTCTTTCCACAATAGCCTTATTGTATCCCCTTTCCCTAAGAAGTTTGGATCCTATCCAAACAACCAAAGACTCAACAAATTTATTCATAGTTGTCCCTAAACCTTTGTTGTATCCAATCAGATAGGCTCCCTTATCATCTCTTATCACTCCACTAGCTATAGCCCATCCAACATTCCCCTTTGAGAAACCATCAAAGTTGCATTTCACCCATCCTGGATCCCGAGGGATCCATATTGTGCTCCTTCTTATAATTTGTTTTAACCAATTGACATTATTTAAGTAATGGGAGATCTCCCATTGCTATTTTGTGCTTAACTCCTGCTAAGTTGGTTGTTTCTTAGCCTGCCTATACTTGCAGCTTTCCATGTTTTCATGTATTTGTATTTCCACAATTAAACATAACTCCTTACTAGTTCTTGCAGTCTCCCTAAGCACTCTATTATTCTTCTCTTTCCACAAACCCCATGTCAAAAAAGGGGAAATTTATCCCCACAGATCGCAAATGATATTGTGGGAATAAGGGAGAAAGCTTCATCCTTCCATAAACAATTTCACATTAGCAGGAAAAACCCACTCCACCTTCAAAGTATTAAGAAAAAAACCCCAAACTTCTTGGGCATAAGAACATTGAAGAAAAAAATGCATGATGTTTTCATCTTCTTCATTACAAAGGCTACATCTATTGACAAGATACCAACCTCTTTTCTTAAGGTTGTTAATCATGAGGATCTTACCATGTATAACCATCCACCATAAGAAATTAATTTTTGGGATGAGGTTCTTCCTCCAAACCTTAAGCCAATAAAAAAACCCAAGATCATAGTCGGTTGCGTCATTGAGTCATAATTTGATTTGACCAAAAAACTACCACTACCAGTTTTTGTCCAGATCCATTCATCCTTTTTGTTTCTTGAAAATAGATCAGGATTTCCAATTTGTTTCATAAGTAGATCAATAGAAACATCCCAATCCTATTGTCTGCTTCCTCTTAGAACAACATTACTTAGATAGTCTTTGAAGCTTTTCCACTTGGGTCACCATCCCTCCCACACAAGATAATTAGACACTTTTTTTCCAATTTCTCTTTTCAGTCTTCTAATTTGTTGGAGATCTTTTGTGGCCGACAGTGGGTTCAGTGTGGACCAGGGGTCATCACAAAAATTAGTGTTGATCCCATTACCAATCCTCATCTTTGCACCTCTAGATAGCACTCCTAATTTTAGGGAGGTTATTCCAAAACAATGACCCATGTGAAAGCTCATTCTTCCTTAGAAAGTAGCTAGCATCCTTATTATTAAGATACTTGGCCCTAAGGATAGTGGCCCTATATTTTTCATTTTCCCAGAGAAACCATCTCATTTTTTCCACTAAATCCTTATTAAACAATTTTAGTCTTCTAATGCCTAGCCCTCCTTTTTTTGAGACACACACCTTCTCCCATTTGATAAGAGGCGTTCTTTTCCTTTCCTCCACTCTTGACCATAAAAATATTCTTTGAATATTTTCAATTCTCTCAGCAATATAGGCAAGCATATTAAACATTGAGAGATAATAGACAAGAATATTCTGAAGGGAAGCCTTTAAAAGCTGAATTTTTCCAGCCAAGCTCAACAATTTACCTTTCCAACCAACCAATTTTTTTGGACTTTCTCCACAGTATAACTCCAGTAGTTATTGTTTAGATTTTAAGAGAAAAGAGGAAGGCCAATATAAGTAGCAGGTAGTTCCACTTCCTAACATCCCAAAATCCTTATCACTTTATCTTTCACAAGTTGGATAGTATTAAAGAAATATATTTTACTTTTTTCATAATTTATACATTGTCCAAACATTTCAACATAATTATCCATAATAGTTTTCAATTGTTTAGCTTCAATAATTGATGCCTCCCCCATTAGAATGGTATCATCAACAAATTGTTGATGTGAGGCCATGGACAAAGAAGAAGCAACACAAAAACCCTTCAAAGACTTATTATTAAGTTGTTTCTATATGTTACAGCCAAGAGCTTCTACCACAATAACAAAAAGGTAGGGAGATAAGGGATCCCCCTGCCTTAGCCCTCTACCAGGTAAGAAAAAACCATGGGAAATGCCATTAACCAGAACTAAGTACTTCAGTGTAGTAACATAGACTTTTATCAGATTGAGAAATTTACCTTTCAAGCAAAATTTTTCTAGAGAAACAAATTCAAAATTCTAGGTAACTCTATCGTAACCCTTAGAGATTTCCAATTTCAACACCATACTTGGATTTTTTTTTGTAATCCATAGAGTACATTATCTCATGAGTATAAATCGTTACATCCAAAATTTTCTATTCCTGAAGAAAACCATTTTGATTAATAGCAATCAACTTCCCAAAGACCAGCTTCAATCTATTGACAATGATTTTGGAGCAAATCTTATAAGTAGTGTTACATAGACTTATTGGTCTATAATCATTCATTGAGGAAACTTCATTGAATTTTGGGACAAGGGCCAAAAAAGTGGCATTCATCTGATTCGAGATTTTACCCAATCTAAAAAAATATTTGATAGTTGTTAAGAGGTATTTACAAACAATGTCCTAGTAAAATTGAAAGAACCTAGGATGGAAACCATCAGGTCCTGAAGCCTTGAAGGCTTGAAAAGAGAAAACAACCACCTTCACCTCTTCCATAGTAATACTCTTACTTAAAACTTTCAGGTCATCTTCTATGATAACATTAGGTATAAATTGAAAGAATTCCTCTAAATCCAAGTTATCAATCCTTGAAGGCTCTTGGTAATTTGAAAAAAGGAAATAGCCTCATTAGCTATTTCATCTTCCCTTTCAAGTTTAGTACCATTAGAGGTAATGAGGATTCTGACCCTATTTCTTCATCTATGATTCATAGTTGATTGGTAGAAAAAATTAGTATTCCTATCACCTTCCTTAAGTCACCGAATCTTAGATTTTTGTTTTTGAAAGATTTCCTCCTTCTTACTTATTTTATTCCATTAAGCTCTAAGCTCCCTTTCTATTCTATGGATCTCCTCATCATAGTTTCCTGCCTCCATTTGATCCTAAACTTCCTTAAGTTTCAAAATTAGATCCCTCTTAGTAGTAAATATATTCCCAAAAGTGTATTTGTTCCATCCCTTGACCTTTTCCTTTATTCTTTTCAACTTCTACATTAATCTAAACATTGGGGTGCCATCACAAGGCATGTTCCAGCATTCCTCAACTAGAGATTTAAAGTCTGGATGAAGGGAGCACATGATATCATATTTGAAAGGGTAAGGTTTTTTAATCACCCTATCCTCCCATTCAAGAAGAAGAGCGATATGGTCAGAACCCGTTCTAGGAAAGGTACTAAGAGAGATATTCTATAAAATGTTCTAGTTAGAGGATATCAGGAATCTATCCAACTTCATTTGGCTTAGTTGATTAATTTTCCTTCTATTGGTCCAAGTAAAATGGGAACCCATAAGAGGGATATCCATAAGTCCCACATAATCAATGAAACTTGAAGGATCCATCATACTTTCTAAGAATTCAATTAGGTTTTTTCTTAGAAGGATACATTGAGGAATTAAAATCACCACCAAGCATCCATATATCATCTATGTTGGTAAAAACTCCATCCAACATGTTCCATAAATCCAGCCTATCCAATCTTGAATTTGGACCATATATATTACCAAAATGCCATTTAATAGAAGTATCTCCATCCTCCATGTTAATCAAGAGGTTGTTCTTATATTTTAACTTTAGCTTTTCACTAAACTGGGAATAATTTGAATAGGTTGCAATCCCTATAGAGGCCCCTTCCACATCACTGGCATCAAAACCAGCACCATGCCAAAGCCACTTCAAAGTCTTCTCAAAAATTTCCTTTTTCATATTTGTTTCCTATGTCAAAAGGATATTAGGTTTCACCTCAGCTAAGCATGCCTTTAGCACATGCTGTTTATATGGGCCATTAAGACCCCTAATGTTCCAACAAAGAATCTTCCGAACTACAAAGAGTTAAAGAGCAAAATCAAGCTGATACTACCCAAATAGGGTAATTGACCTCCTCTACTTCCTTTTTAGTTTGTTCCTTGCCAGTGAGTCTAGGTTCCTTTGTTTCCTTGTTGCCACATCTTTTTCTTTTTCTTTGGATCTTGCTTCTTTTAATTGTGGTCTAGCAACTTTACTATTTCCTCCCACATCTGGTTTTTTCTTTTTTCATGATTTAGTGTTTATCCATCCTTTGTCATCATTGTTTTGAGACATTTTCTCCTCCCCCATAATTGGTTCATGGTGTTCCTGGGTTGGGGTTAAAAGTTGTTCCTTTTGGCTTATTATTTCCCCCTCCTCCTGGACTTCATTTTACTATTCTTCCTAAAATATTGGAGGTGAAGTTGCTCCCTTATTTTCCTTTTCTTTATCTGATTTCTCCAAAGATAGTAGAGTGGAAGGTTCATTGGCAGCCTCTAAAAACAACCTTTGTAGATTATCTTTTGAACTATTTTCTTGATATGGATTAAAGGCTTTTTCAGTGATAAATTTTTTTTTATTAGGAGTTAAGATTTTAGATTTCTTTGAGATATTTTTCAAAGTATTATTCTTCAACAAATCATTCTCATGTGTCTCAATTTGGGGAATATTAGGCATAAGAGGAGCTAATTTACAAGCATCTTGTAAGTGCCAAAATTTAATGCATCCCTGATAGAAAATTGTAGCTCTCTCATATTCTAGAGGTTGAACCCATTTGCCAAACATGGATTATAAGGTAATGGAAGTGGGTAAAATTTTGTTAACCTCAACGTTAACACAAATTCTTGCATACACTAACCTTGCTTTACGAAGAGTGACATTGTCAATGGTGACCAATGAGCCCAAGGAATCTGCTATTCCTTTAAAAAAAATCTGATTGTAGAACTCCAGTAGCAACCCAAGTAGTCTAACCCAGGTTGGGGCGACTTTCCCCAAATCAACAAAGGCATCAAACCCTAGTTTCCACTTGCATAAAGACAAAATATTTTTAAAACCACTATCAAAATCCAATGGTCCACCTATAAGGACCTTAAGCATATCCTCAGGGATAACAAAGGTAAACCTAAAAATGCCCTTGGGAATAGCACTTATAGAAACATTTTCTTTCAGTTTCCAAGTGTTAGAGGCCCATTTTTGCACCTAGTCAATGTTGCGTCATCTAACAAAGAATTTTCCAACCAAGGATAGCTTCAACCCCTCAATAGAATCATTCAAAATATCATCTGAGACATCAACTTCATCCCCTACCACCATAAAAAAAGCTTTCATGGACTTTTGAGGTGTCCTTGTCAAAGTTTGACCTCCAACAATCTTTTCCACAAAGGAGGCCTTTTGGACATTTGGGCCAAAACAAGATTTTCCTTGAGGATAGAAAAATAGGTTTTTCAAACCCCTAGACACTAAAATATGCTCAGAGCATGGGGGAGTCCTTCCACATGGAGAGGCAACATAATTCTAGCAAACAATAGGTTGTTTTGGTGGGGGAGCCTCCTTGCGGCCTCATCCAAGTTGATTCATAAAGCAACAGAGTTGCAAGAATTCAAAATTGTAGAGCGCACACTTTCTCTATGTTGATGTATGAATGTTTTACCCATGACATTAATGTTAGGTGAATAATTATTTGTTTATTTCATTTATTTCGAAGGAAAATGGCTAATTTCACTAGTTCCTATCAATTCAGGATTCACTAATGTTAAAGTTGGCTTAGAATAATTATTTGAAAGAGTATTGATATTGAGTGAGGACTTGTTGATTTCTTTTGAGGGATAATAACCAAGTCCATTGTTTGTTTCTTGTGTGTTCGGCTCAATAGGGACATAGATACCTTGTTCTCTAGCACCACATCCTTTTCCACTATACCCAAGTTGTTTTATAAGTTCATAACCTCTTCCATAAAGCTTTTTCATTTCTTTTAGATTTGGTGGTTGCTCATAATCAACTTCATCAAAGTTGTGTAATTTTCTTCTTCTTCAAAAGTGGTTGAGGTAGATGCTTTCAAATTTTATGTTGAATCTTGTGTTGAGATTACTATTTTTATTTTCCATTTTCAGACTCCTTTTTTATGATATTGTATTCACCCATGAATTTTGGTGTGAAAGCTAAGGAACCCCAATCATCTTCCAATAGCTTAGTCACTTGATAATTTTCTTATTTTTTTCTCATTCCTTTTTTATTTTCAATTTTGCTTCTTGTTTCAATACTTCCAAAGGATATCATCCTTTCTCAACAATAAAACAACTTTCAAGTTGAGGATCAACCTTAAGTGTGTAAACCTTGTTGTCATAGATGTACTTCATTTTACAATGAAGCGTAGAAAGTACCCCATTCAACTCATGAATCCATGGTCTACCTAAAAGAATATTATATGAGAGATTGAGAGGCATAACATGTACTAGATTTTGCAAGGTAACCTTTCCAACTTTAATAGGTAAGTGATGGCTCCAAGTGGTTGTTTTGCTACATTATTGAATCCATCAATGGATAAAGAATTTTATTGAATTTGACTTTTGCGTATGTATCAATCTTATCAATAAGGTTTATGCTACACACATTAAGGGCTAAGCCAATATCAACAAGAGTTCTCTTTATCACTATTTAATTACCTTGAACTATTATCATGAAAGCTTCATTTTGATTTTTCTCTTCTAACAAAGGTAACTCTTCTTTATGGAAAATAATATCTAAGTTAACAAAAGCTACAACTTGAATTTAGGCCACCACATTATATTTTCACATCTAGAGGGGTAGCAACTTGTTGTAAAGCACTTTGAAGCATGTTATGATAAATAGGTGAAGATTGAATAAGGCCCCATAATGATATCTTAGCAAAAGTATTTTTAAGTTGTTCAACAAGATCATACCCCTTTCTAATTTGTAAAGGAAAATGAGAAGTACTAGGCAAGATAGGGTTAGGCAATGTGAGGGATGTTAGAGTTGGTTTTTTCTTTGTTATGGATTGCTTCTAGTGGTATATGTATGAGCAACAATATTGTGACTCAATTGCTACAAAATATTATCATTATCAAGTTGCCTTTTTGGTGGTTCTTAGATAAGTATAGGTTTATTTTGAACTTTCAGTTGCTATGAGGGTGGATAAATGATTAGTTTAGGCTCATGAGAGAACTTGAATGGATATCTAATAGGAATAACCTCATAAGACATCCTCATTTTTCATGATCTCTTAGTGAAGGGGAGTCAAATGTCACCTCATCACCTTCATCTAGGGAATTACTATCAAGTCAATGTTCTCATTTTTTTCCACAATGATATCTTCCCTAGTAGGAGATTTTTTTCTAGGAGAGCTAAAAACTAGATGTTCATGACATTCAATGGTTGGGTCTTCAAAAATAACTTCATTGCAAGTAAGAGAGTTATCATTGGTTGGATTGTCTTGCTTATCAATGATGGTATCCTCTTGTTCAATTTTTTTTTCCCTAGTAGAAGAGGTAGGGGATGAGAGAGAAATATGACTCTCACAACTCTCATTGTTTTGATCTTATAACACCAAAATATCTTCATCACTAATAGGAGAGATTTTGCGAGAAGACCAAATTTGATTGTCACGGTTATCCGCCATTGTATTCTCTTTCACTAAAGCATTCTCATAAGGGTGAGGGATGGAATTTTTATTAGCATACTTAGAAAGGTAGGATACTAATGTTGTTTGAGAAAAACTGAAAAGTACTTATGACCATCTTGTCCAATGCTTGAAGAATGTAAACAATGTATAACCAAAGCTGACATGTAATTTTATCCAATTTATGCAAAACTTCAAGAATGCAAGAAATGTTTATACTAGAATGAAAAGCAATTTTATCAAACTTATGCAAAGATTCATGAATGTAAACATCATGTATCAAAAGTGAAAAGTACTTTTATCCATATTATGCAAATTTTTAGAAATGTCAACATTTTCAGATTTTCAGATTTTTTTACTGAAATGATTTTGGAATAATTCAAAAAGGACTACACTAAATGGATAATTTTAACCTAGATGCATAAAAGATAAGTTCCTTAAAATTTATAGACTAATACTATAGGTTACTAGCAAGCCTAGGAAGTACAAAAAATCACTAGAAAGTTCAGAAAAAGTGGTTTTTGTAGGCCTCGAAGGACTCATTTTCCCAATGGCAAGTGGGTCTTCATATGCTTTTCTGGGAAACTTTGAGCTTGATTTTGAAGGTTGGAAACTATGAAAACTTTTTGCTTTGGTGTCCCTAATAGGGAGTCATTCATCCCATGGCAAATGGGTCCTAGTACAAGGTTTTCTAAGACTGAAAAGAGCAATTTCTAAGTGATTATATGTGATTTTTGTTTCAAGTATGTAATAGCTATTTCTATAATAGATTTACCAAATTTTAGGCTTCTAATTTCAATGTTGACTAAGGTTGAAGGATGAACAATGTGACTAAATTTAATGTGCAATTTGAATCTAAATGATGGAATGATGATGTCAATGTTAACACTATGCAAAACAAACTCAAATCTAATACAATTTTTCTAATTTTTAGTGAAAATAAGCAATGAAAGTATACACATTTACCATAAATTCAATCTTCACTAATGAAAAATGAATGATCCCTAAATGCAATGCAAGAAATACAAATCTAATGCAAATTACTACAAAGTAAGATCTAGGGTTTGAATGCACTCCAAATCAAAATTTATGATGTTCAAAGGGTTTGGTTCACAAAAATGAAATATAAAAAAAGAGGTTCACCTAAATGCGGATTAACCAAATGGATGAACCTAATTTTTCTTAGTGTTTCACTCAATTACGAGAGGTAAAATGCATAAATAACAATAAAAAATCAAACCTAATTGCTATATTAGCAAATAGGAAGGTTTTAAGATGTTGAAGCAATGTGTACCTTTCTGAAAAAGTGTTGTTTCAGGGGTCACTAAGGACTCATTCGCTCAGCAATGAATAGGTCCCTATTAGGGTTCTAGAAAAGTGATTATTGGGTTCTATTCTTCAATGTCTACACCCCTAGCTCCCAGGTGATCAGCTCTTGAAAGTCCAAAATAAATTTTGTAGCTTCATTTTCATGATCTTACAATGAGGATTGCAAATTTTGTAACACTTCAATCTTGACAACTTTGCAACTTTTTTTCTCCACTTGATATTCAATGTAAATCCTATAATCACACATCAAGAGAGAAGAAAATTTGTTATTTTTAGGGAATAGGGGTTTTCTTTAGTCAAACCTTGTTTAGGTAATTAAACCTTATGATGAAACAATGAAACATGAACATGAAATAGGAAACAAGAAACAATGATACCTTGGATGAAGCCTCAAATGTCAAATCAAAAATCTAGCATGAAGTGGCTATGAAAAATGTAGATCTTGATCTTGAGTATGGATGTGAAATAATGCTTGAATTGAATCTTCAATGCTACATCAACACATAAATCAACAACATGCATGATGTATTTTTCCTTTGACACGATGATATGACCTTTGATTTCTATAATAAGACATTGCTAATCTTTCCTCGAATGCCCTCTTGAATTCTCTATAATGTTGTTGGGAATGTACACTTGATTGCTCTTGAAGATCTAGGATCAAACTAAGGAAACTAACCTTATATTTATACTACACTTAAGATTTAATCTTGAAATCCAACCAACACAAGCCGACATCACATCTAAGCTTTGAAATTGTTCAAATCCCACCCAAAGACACCCTAAAAGGGGTATCCTAAGTTAAGGAGGACCCATTCAACACTTGGCTGACTAGGTCCTAGCATAGTTGACTAGGTCCTAGCATAGTTAACTAGGCCGAATTTTGGGGATTATGAAATATTATGCATAAAGAGGGTCCTAGGAAATAGTGAGGACCTATTCATCAGATGGCAAATGGGTCCCAGGTCATTATCCTAAGACTCAAACCTTGCCAAATTAATTTTTATGTAGCATTATTAATGAGTGTCTGGATATATCCTTTAGAAAATACAATGAATAAGGCTTGGATTACAATTTAAAATGTGAACTAAGTTCAATTAACTTTAATTATTTAATAAATCCATCTATTAGTGTGAAAGTGTAAGGAAACACTTGAAAACACTCTATATAAGACATAATTAATTCTATTTTATCATTAATTACTCATTTCCAAATTAAGCGTAAAAAAGAGTTACCTTTTTTAATGCTACAATGACTATTCTGGATTTGTAGAAATATGGCAAAAAGGCTATACTAGGACTCATACACCCAAACTTTTGGAAAGTTTGTCAAAAAAGTGAAAAGTGTCATATGAGAAGAATTTTGAATTGAAACTATGTGAGTCTTTGAAGATAGATTAAATAAACACTTTCCCATTGGTTTCATGTAAATATGATAGATATCTTGCTCTAGATCCGAGTTTCTATGATCCTTGACAACTTCTTATGACAGGTTTTGTAACTTTTACAACTTTGCAATCTTGGTACTTTTGCAGGCTTCAAATCCACTTTTTCTTGAACCTATAAACCTACAATATACAAAGAGAATGAGAAATATGTTGTTTTGTTAGCGAATAGGGGATTACCTTGGTCAAACGGTCCCATTTTGGTAATCAAACCTTAATGAGAAATGAAGCATGAATGAAATGAAACATGAAACATAAGATGAAATAATAGAACCTTGTTTGAAACCTTGTAGATCTGCAAACAAGCATGAAGTGACCTCAATGGACATATATCTTGATCATGATCCTTGATGAAAGGTAATGCATTTGAATACTTAAATTGATCTTGAAAAATACATCACAACATTAACCCAAAACCATATGCATGATGCATCGAGCCTTTGACATGATAATGGATCTTGATTGTTGCAATAACCTTCTACAAATATGCCCTTGAAATCCTTCTTGAATACTCTTGAATAGTTTATAATACTCTTGGGAATCTTAGGATGCTTCATTAAAAATTGTTGGGTGAAATAATGGTTCGAAACCTTAATTATATAGGCATTGCATCTAGTTTACTGTTTATTAAATTCCAAATGGAGACATTCACAAAATTTGAATTGAAAACCTTAATTCCCCGCTTAAAACCCTAAAAATGGGCCAACTCATACACCCAAGGTGGTATATGGGTCCCACCCTAGCTTTTCGAGCTGAGGAAATGTTGAGGGGTTAGAAAATTAAATGTATTTGCTGAATTTGTTAGGATTTCAGTTGAAATGGGCCTTGAGATACATAATAAAGGCTCTTAGGGGCCTATTAATGATGATTTAAAAGTCATGAATGCAAAAGGGCCCAAAACTTAGTGTGAAGGTGTAAATAAATACACTTTACAACACTAAATTAATGAAAAAATAGGTATATTTAGTTAGAAATGTTCCTAAACTTAATTGGAATGTGTAAGACACATGTTACAACACTACAATAAAACTATGGGTCATTTCTTTTATAATTATTTATATAGGTCTGTTATCTAAAATATAATAATACAAAGTGAATTATTATAGTTTAATTAGTGAAAATTATTTATAAGAAATGAAACTCTCCGACGATTATATGAAAAATATGTTACATAATTATACATATTTCCTTCTCTTATTTTTTACTTTTCTCTTTAAAAAATCATTTTTATCATAACAAAATAGTGAAAAAAAAAAAATATTTAAAAAAAGAAAAAAACTATTTTTATTTTTTTTATTATTAGAATAGCATGAGTTACAAGGAGATCATTAATAGATTTACATAAAAAAACAACCCCACCCACAATTTACAACTTCTTTATGCCCCTCCCATTACATATGGAGAAAATAGCTATTTTTATTATAGCTTTACATTACATGTACATCATATAGTTATTTTCGTTATAGCTTTACATTACACCATGTTTATTGTTGTAAAATAGAGCCATTGTGTTGTGAAAATGGGCCACTGTGTTGCTAGGAAGAACCACTATGCAGAGCCACTTCTGAGTTACCATGAGAACCACTATATTGTCTAGCAACTAGGAGTGCTAATATACTACTGCCACCAACAAAAGAGCCTAAGCATGCAAAAAGAAAACCAAGGTTGCCATAAAAAGGGGCCAAACAAATCAGTTTGTTGCATCCACCCTATGATCTTTATCTTTCATCCTCAAAACGGTCAAAAGGACATCTAATGCTTCAATTTCCTCCTTGCTAAAGTCCTTTATGCTAAGAAATGGTAGAAAATCTTCACCCTCACTCTCCTTAAGTATTAAGGAGAAAAATAAAATAAATATTTAAAATAAGAAAAAACTAAGTACTGACTTTGAAAACCCTTAATGTTTTGAAAAATAATTTATACAAACAAAATTATGCTGACAGATAACCTCACTCTTATAGGAGAGAGCACAAGCTAACTAGTCTCTAAGATGAGTGCAAAGACAAACCAATACACTTGAACAAACTGAAAATTCTCTTTGGATCCAAAGTGTATCAAGCAAGATATTTCCCTAATATAAGCAATCAGTGTACTATATACAATACTCTCTTCAATATTGATTTGATGCAGTAGTAGTAAACTAAGTAGTTTTACTAGTGTCTGATGCAGATGGTGTTTTTGGTGCCTATTTCAAAGCCTTCATTTCTACTAACTCTTTCTTCAGTCTCTTGTTTTCCTTTCTCAATGCCTTGATGTTTCTCTGCAACACATTACCATACATTTTTTTTCTTCGACTTGGCCTTGAAGAATTTATTAAAATAAATTTGTATTGTAATACTCATAAATTTATCATATGTGATGAAATGAATTAGTGTATGGGTGAGATTATTACCTTTCCCTCCTATTTTGAAACCAAACTTGCACCTGTTGAGGGCTGATAATTAGCTGCTGGCCAGAGATTCCTTTCGAAGATGTAAACACAAAATAAAAATAAAATAACTATAGAGACCTATGTATTGATATTTTAAACAACTTGAAAAATGTTCTATTTTGCGACAAGATATTATTAATCAAACTTTTAAAGGTATGATATAAAATATTGTAATCAACATAAGTTTGTGAGATTCAATTGTGTAGTTTTTTTTAGTCAGATTCATTGATCGATGTTTTATAAATAGTAGTTTATAAGAACCTATCTTCTAATGAAAATGAATGGTCTATTTAACATTCATTATGTCTAGGCAATAGAGGTGAAACATTGGGCCTTTTCTTGAGGTCACACATTCCAGTACTACTCCAACTCAAACATGCCTAACCATTGAGATTACCCAAAGTTAAACTCAGTTAACTTACAACCCCATTTAAATTTTTATGTCAAAAATACCTCTTACTGTGTCTAGGCGATAAAGGTGAAGCATTGGGCCTTCTCTAGAGCTCACCCATTCCATTACTACTCCAACTCAAAAATGCTTAACCATTGAGATTACCCAAAGTTAAACCCAATTAACATACAACCCCATTTAAACTTTTATGTCAAAAATACCTCTTACTTGTATTCAGGTATCAACATGATAACACTAAAAATATTAACATAACAAAGTTGTATTCAAATATTAAATAACAAAATGAATTTAAGAATGATATATAATATTGATAAAAAAGAATTATACAAAATAATCTATGTATTTTACCTTCATATTCCTTTTTTCCATAATGTCTTGCTTTATTTCACAAAACACATTTAAAGAATTTAAAATAGATTTCTACTAAACAAAACCACAAACATTACCCATCATAATCACGAGTGGATTGTAATATTTAGTAAAAGCAATTTCTTTTTTACTTTTCAATATGTAGCAAATGATTTCTAGCAGTAATCTTAAAATCTACCCCTAAAATCAATATCCTTTTTAACTATTGGTTCTCTAAATATCTCAGGGGTAGATTCTAGAAGGAACAATTAATAGATTGAAACAAAATACTGAATAAATCAGAACCAACATTAACAAGTAAATTTTTGTGACCTAAATATAACAAACAACTTATAGATCTTTGAGGAGAAACAACAGATCACACAATTTTTGACACTAAACAAATGAAAATCTCTATTAAAAAACTTTGACTGATAAGGGTATCAAATAAAAAACAAGTTATTTTCTATCATCTATTGAATCTTATGTTCTTATAGTCCCAACAATAAAAGGAAATGTTTACCGAGTTTATATATAAAAATTTGATGGCTATGCTATGAAGAAAAGGGATAAGTTACCTACAATAAAAAACCAATGTTATTAAATGGTGAAAAGGGTATGTGCAGGATCATGATGGGTCAAAAAGTGGCAATATGATGGGTATGTGGCTGGCTATTTTTTTACCCAAAATTGATAAAATGAAAAAGGTTTTTAAAGGAGATTCTCAGCTTTCCACCAATATAAATTATGCTTTACTTTGAATTTAATAAGTAATTATTCATTTTCTATTCAAATTATGACTAAAGTTCTAATTGATAGGCTAATTGAAAACATCTATAGCTTTCAAAAATATCACATCTTTTGAATCAAAACATGTGTTACATTCTATGCTTTGCATACTATAGGATTAAAAATATAAAAATGAATTTCATGAATTTTTGACCAAGTTAAGGTGGTCGACATACAGAGTTTTTATTTTTAAAAAATTGTAATAAAAATTCATAATTAATTATTTACTTGGAAAAAAATTACAAAAAAATATAATCACATTGGGGCATGATTCCTCTACTTACATCTAAAATCTTATAAATTTTTTTTATCATTTTATTGTGGTTAGGGTGGTTAGACAGACACCTACTTATTTTTTCCCTAAAATTTAAGTACCAATACATTGAAATTTGAAATTTTCACCAAATACATTTTTTTTCTTAAACAAACCTACTAGTTTAGAAACTACATTAAATTTGCTACAAATTCTATTATTACATATTTTTAAAATAATATAGATAACTTATTCAAAATTTTACATCAAGTTTCCTAACTTTGATTTTTCTGAATTTTTTGCCACTTAAGGGCCTATTTTTTCTATGATGATCCTGCACATACCCAAAAGTGAAAGGAAACACAGGTGACGGAAACAGTTTCCTACACTGAATCTATCAGGAGAGAGTTGCAAAAATTATAAACCAATTAACATTTATAGATTTAGATGCACATCTAAAAACACAAACAGATATTCAAAACAGAATAAACTCATAGCACAACAGATACATGGGAAAACCCTTTTGAAAAAACCCACACTCCAAACACTCAGCTCAATTGTATTAATTAGCAACAAAAATAGCTACAATACAATCGCAGAGCTATGCTCTTCAAGAGTTTTCACACTATTACAAGATTCTGGAAGAATTTTGGCAACATAACAGTGTCTCTAAAAAATATTCAACCTATCTCATAAAATGTGCTAAGGAACCAAGATATAAATAGAGCTCAACATGAAAAGGAAGGCTCCCATGGTTTCCAAAACCAACTTCAAATTCCAAGAGGTAATTTGTGTCAAAAAAACAATAACTTTCTAATCCATGAAACATTGCACATAGCAACTTCCAAAAGCAACAACACCTATCTCATCTATAATGGTCATCTTTCAAAATACAATGCAATTTCAACATAGAAATTGCAATAACCAAGAATAGGTGTTGTATTTACCTCACACCACTTAACAAACATGAACTCGACCACAAATTTCAGCTGCTAAAATACATCTCCAATCCATAAGAGAATTTGCAAACAAAGAATCTTTAGTCAACAAAGGAAATTTCCAAATCAATTTCCACTCCAAAATGGAAATATATATCAACATCTCCCCTAAAAATAGTATCTTCCAAGTGAGATCCAACTTCCTAAAAACTAAGGATTATGCCATCTCATCACTTGCCATATAGGATGCCACCTCACAAAGAGGTCCCACAAAGATGAATGACAACCTAAGAAGTTAATAATTTAGGATAAAAATAATTATGTAACAATTAATTAAAAAATAATTCACCATGTTGAGACTCTAAGGTTGAGACACCTTAATCCCAACATTCTCCCACTTGTCAAAGACCTATCAAGATTCTACAGCATCAATTGCTCAAGGTCCCAAGGCCCATGGAATTGGCACACCATTTGAACTTCTCATTGCTCACTGGCTTCGTCAATGCATCTACAACATTCGCCAAAGTATCAACCTTTTCCAACTTCACCTTTCCATCTTCTACCATATCATGAACAAAATGAAACTGTACATCAATGTGCTTTGTTCTGGCATGGAAAGTAGGATTCTTAGCTAAGCTAATGGCACTTTGACTATCCCAATAGATAGTAATATGTCCAGCATCAAAACCAATATCAGAACACAATCGTTTAAGCCAAATGGCTTCCTTACAAGCATGAGTGGCTGCCATATACTTTGCTTCAGTAGTGGACAAAGTGACTACAACTTGCCGCTTACTCATCCAACTGATAGTACCACCAAACATCATGAAAACATATCCACTAGTGGATCTCCTGCTGTCAACGTCACCACCCCAATTTGAATCCACAAACCCACAAATAAAAATTGAATGTTGAGGTCCATTTGGATAACCATGAAAACATAAGGAATACTCAGAAGTACCTTGCAAATATCTAAACACTCACTTCACTACATCCTAATGCACTCGTCTAGGAGTAGCCATAAACTGACTTAGGAATCCCACTACTTGGGAAATGTTTGGCCTTGTACAGATGATAGCATACACCAGGCTACCTACAACATAGTCACATACGATACTCTAGTCATGTCCTTAATCTCAATAGGATATTTTAGACAATCCTCAACTAATAACTTTGTCCCATGCAAAAATGGAACTACCAAGGATCTGGAAGATGACATGTTGAATCTATGCAACACCATATTCACATACTTTCTCTGGCTTAACCAAAGCTTTTTTTTAGCTCTATCTCTTTTGATCTTCATCCCTAGAATATACCTTGTTGAACCTAGATCTTCCATATCAAACTGTGCTGACAACTTGAACTTCAAATCTGAAATCATACTACCATTCCACAAAAATAACATATCATCTACATACAATGCAATAATGAGAATGTGACCATTTTTTAGTTTTGAAATACACATAATGGTTAGATTTAGATTCTACAATCCCAAACTCAACACATAGGTGTCAAATTTCTAATACCACATTCTAGGAGATTATTTAAGACCATACAAAGACTTTTTCAACTTGCAAACCAGATTTTTTTTACCTTTAACCATGAAGTGCTCTGGCTGTGACATGTAAATGTCTTCCTCCAAGTCACCGTGAAGGAACGTTTTCTTCACATCCATCTGTTCAATCTCTAAATCATATGTTATAACAAGTGATAACAAAAAATGAAAGGATGTTAGCTTCACTACAGGAGAGAAAATCTCACCAAATTCAATTCCCTCCTTCTGAGAATACCCCTTTGTGACCAACTGTACCTTATGCTTCTCAAAACTACCATTAGGACCCAATTTCTTCTTGAACACCCATTTACAACCAACGGGTTTATGTCCTTCAGGCAATGGTACCAAATCCCAAGTATTGTTTCTCTTTAATGCAACCATTTCTTCATCCATGGATTTCAACTAGGAATCTGGGTATGTGTAGGATCATGATGGGCCAAAAAGTAGCAATATGATGCATATGTGGCTGATGAATTTTTTTAACCCAAAATTCATGAAACAAAAAGGTTCTTTTAAAGGAGATTCTCAACTTTCCACCAATATAAATTATGCTTTACTTTGAATTTGATAATTAATTATTATTCATTTTCTATTCAAATTAGGACTAAAGTCTTGATTTATAGGTTGATTGAAAAACATCTATAGCTTTCAAATGGTATAACATTTTTTGAATCCAAAACATGTGTCACATTCTATGCTTTGCATACTATAGGATTAAAAAAAGAAAAATTGAATTTCATGAATTTTTGACCAAGTTAAGGTGGTTAGACATATGAGTTTTTTATATTTTTTAAAATTTGTAATAAAAAATTCATAATTAATTATTTGCTTGGAAAAAAATTACAAAAAAATATGGATCACATCGAGACATGAGTCCTCTACTTACATCTCAAATATTATAAAAAAATATTATCCCTTTATTGTGTTTAAGGTGATCAGATAGACACCTACTTCTTATTTTTTCCTTGAAATTTAAGTTCTACTACATTGAAATCACCAAATAGATTTGTGTTTTTTAAACAAACCTAGTAGTGTAGAAACTACATTCAATTTTCTACAAATTCTATTGTTACATATTTTTAAAATAATATAGATAACTTATTCAAATTTTTACGTCAAGTTGCCTAACTCTGATTTTTCTGAATTTTTTGCAACTTAAGGGCCTATTTTTTCCATCATGATCCTGCACATACCCATCTACATCATCCATAATCATAGCCTCTCTAATAGTCCTAGGCTCATTAGTGTTAGAAATCAAAGCAAAAATACAATTTGAATCCAACAATGAATATCCAAACCTCTCTAGTGAATATCCATATCTATTCAGTTGTCGCTTCTCATGTGTAGACCTCCTCACTGGCTAAGGTTGAGGTTCTTCTTCTTCAGAACTTTTTGATCTTCTCAAGTTCTCCTCATCATCAGGTCAATTTTGGGCTTCAGGTTCAACTTTCTTAAAGTCAAGAGGAAGTTGAACCACATCTTTCTTTTGTTCTTCTGTAGGCTACAAAATAGAGAAAGAAGGTTTCATCTCTCTGAAGATAACACTTCAACTATAGAGAACCTTTTTGGCCACTGAATCCCAAAGCTTGTACCCTTTCACACCAATACCATATCCAATGAAGATACACTTGACAACCTTATTTTCCAGCTTTGACCTTTTCTCCCTTGGCACATGAGCATATGCCTTGCAACCAAACACACAAAGATGTCTCAAGAAGGCTTCTTGCCCGACCACACCTCCATAGGTGTCTCATCAACAAGAGCTGATGTAGGAGGGATGTTGTCATAATAGTGGTTTACAATTCCTGAGAGGAACAAATTTTAGCTGAAATCACATACTTTTAGAAAATATAATGATTTAAGCCTTAAAAAGTTCCATTTTAAGGATTCCAATTGAAGAGGATTTGATCAAATCACCATAGATCAAACCCCCTTGGATAGAACCTTGCTAGTTTTAAACCATACCTATAAATGCGTCTCCTTTACACCTATCAAAATGCTGATAAAAAATCACTTTTTATTTAGATTTTGGGGGATCAAATGAATTCATTTAAAATTTATTTCAAATGATTATGGTATTCCTCAGAACAAGCTATCCAATGAATATAATTTTAATATGTTTTGGTTTTGTTATGTATTTGTTTTTAAGTTTTATTAAACATAGGTTTTCATCGAAAATGAATTTCTTTGTTCTTCATGGAAAAATAGAAGATTATCAAAAAAAAAAAATTGAAAAATATGAGTGCACTAGATATTGAAGTCCTGATCCAACAAAAAAAAAAAATAAAATTTTTGAACATACAAAAAAGTTACGTGTTATACGGTCCGCTATGTTTTAATTGTAATTGGTTTGACTTTGAAACTTGATTAAAGAAAAATATTCAATAAAAACTATCTAACCAAGGGAAGCACTAGATATCAGAGTAACAAATCTAAATTTGAAAGAATTAGAATTTTATCCTTCATGGAAAAAAAATTTATGTATACGGTGTGCATCACTTTTTAAAAATGTTGTTTTCTCGAAAAAATCTATTTTTGTGGGAGATGGAAAAAGAAGTGCAATTTGATTCCAAAAATTTTGAAAAAAATATTTTTAGAATCTACAGACAAAATTTGATGAGACTCTAGTTTGCACCATCTTCAAATTCCTCACAGTTTAGCTGCTATAGGTGCCTGAATGTGAAGATTTAGTTAAAAATAATAATTTTAGTGTCCAATTTGGCCAAAAATTGTAAACCACTATTATGGGATCACCCAGGAGATCTGTTTACCAAATAACATGTACTGGAAACAACTTCAGCCCAAAACTTCTACTCAAGGGAAACACCACTCAACATACTCCTAGCCCTCTCCATCAACGTCCTACTCATCCCCTCTGCAACTCCATTTTATTGAGGGGTATATGGAGTTGTCTTATGTCTTTCAATCCCATGTTCTTTAGAAAAATTATCAAATTATGTGGAACAAAACTCACCACCATTGTCAGTTCTTAAACATTTTACCTTTCTACCAGTTTGATTTTCTACTAAGGCTTTAAACTCATTAAACCGACTGAATACTTTAGATTTACTTTTGAGAAAATAAATAAATGTCCTTCTACTATAATCGTCTATGAAAGAAACAAAATATACAAATTTTCCTAATGAAGGAACATTCACAAGACCAAAAAAATTAGAATGCACATAGTCCAAAACCCCAGAAGACTTATGAGAACTTTTAAAAAATTGCACATGGTTTTGTTTACCAAAGATACAATGTTCATAGAAGTCAAACTTGAGATTGCAATCTTCAAGGCCTTCTACAAGGCTCTTAGATTTCAAAGTTCTAAGACCCTTCTCACCAATATGGCCAAGTATTTGGTGCCATAGCATCATCTTCTCTACAGGAAGCTTCATTTCCAAGGAATGAGCACCTTAGGTACCCAAAATGCATGACCTTCAGATGTAGCTACTACATATTTTTCTACTCAATCTGATGATGAGGATGAAGAATCCAAATATTTCTTCTTTGGTTTGTCAGAAGAACTATTGCACTATACCGTGCATGCATCTAGCTTCAACAGGGTTCTATCTAAACTCCTCTAGCCAAAACCATAGCTCCTCTAGTCATCTTACATTCTCCACTCGAGAAGACAACTTGCACACCCTCATCATTCAATTTACTCACTAAAAGTAAGTTTCGTACCAAACACGGGATATTCAACACACCATCAATTCCCTTCACTCTACCATCCAAGAATTATATCCTGACTCTTCCACAACCAACTATCTTTAGATGAGAATCATCAATGAGATACACCTTTCCACCATCATATTCTTCATATTTTGAGAACCAATCTCTATGTGACGTCATGTGAAAAGATGCTCAAGAATCAATTAACCACACATCTTTCGATGCTTGCATTGCCAAAGCTACAACCAATGCTTCACTGAAATAATCATTCTCCATCTCAATCCTTCAAGATGCACTTTCCATCT
Source organism: Sequoia sempervirens (assembly GCA_007258455.2). Classification (NCBI taxonomy): domain Eukaryota; kingdom Viridiplantae; phylum Streptophyta; class Pinopsida; order Cupressales; family Cupressaceae; genus Sequoia; species Sequoia sempervirens. Next base: position 323,594,893 of record VDFB02000017.1, read on the forward strand.
TTTTCTGTAGCAAAATATCAAGAAAATCACTTTTACAAAACTACTATTGAATCTTAGATTAGCTCAAAAAACCCTTCAAAACCAACAATAGAATCAAAGTTAGCTAGGCTCTAATACCAATTGAAAAGGAAACACAAGTGGCAGAAATAGTTTCCTACACTGTATCTATCAAGAGAGAGTTGAAAAAATTATAAACCAATTAGCATTTACAGATTGAGATGCACATCTAAAAACACATAAACAAATATTCAAAACAAAATAAAATCATAACACAACAGATACATGGGAAAACCCTTTCAGGAAAAAACCCACACTCCAAACACTTGGCTCAATTGTATTAATCAACAAAAACAACAGTTACAATACAATCTTAGAGCTATGCTCTTTAGGAGTTTTCACACTATTACAGGATTCTAGAATAATTTTGGCAGCATAATAGCGTCTCTAAAAAATCTTCAACCTGTCTCATAAAATGTGCTAAGGCACCAACATATAAATAGAGCTCAACATGAAAAGGAAGGCTCCCATGGTTTCCAAAACCAATTTCAAAGCCCAAGAGGTAAGTTGTGTCAAAAAAACAACTTTCTAATCAATGAAACATTGCATATAGCAACTTCCAAAAGCAACAACACCTATCTCATCTATAACAATCATCTTGCCAAATACAATGTAAGTTCAACATATAAACTGCAATAACCTAGAATAGGTGCTTTCTTTAACTCACACCACTTAACAAACATGAACTCCACCACAAATTCTAGCTGCTAAAATACAACTCCAATCCATAATATAATTTGCAAACAAAGACTCTTTAGTTAACAAAGGAAATTTTCAAATCAATTTCCACTCCAAAATGGAAATATATGTCAACATCTCCCCCAAAAATTAGTATCTTCCAAGTGAGATCCAACTTCCTAAAAACTAAGGATTATGCCATCTCGTCACCTACCATGTAGGATGCCACCTCACAAAGAGGTCCCACAATGATGAATGACAACATAGGAAGTTAATAATCTAGGATAAAAATAATTATGCAACAATTGATTAAAATATAATTCAACATGTTCAGACTCTAAGGTTGAGACACCTTAATCCCAACAAAAAGTACACATACATATTGAATTTTAGGGTTCTTTTTGAAGCTTTCTTCTAAATAAGAAGATTGTTTTGTTGGCATTTTGTGCCTTCTTTTAACAACATGGTCCTCTTGTTCATTTCTGATCCTCAACAATCCTTTCCATTAGGGTTGCAACTCTCAGAATGTGATTTGTTGAGGTCAAGCCTATTTGGGCTGCACATTTCGAATGCTTCATCTATAGGTACACAAATTCTTTTAGAATAAGGTGAATCAAAAAAATTAAAAAGTCAAATTAATCTGGTCATTGGACATAAATCTATATACTTGCTAAATTTTTGGCCCTTGACAAAGACACCAAAGAAGCAAAAGTATGATGAATAGGGGCCTGTGGTAACACATCTAACTTTAGAAGAGAAGGAGAAGCATGGATGCCATTAAAGTCTAACCCTAGACCTTTACTCATTGAATGCTCCACCCCTTCATCACAATCCACACTACCCATTTCCATTATATTTAGTTAAGCAAGAGACAATATAAAGCTATCAGAGATGGGGAATTTATAGGAGAGAGGCAACTCCTATCACAAGCTCTCCAAAACATCAGTAATCTACAAGTTTGACTACAAGCAATAGAAATAAAGCAATAATGAATAGGAAGAATAACAAGGAAGATTGGCTCAAATTATAACTTTTAATTTTAGAAGAAAAAATATATTTAATAGTCATGTTGGTTATTATCATCAATCTTTTTAAATCAAATATGCTTACAAATTGTGTCTTGATTTTTTTTTATACTAATAGTTATATTTCTACATATTAATAATTATAAATAAAATTTAAAGTAGTAAAGAGATGTACTAGATAATTAAATGTCGTTATTTAGAAATCTATGCTCTTAACTACCTTTTCCATAGTCACACCATTTAAGATTCATCAATTGTCCATACATGAAACTTATTGCTACCACTATAGAATGTTTCCCTCTCTAATGCAAAAATCTATTTTATTGAACTCATTATATTCATAATAAAATGAAAATGTAATATTTTCCACATTTAATTCTTAATTCTTCAATCAAATATTTTATAGGTTTGTTCTTTTTGTTGTTCCTTATCATTTTATCAATGTACTAGATCACTTTGTTTTTTATTGGAGCAAGAAAGATCAATTAATAAAAATAGTATAGAGGGCGTTGTGTTTTAGAAAAAAAAAGTGATTATAAGACTAATATAATTTCTTTAATATTCCAATGCTTAATATGGTAACTAGAATTAAATTATGTTTATGTGTAAGAACTTAAGCAAGGTTTTTAATTCATGTAATACACTACATGAGAAATAATAGTAAGATTGTGTGTATTCAATAATGTAATTTAGTTATAATATATATTTGAATATATAGTTATTCCAATTTGTTCACAATAAATATTTGGACATATAATGTAACCAAAGAAATTCATTCATCCGAACAAAACAAAAATATACATTTCAATCATGAAATGACACTCACTCCATTTGCGTCACAACATATCCTCACCTATGTAGGAGTAAAAGGAAATCACTTCATCCAATTATATCAAAACATGCATTTTAACCCATAATATAACTAGTAGCTATATAAGAAGAGTAAAATAATTTCTTTAACTTACAAAATAACTAGCAATTATATCATTAGAGTAAAATCATTTCTTTATTATTCCAATGCATAATATGGTAATTAATATTAATTATGTTCACATGTAAGAATTGGTTGTAGGAAAATTCACCACGTGCAATTCACTCACAGAAAATTCACTGACATGACAAATTCACCTCAAGTAAAATTCACCAGAAGAAATTCACCAACACAAAAAATTAATCTCAAAGTTTTTGAAATATATATTGTGAAAACCACCATCACAAAGAAGATTGATCAAGCTCAATTAACACCAATTTGCAAAACCCAGCTTATAAGTTATATGAAAAAGCTATACATAAATAGGAAAGGTATGAGCAACCATAAATGAGGGTAGGACTCCTCAAAGGTGGATTAGTGGAAAATTGCTTCCCCTTAAATTAAGAAAGATGACTAAGAAGCTTACGAAGCCTAAGCCTAAGTGTATGATTAAAACTATACACTAACATATATTAAAAAAATTAATTCCTCGTGGTGAATTTTACTTGCGGTGAATTTTTCATGGCAATGAATTTTCTAGCAATGAATTGTTGGTAGTGAAGTTTTCTAATAAAAGTAAGGTTGTTTGTTTTTCAACCAATAAACTAATTTAATTGTAATATATATTTTGATATACATTCATTCCAATTTATTTGAATATATATATTGGACATATACTCTAAGCAAATAAATCATCTAAATGAAATCAAAGCATACATTTCAATCATCAAACATCACTCACTTCATTTATGTCACAACATATCTAATATATATAATACTAAAATTAACTCACTCCACCCAATTACATCATAATATGGATTCTAACCTACAAAAACAATAGCAGTTATGTCATAAGAATAAAATAATGTCTTTATTTTTCTGAAGCACAATATGGTGACTAGAATTAAATTGTGTTCACGTGTTAAAATTGAAGTAGGTTTTTTATTCATCCAATACACAAATGTGGAGAATAAAATAAAATTAAGGATGTCACAACATATATAATAGTAAAAGGAATTCACTCCATTCTAACTTAAAATTACACTTTTTTAAGTTACACCATTCATCCTCATATGTATAAGACTAAAAAGTTAGGACCTACTTAAATCCTTTACAACAAAATTAATCACATTAAACTTAATTTTTAAGATATATCCAAATAAAAAATTACTTCATCCCAACAAAATTACTAAAATTAATTTTACCATAATCATAATCCAACTTTATATAATGCAATGCTATTATTAACCTAAAATAAAAATAGCAGCTATAATAAACTAGAACACTAACAAAGTTTGAAAACTAAAAGCTCATTTACTTATTGAGTTCTGCCTTAACAACTGTCATCCTCCCAGCCCTGTAACTATAACGTTACTAGTTAACATAAAAACAAATTGACGAGTCTGATAAAACAAAATATTTGTTCGTAATTTCAAAGCCAGACCAAACTGTATCATAAACATTTCGGTAAATTAATATTTAATAATAATATAGAAAAGGGAGACGTGTCATAAACATTTCACCAACGGTATCGATGCTCATTTCCAAAATTAAATTATATAGCAAAGGAAGACGTGTCATACAGCTTTCCTCTGACAAGTCAGTTACGACAGCCTCGGACGTGTATAGCCAGTGCCAATAAATAACAGGCTCGGACGTGTATAACTAGTGCCAATAAATAAGAGATTTGTTGTAGATTCCTGCGTTTATTCCGAAAGGGTGTAAAATGCAGGTAGAGCACGGTCATATGGTGGTAAAATGTGGTGAGCAAGGAGCTAACATGAGAGCCAAGGCTCTGCCAATCTGCAGTTTAATTTGGTGTGTTATGAATACAGAAGCAGCAGAGACAAGTAACCTGAATGGTGCTTCAACCTCTAAGAGAGAATCAAAAAGAATGTACACCAAAGTTCCGTGTCGGCAAAAGATTCAGCATTCCACAAGCCTCACGAAGGTATGCTTTTCTCTTTTCCTTTTTACAGTTTTCCAATCTTGAAAGATTTCTTGTTTGATAACTTACCTTCTGTCATATTTCCTTGAAGCAGGAAGATATGCAGATGGAGGAGAATATTTCCCTGGACCAGCTTGCTTTTAAGTGGTTCAGCTTAAATAGGATCCACATCCACGTGACTCAAATCCAAAGGGATTTGAGTTTGATCGGCATCTGAAAGAGCTGGTCAGTAGTATGGGGGGAGGGAAAAGTGGAATTGTGAGGACCTTGGTTTATGCGTTTATTCCACGCTTATTGACTACTCTGGCAACTCCAGCCATGGTGGAGCTCTGTGTCAATAATCTGCTTAATGGAATTGGAAAGTCAGAGGTCTCCGACAAAATCTTAGAGTCCATGGAGGCCCTCATCAATCAAAGCAACAAGAGGAGAAGGAATTTACCCACCTTTGCATACCACCCTTCCATTTCCCGACACTGCCCCTCCATTCAGCCACATTACGATGCTCTACATGAGGGACAGTTTGCTCCAACCCTCGGTATGCTTGCAACTTATTCATAAAGTGGTTTTTGGCAGCTTATCAAATTAAGAAGTAATAATTTATTGGGCTTTATCTCTTATTGGTTTTCATTAATCTTTGTTTTATGAAGTAATGTATAAATAAGTATAGTAGTTCGGTCGATGTATTACCCAAAAATTTCCTCTAGTATGTAAAGGACTTAGACGTTAAACTAGTTGCTTTTCCTCTTTTGGAGTTTCTTTTTTTAATTCCTTCCTGCATTAGGCTCATTCTGCTCATCCGGTAGAGCACCCAGTTTGTATTGGCAGAAGATTCAACATTCCACAAGCCTCATGAAGGTATGCTTTTCTCTTCTCCGTTTTATAGTTTTTCAATCTTGACAGATTTCTTTGTTTGATAACTTACCTTCTGTCATATTTCCCTGGACCAGCTTGCTTTTAAGTGGATTTAAGCTGAACCAATTTCTCCTCCATCTGCATATCTTCGTGCTTCAAGGAAATATGACAGAAGGTAAGATATCAAACAAGAAATCTTTCAAGATTGGAAAACTGTAAAAGGAAAAGAGAAAAGCATACCTTCGTGAGGCTTGTTGAATGCTGAATCTTCTGCCGACGCGGAACTTTGGTGTACATTCTTTTTAATTCTCTCTTAGAGGTTGAAGCACCATTCAGGTTACTTGTCTCTGCTGCTTCTGTATTCATAACACACCAAATTAAACTGCAGATTGGCCAGAGCCTTGGCTCTCATGTTAGCTCCATGCTCACCACATTTTACCACCATATGACCGTGCTCTACCTGAATTTTACACTCTTTCGGAATAAACGCAGGAATCTACAACAAATCTCTTATTTATTGGCATTGGCTATCCACGTCCGAGCCTGATGTAACTGACTGTCAGAGGAAAGCTGTATGACACTTCTCCCTTGGCTATCCAAAGGGATTTGAGTTTGATCCACATGAATTGTCTGAAAGAATTGGTTAGTAGTATGGGGAGAGGGAAAAGTGGAATTGTAAGGACCTTGGTTTATGTGTTTATTCCATGCTTATTGACTACTCCCACTACTACATAAAGGCTATTATATAAAGGGGGTTTAAGACAATTTTTGAGTAAATTGTCTTGAGATAAAAAAAAATGTGTATTGTCTTAAATATTGTTTTTAAACAAGTGCCTCAAATTATTGTTTTAAAAAATTATCTTTGTAAGACAATATGAAATAGAAGTATTTTTGTCTCTATAGAGACATTTTCTTTTGTCTCTTTAAAGACAATAGTTGGATCTCTCTAAAGACAATATGGTAGAGAGACAATATGAAAACTATTGTCTCAATGTATTAAAAAAAATAAACAATTTATTTTAAATATTTTTTTAGTGTGATTTTCAACATTCAATGTTTCCAGATTCTTGTTGTCCTCCTACTTGTTAGAATTTTTTTTTTTAATTTTTCCACAAGATTACATCAACCATTTTGAAGCTTACATCAACCATTTTGAAGCTTACATAATGAAACAGCTTTAAGAAGGTTAAAACAACCTGTCTTTATTGATCACAATGTTCATAAACAACACAGATTTGGAAATAAGTTGGCATGCCTATTCTTTGCTAAAAATAACCTTCATATGTTACAATATACAACTCCAAAATGAGCAAGAAAACTAACTTTCTGAGTTATAATGCACCAAAATGGGCAGAAAGAAGCTTGTTGCAGCTTACAATGCTTTTCCAAAAGTGAAAGATTTAGCTCAAAAATGAAACAAGGCTTTTTTTTACATCCTATGTTTGAGAAAAGGTAGGATAGTATATAGTGACAATTAAGGGACTACTTTTTTTACTGCTGACTGTTTGACTTCCTCTTAGTCACTGGAAAAGGTTTTATCCCTCCTTGGCTGTTGGAAAAGCTCCTAAATTTGCTCCCAACTTCTCTAGATACCTGCAACTATCCATTCTTGTTCCAAACTGCCTCCTTGATACTCTCCACTTCTGTCTAAGTCACCAGACTGCACCCTATATACTTGCAACTGTCCTCAACTCCTTCAAACTGCACCTTCAAAAGATTCAATTTCTCATTACGATTGTCCAACTGTTCAAACTGCTGAAAACTTATTCAAACCTACCAAAACATGTGGGAAAAAGGTTTGAAACTGTCAAAATTTTCATTCCTAGGTGTGGGAGATCTCCAAGGTCACAACAAAGACGCATGTTCTCAACCTTCATGGTATTGTGCTAATGCTCTCTTTTAAAGTTTCTTCAACCGTAACTTCTAAGTGACTGCCGTGCTAACATAGGTAAATCATTACCCCTGCCATAGACAAAACACTATTTTCATGAGGACTGCCCTTTGTTCTTTGTCTGCCATGTATACTCTGAAGTCTGAACCATTATCCTTTATATGACTGCCCCTCTTCATCTCACGAAATTGACTGATCTTTATGACGTCCTTCATATTCATTAGCTGTAGGATTTATAGGTTTGCATGGCTTATAAGTGGCTTCATCACAGTCTTCTTTATGATTCATGCATCTCATGCATAGGTCTGTCTTCTTTACCCTGAAAAGGTCTGATCACTGTCATTTCAATCACCAACTTCCATGTCCTTTGATTCTAGAAAATGAACAATCATTCCCCATAGTCTTTTACATTAACTTCTATGCTTTCTTCTAGTTTCTTTTAGTAACCTTCTGCAGACATTGGCTAAGATTATCTACATTCTTCTTGCTGATTATGCAAACTATTGTTGTCATGACTGTTATAAAATGCTACTACCCTATGCCTCTAATACAATGTAGATCTTTTCCTGAACATTAACTCTTCCATGGTCAAATACTTAAAGAGCATTGCATCATGTCATGCTGTTACCCCAAACAACTCAGTGGCATCATTAACAATTATTACATATAGTTGATGTTGACCAGGAACCAACATGCATCTCTCATCTAGTGCCTTATCCATAGCCATTGCAAATTCTATTGGACTAAGATTTTGTAATTTTTTTGGCGTCAACAAAATTGATTCTGCAATAACAAGTAATATAGAGTTATAGTAAATATATTTTAGAAAATATGAAGTTTTTGGTAGGAATAGGATTGGTTATGCAATAACAAGTAATATAAAGTTAGAGAAGAGAAGGAAGTGTAATACATACATGTAGTTGATGTCGAGGAGGAACTAACCTTGCACCTTGCATCTATCGACTTTGCAACTTCTATTGAACTAAGATTCTACAAATTTTGTTGACAACTTCTATTGGAATAAGACTCTGCAGATTTTTCTTACAAAACATTATTTTACAAAGGACATAAAAGAAGGAAATAAAAAAGAAGAAGCATTTGCATTATGGTGTTAAAAAACATCACAACAAATAATGCATAAAAAGGAATATATATTGCTCAAATAATAAGGAAAAGAAATTTTAAGGTATTTCACTCTCACACCAACCAAAATAGTTGGTTTAGTCCTTAAATGTGTAGGTACTTGGACATAGAACATATGAGAGAAGATGATTTCTCATATACAATGCAGTAATTCCCAAAGGTGTTATGAAATGTCATTTTTGGAGATGAAAAGAAACATGCCACTGTATCGTAGGGAAATGTCTTGTTGAAGTTGCAATAAATTGGAACACACAAGTATTGGGCCATGTCTAACTAGAGAGCAAAGATTTTCCAATTCTCGAAACAGAAACATATGCAGGATTATACATTCAAGGATCCTTACCAACAACATTCCCAACTACTTCTCTTTTAGGCTTTTAGTTTAACATAAGGATTGCAAAAATAGTTTTTAAATATAAAAATGGACTTTAGTATGGATGCTTGCTTGATTTTTTATGGATGTAATTTATCAATGCAATAGATCTAAAACATTTCACATTTGGAATATAACTGATTTTAACGAGGAATAACTGGTACTTGCCTCAAACGCAAAAAAGAACCTTTGATACTATTAAGAAAAACATGGTTGTCCCCCCGGTCAACATGAATGGTAGGAAGAATAATGTGTTTGATCTTAGCTGGCTGGAAAATAACAGCATTGCAGGTCTAAAAGCTAAGGAGGTTTATGGGCTTCTGGATAGTAACCCTGTTTTGTCAGAAGGCTTGAACCAGAGATGGAAGTTAAGCTTAAATGATAAAGATTGGAATCTTATATTCATCCATAATTGGAACAGCACCTTGGAACCCAAGAAGGCTACTTTTAGATGGTTGTTGTTGATTGAAAAACTTCTAAATGTGGATTCCAGCAAGTATCCGATTATCTGTAATATCTGTAAGAAAGTAGATTTTGTTATGCATATTTTCTTTGAATGTTTTTTTGCTAAAGAAATTTGGAATATTTTTAAAATTGACATGTTAAAAGATGGGAAAGCAAAAGAGGATAGCAGGCTAGAAATTTTAATGGGGAAATGTAATGGTTTTGGAAAATCTAACAATTTACTTTGGTTAATTCTATCAACTGAAATTTTGTGGTTTATTTGGAATGCAAGGAATAAAGAAATCTACCAGGGTTGTAGAAGAGATCTTACTGAGTTTTATAGAAAACTCACCCTACAATCCGTCTATGTGTAGGTTTCCATCAGTTGCCAGGTAGCAAAGGAGAAATTCCAAAATCTGAAGGTGGAAGACGAATCTAAAAGCAATAATCAGAAATTGGCATTTGTAAAGCAGTGGTTGGATCATAGAGATGTCTGCAATACTAAGAGAAGTATCTACTTGAAAAACAGAGACTTAAATCACAGAAGAAGATAATTCAATAGGAATACTAATGGCTGTAGAAAGTTTATGTAATGCTATACATTTATAGTGCTGCTCTAATGATGCAATTTCATATTTTGTAAAAATGTCAGCTGTCTGATTATGGGCTGAAGCAGTGGCCGCAAAACAATGTATAATCTGCTCTCATTACTGTACTGTTTCCTTTTCAACTATATTGAATACAAAAAAAAGGGTACCTTCCATTGAAAAAAATCTTCCTATACAATCTCCTTAACAATGAATGGACACTTGTATGTGCATACAAATAGCAATCCACCTGCTTTGGAACCTTACAATGATCAATCTTCAGCTCTATTTGTGTAATAAGAAGGAAGAATGGAAGCTTGGCAAGTGCTTCTGATTTGTCTTTTGCATTCAAAATAAGGCAAACTGAGTTTTTTAAGTGTCTTAATATTTTTAGATGTCACTTTTAAGGTTAGAACTAATGTTTTGTAGTTGAACAGTCAACATAGGAGGCTTAAAAGGAAAAACAATTACAAAATTTATAAAATCCCCATTTTTAAGCCAGGTTTTCAGTGGATCTTGCAAGACAGACCTGAATTTGCCTGGCCTGATCTGTTTTGCAGGACCTTAGACAACCCCACAAGGGATCTAGACCTAGAAATTGGGCAAGGTTCAAACTGGACCCAGATCTAAGGGTTTCCAAGAACAAACTGGCAACATAGAAATATTTGGCAGCTAAAGACAGAGCTACAGTCAAGCTCTTTATTATTGGAAATTACATAGATACATAGGGTTCCACCACATAAAACACACTACTCAAAGTAAAATACTTGTTCAAATCATCTATGAATATTACGTTATTCTTCTAAAGGCATCAATTAATTGCTCACTACAAATCATGCATGCAAGAGAGAACTTCGTCAACATAAAGGTGCATATCTGAAGTCGTGTACGTGTAGGTAAGAACTATATTCGCACAATCTTTAATCTTAGCCATGGCACTGATACCCTTAAAAGATCAATTACCATCAAAAATATTATTTGCAAACACCAAACTATAGTCAAAAATATCAAATATAATATTAGTTTTCAGTGTCGTAATAGTGTTTAAAAAACCAACCACACAAGGAAAGCCTATTTCTACCATAAATCAATGTGTTGTGATTTGCAACATTGGTTGTGCTTGAAAGCCCATAATTCTAGTGAACCAGGTAGTACATGCCACAGGACTTTAGCTAAGAATTACCCTCTATATCAAATTCACGTATGAAGATTTGATTGTTAGCTTTTAAAACCTCACTCAGCACCTACTACGAATTCTGAGGGTTAATTTTCAATAGCCTTTCCACCATTTTCATTATAGTTGAGATTTTATGCCTTTCATCATTCAAAGAGCTTTGAGAAAATATTGTTTCTGTCCTATTGTAACAACAAAGAATTTTAACTGTATGACTGTTCATAGATCAAGGCTTACTACTGTACGCTTGCTCTCTACCTCTGCGGTTTTAGTTGTTGCATCATTATCTATTTATGTGAACTAAGAACCATCACTTTAACTGATTTGTATATCAAACCTAATCGTATTTTAATATCTCTAGAATCCCACTTGAAATCTATTTTATTTCATAGCTATTAAGGTCTGTGATATTATGAAACTAAACTCAAATTAAGGTGCAGATTCATAGATGTGGTATCAATTGTAGTCTTAGCTTTATAAATAAGATTGAACAGGAATTTTGGCCAAGGAAAAGTTATCAAATTGAGATCTGTGTTCCTTTTAGATCACTGAAACCCCTTTCCTCATGAAGCAAACATCATCAATTCTTCACCTTCCATGTTTTAACCCTTGAATTACTATTTTCTTCATTTTATCAATTATTAATTTGGAGCCCACTTCTAGAAAAGGGAATTCTTATTAACCTTTTAGTTTTAGATCTTCACACAATTTAGAGGCCTCTCTAAATTTATTGGTACTATCAATTATTTGGTAGAAGAGATCTATTGATCTTTTCTTCAAAATATCTTATAATACTTTCACCTACAACACCTCCCACATTCTGGATGCTAACTCTGTCAAGATTAACCACACTAAGAAATGCTAAATAATACGGAACACTAAATGTTAAATTTTATGCAATACATAACCAACGGAACTCATTACCACAAAAGGGGTCCTTTTTATTTTAAACTCAACTGTGCTTTTTAAGTTTATGAGATCATGGATTTGTTGATTTGCTTTCATTATAAAGATCCTGCAGTCACTTTGTTCTAATCTTATATTCCAACACAAAAAGTATGGTTTAAGCTGGTAGCAAGTTGCACATATGAAGATTGGGACCCACAACTTAATCAAGCCTAGTAAGTGACTAAATCTTAGATCCCTTATTTCATAATGGCTTAAACATTTTTGCACTTCCAACTCATTTCTTCTACTTTTTTTGAAAGTACATAACTAGTTGGACCCTTCCATCCTCTCTGTAGCACCTTATATTCATATGAACCAACCTTTATTTTTCTCTAGTCTTTCCCAAACATGCATCCCTAACTAAATCTTAATTTAATGAGTCCAATCTATCTCCATCAAATTTTCCTTAGCATCCATGTACCATTCTACCCTATGAGGAATTGAAATTCCTCCTTCGTTGTCCATTCCACTAAAATTGGTAGTCAATTAACCCCACCCAATAATATTATATTCTTTTCTCAAGCCTATATATATTATTTTGAGCTTTTTTTGTCAGCTTTATAATTGAGAAATTTTTTTGATAATTCTAAACATCTATAAATCAATAACTCCCATTTTCTAAGATTGTCAGAATTTTGATTGTGAACTCACTAATTCCCTTATTTTTGACAAAATTTTCACTTCCAGCTCTCATTGAAAAAGCATTTATTTTGGATTATCATTATTTTTTCATTATTTTGATTTAGCACTAATGTCGCTTAGTTCAAACACTTGTACCTATTTTATTAAGTACACCCAGATCTGAACATCCATCAACAAGTAGGATTAATTGTTACAAGCTATCACCAGTCCACAGATCGCCAGTCCCACTGTGTCCTATTATAGTGACCCCACCTAGAATTAATGCAGCCCTGCCAACCCAGGGAATTCTCCAACCACATATGACAGAAAGGGGTTTGCAGCACCCGATAAATTTTTTCCTATCTGCAAACAGTAAAAGCCCCATTGTGTCACCTAATACTTGCTCCATCTATCAATCCACTTATTCACTTTCCTCCTATCTACTGTGTTTCATAAACTAGCTTTAGTTTTTTTATACCTTCTCTTATTTGTTCCATGATATAGGGACCTGTCTAAATACTCATACGCATACATCCCTCATATTCCTATTTTCATACTTATTTCGAAATTGAAATCACAGATTGTGTCAGATGCTATCCCTTACCTCTTACTGCTTAGATTTTTCCTACTTTCAGATCCTTCCCTTTACTTCCTACTATCGCGCATTCTCTTTCCACACATAAGTTGCAGTGTAGAGGCATGCAATACCAGCAGCTGACTGCAATGGATGAATATAAGATTGCAGAAGAATGCAATAGATTTTCTCCCTATATAAAAGATTATACAGAAGCTTCAAAATGAAAACAAAGAAATATCAGATAGACATGCATGTAAAATATTGAACCTTAACTCACCACACAAATTGTCACAAAGCACAAAAAATGCACAGAAGTCATAATTTATTGGGCTTTATCTCTTATTGGTTTTCATTAATCTTTGTTTTATGAAGTAATGTATAAATAAGTATAGTAGTTCGGTCGATGTATTACCTAACAATTTCCTCTAGTATATAAGGACTTAGACATTAAACTAGTTGCTTTTCCTCTTTTGGAGTTTCTTTTTTTTATTCCTTCCTATATTAGGCTCATTCTGCTCATCTGGTAGAGCACCCAATTTGTTAGAGTTCTTAAATAGAGCAAATTTGCAAGAAACCCATCTGGCTTCCACAGTGCATGGAAGTGAAACAACCTCCCCAAACTTAAATTCAAGTTCATTTTAGGTAAAATATAATAGATAGGAAAAGCTAAAATGGAAGACAGTATATTGTGTTGTTGTCTTTGATAGTTGAATTTGGTGTGTTATGAATACAGAATCAGCAGAGACAAGTAACCTAAATGGTGCTTGTGTTATGAACACAGAAACAACAGAGACAAGTAGCCTGAATGGTGCTTCAACCTCTAAGAGAGAATCAAAAAGAATGTACACCAAAGTTCCGCATCGGCAGAAGATTCAACATTCCACAAGCCTCACGAAGGTATGCTTTTCTCTTCTCCTTTTTATAGTTTTTCAATCTTGAAAGATTTCTTTGTTTGATAACTTACCTTCTGTCATATTTCCTTGAAGCAGGTTGATAACATCAATAGGAGTTTAACACTCCCTTTACAGAAAGAACTGCAAAACAGTGACGTGAGGAATCTTGGAAGGATAGGGCTTCCCAAGGTACCCAATTCTTAATCAATAAACATCTCAGTTCAGTTTCTTTTTTGTGTTGCCCACTGTTATTATAATATTCTTGAATCCATTCTTTGTATTCTTGAGCTTACTCCGCCGCCTTTAAACATGGTTTCAAATTAAACTATTTTTGATTTTCAGAAAGCAGGAGAAGCAAATCTTCCAAAGATTTCAGAAGACGACATAATAATTAAAATGGAGGATTTTGAAACGCCCGACATTTGGCATCTACTATTCAGGTATTGAATTGTTCACCATACAATGCTTCCAAAACAATACTTCTTGTGCCTCTGAACTAACTTAAATGGATCATGAAAATTACTCACTAACATTGTTCTATTGATGCAGATTTTGGCACAATAGAGGGACCATAGTATATGTACTAGAAAATACAAGTAAGTACAAAAGTTTTCTCTCTGCATCTCTAGTCCCCTATTCTTGTTCATCTTTACAAACACTGACAATTGAAGATTTGGGACAGTTGATTTCAATCCACACTAAAAAATTGAATGGTTTATTTCAGAGGATTTTGTTAAATTACATGGGCTGGAAGCTGGAGATCACATGTCAATTTACGAAGATGTGGAAGGCCAAATGGTGAGTTTGAAATAAATGTGATTCAAATTCTATATTTTTTTTGTCATTTTATATTAAACAAGTTTATTATTAGTTCCTGCGGGGAACTATAGGGAGGCTAGAAACATTAAACGGTGATTAAACTCGTCCTAATCAGCCAATCAAATCATGGGGATTTTCTTGCATAGATTTATTTTTAACTATAGTTATGAAAAGTTGCAAGTTTTTTAACCAAAAGTTTTATGCAAAATATTTTGGCAGACTTTGATTCGCACTGCAGATGGCTCACAGGTGTATTTGCAGCTTCTAATGCAGATGGCCCAAAATGTACGACCAGAAGTATTGGAAAGAATCTTCTCTTTACAACAATGGAAAACTAGCATGTGAGGCTCTTTTTTATTTATTTTGGGTTGGTTAATTCTGACAAAAATCCTAAATATTTATCGAAATGTTTTCAACTCTGTCATGGTTTTTCATTTTTTTCTCCTCCTATCTCCTGGCTCCTCTGTCACTGCACATCCGTGTAACCATTACACATTACGACAAAAAATTTTAAAATGCCAAGATTTTTTTTAAAACACTGTTGGTTCTGTCTGGGATCGCCTAGGTTCATTCAGAACAAACCCACAGTCACCTACATGTGCTTTGATGGAATTGGAAAACTGTTCTTTGCAGGTTCATTTTTTTTCCCCTTGTTTCTATAGGAATACTTGTCCAAATTTGGGGAAAATTGTGTTCAATGTTGAGAGGTCTGCTATGATGAATGAGACAAGAATGACAACTTCTCTTCTTTGTCTCCATTTCCACGAATGTTTTATTAATGTAATTTCTCTTGCTTTTCTTGGTATTGCCACAAGTTATTTTAGGTTTTATTTTTTCTATTAACAAATTTTCTAGTGTTGTGGTTGAATGCTTTTCTGTTTGTAACATCTGAAAAAACAACTGCATGCCCTACTCACTGTGGCCATTCTGAAGATAGCCTGTAATCATTGCATTCCATGAGTTCACATTCCTTTGAGTCATTTCGTCAGACACATTATGGGCATCCTCTACCTTCCCACATTTGGAACAAGCACTGAGGATGGTGGTTTTTGTTACTTGGTCAGGTTTCATTCCTAGTTTTTGCATCTCGTAAAACAACATTAGAGCTTCCTTGCCAAGTCCATTCTGACCATAACATACATCAAGCAACGATGATGCAATTTCTGATATATATTAGGATTTGGCTTCATGCCAAAGATAATTAGTCTGTGTATTTATCTTTTTTAAACCAAAAATAATGGTCAGGCTTCATTAATCTAGAATATGCTGAAGAAAGGGAGTATCGTTGACATTGAAGATTATGCGAACTTAACTTTTTCTCTTTTCTTTCCCAATTTTTTTATCTTCCAAAAATTAGCTGATAGGATTAGTTAGCTAAGGTTTCAATGAAGAATATTTGTCAGTCCTGTTAGCTTATTGATTTCACTGGGACCGACTGATTTTGCTGGGAAAATACTCCACTCCCTGATGGCTAGGGTAGTCCATGTCAATAAAACACCTGCAAAAAAGTTTCCATTCGGAATGCTCACTCGCCATACAATGCACGTTGGCTGCTACCTGCCACTGTGACTTTAGTTATATAAAATAAATTCCTCCCTTTCCTCCATTGTATTATTCTTGCAGTGGAAAACAAAGCTTTTCATTCCAAACAACAGAGGTAAATTGCCATATCTATATTCCTTTGCTCCATTTGCTTAGTGAAAATTGCTCCGCCATTATACAACTCTTTTGTAGCATTAAAGATAAACAAATTAAATCCAGTTTACAAAGTCTAAGGTAGCTCAAAGGGACAAAACAATTTCTATTTTCAGCAAAGCATTCAGTCATATTATTATGGACCATACAAATATCATGTCTTTGATACACCACTCCATATAAATATACTTAAAAATTGATATTTATATAAGGCTTCCATTTTCGAAAGTGAACCATCACCCCCAAAGCAATAAAAATCTAGCTACACAACACAAGAACCTAAACACTACAACTCTCTTACTTCATTGAGAAGGTAAAAACTAGGGTACCACAAATCCACTTGCAAGAAAATTTTAAAATAGTTTTAGACTAAACTAAAGAAAGATTAAAATAGAACCTAATGCCAGCCTCAGAAAAAGAAAACTTTAAAATGTTTTGCACAAAAAATCAAAAGGAAGTTCTTAGTAATACCAAGCAACCAACCAAAATGGCTACATTTGACAACAAATATCACCAAAAACATTTTAAAAATTCATAAAAAAACAGTGAAACATATTCCACCAACATAAGTCTCGCCTATAAAATTGAAATGTTGCACCATTAACATAGCATCAACAACAATGAATATAGTTACATCAAGTTACTATTGCAATCATTGAATTCACTTTTGAAATAGTTGTTTGTCCAATCAAATTGTATTGTTTAAAATATTTTTCAAAAGTGAAAAGCTTGTGTATTTTTGAAATGCTTGTTAGCAATTGCATGTTTCATGTTTACAGATAACGTATTATATGTCATGGACTGTGATCATTTTTCTAATTTTTTCCTCTGATAGGAACCATTGCTTGCAATTGGAGTCGGAGATAAAGATCTATATGATTGTAAAAGAGGTGTCAGGGATAGAGGATAGGGAGGCCAGGATGGCCATGATGGACAAGTTCTGAGGGATCCTCTTATGAGATAGTAGCCTCCACAACAGCCTCCAGCAGTGCAACAATGGTCAGTGCCACCAACACCACCATCACCAGATGCTAGAGATGCACAAATACAATAGTTGTAGTAGTAGGTGCAAGTTTTGATATAGGTGAGTGGGATCATGCCTTTTAGTAGATTTTGGCTTTGACTGCTGAGTGAGACCAGGCTTGGTAGTAGGTGGTTGATGTGATAGATGAGAGGGATGCGACTTTGTAGATAGTTTAGTCAGTGATAGGTGAGAGATCAAGAGGTGGTTTGACATCAACAGATTGAGAGCCTTATGACATCCACCCATGTAGTTGAACAGTTTCGGCCAGATTGTAAAGAGAGGCTATTATAAAGGTTGTGTATTATAGGCGACATTATCATAGGGATGTACCACAAGCATTGAGACAACCTTATTTTTCAGAGCGGAGTAGTGCATGCCCTCGAGCAGAGGATTAGCTTGAGTGGTAGGCTGGAGAGGGTAGCAGCCACTAGGGCTAGGCTTCTGATGTACATACACTTTTTTTATTTTTCCTCATTCTTTATACTGATATACATTCATGGGATCCTTTTTGATAGCCTCGTAGATATTGTACTTATCATCGATGTACATACACTGATCTAGATTTTGTACCATGACACATTTTTTGATATATATGATATAGATACATATGATTCATGCTATGATGTGTTAACTTTATTTCATGAATAGATGATGTATGGATGGGTGCTCACATTTTGGTATTGGGATTTTCTATCATTCCTTATTGTTTTATATAACACTTAGATACGATGCATAAAGGTATTGATAACTAGGATGATGTTGTATCTGGTGTAATGGACTTTGACTCAATAAGCAGATAGGATAGTTCTTGTTCACACCTTGACATACAAAAATCTCAATGGAATGCAAGTTAGAAGCTTTAAAGAACATATTGGACCAAATCATACGCAATAGTGAACAACATACCCCAAACAACCTTCATACACACAACTAAGCAAGTATGCGCCAAGATTATTTTACAAGAGTATCCACAAGCACAACAAATGAAAGATAATGATTGATGCCCCATTCCTTTCTCTCTAGAAATAATTTTAGATAGACATCATCGAGAGGTCCTCAGAATGGGTCATTAAGATAAATCATAAGAAAATATAAAAGATAAATAGTCAGTGTTATCTATAGCTCCTATCTAGTTTAAGTTTAGCTAAAGTGATAACTGATACTGATGTCCATTGCAAGGATACATCCTAGGACATGTTGATCAAAGGGTTGTTTGATGTTGGGATGATGATGCTAAAATGAGCTATTGCTATAAAATTTATTGACGTATTGACCTATGATTTAGACATTATCCTTTGACTTTTGGGTTCCAACTCTACGACTTGCTATGTTTGCTTTCTACTTGTTTTGCTAAAGGGTGAAGGTTATGATCATTTATTATGGGTGAAAGTTTATTGCAGGTGAAAGCGAGATGGGATGGATGGTTTTGGATTTTCTAGAATATCTAGATGTTTTTGGTATTTTTGAAATGTTTTGAGGCTTTTTTTGGTCTTTTTGAAATTTTATGTGGATGTTTTGGGTTTTTCTAATTTTCTAACAGTGTTTAGGGTCTTTTGAATGTTTTGAGGCTTTTTAGGATTTTTGAATGTTTTCTATTGTTTGTGGATTTTTAATTTTCCAATGTTTTTTGTATTTTTTGAATATTTGGATTTTTTTGAATTTTTGAGCTATTTGGATGTTTTTGGAATTTTGGAGATATTTGGATGTTTTGGGAATTTTTGAGAGTTTATGAATTTTGACCAAGAACCTAACCTAAAGACCTATCCTAGGGGCCTCAATGGTTGATCAAAGATTAGCCTTGCCTACATTATACATCCAAATACCACATAGTTTGACTGACTTGACCGATTTACAAGACCAATATATGAACAAAAAAGAGACAACAACTAATTACAATGGACTACTATAGGACTTGACCTAGGGTGTCTCGGGGGCACATCAATGATGGCCTTGCCTATGTTAAATCTCAGAGACGATGTAGTTTGATAGGAGACTGATTTATAGGACCAAGATATGAACAAACAAGAGACGACAACTAATTATAATGGACCACTAAAGGACTTGAACTATGGTATCTCAGAGGCACATCAATGATGGAATTGCCTACGTTAAAGCTTATAGATGACCTAGTTTGACATGAGATTGATTTACAGGACCAATATATGAACAAACGAGAGATGATAGCTAATTACAACAAACCGCTAAAGGACTGACCTAGGGTGTCTTGACGACACATCAATGATGGCCTTTCCTACATTAAAGCTCAGAGATAATGTAGTTAAAAAAGAAACATTATTTTTGGATTTTTGATGCTCGACCTTTTAAGGTATTTTTGATGTTTTTTGGATGTTTTGGATTTTTCCTTTACAAAATTTTGAATTTTTTTTGGATTTTTGCTATACAATATTTTATAAATGTTTTTGGATTTTCTGGACAATATTTTATGAATGTTTTTGGTGTTTTCTAATAAAATGTCCCTTGACCTCAAGATATACAAGAACCCAGATGTGACACATAACAAAATTCCCCTAGTGTGATATATTAGCCTTCTTCGATAAAGATGGTACAAATTAACCATGCGATTATGCCAAGTAGTGCTAAAGAGTTCATGATACCTTATAGTGACAATCCATGATAAGGACACATATGAGGGATGAACGGTGATGCAAAGAATGATGAGCCAAAAGAGCCAAAGAATAGATGGAGATGCTTTATTTGTGCAAGGTGCTTATTTGCAAGGTTTTCACCAAGGTACTTGTCCAACGTGCCACCGAAGTGGTTTTCACTAGAGGACAATTTTTTTCCTTACATTTTTCAATCCTTTTTATCACTTTTTGGATTTTGATCATTTTTTTATTTTTTGTATTTTCTGATTTATACCCTTAGAGATTAGCCATAATTTTTTTTTAGATGCAAGCTGTTGGTTGGATCATGCAAGGGTTTAGCTTCAAGAGTTGGCAGTTGGTATGCTCCTGATCTGTAGCTTGTTGTGATGACAAAGGGACCCAACCAGTTAGGCTCAAAATTTCCCTTATTTTATTGATCTAGAGGATTCTTTTTATTTTATTTTAAGACTAGATCGCCCACCTAGAATGACTGACATTTTATTCACTTTTTATAGCTCTATTTCAGTCAGTTTTGGTACACTTTCAAATGATTTAGGGTGTCAAGACAATGTTCATCTAGGAATTCTAGCTCTTTCAATTGAGACACTTTGTATTCTTCCCCAGTTACCAAGTTTTGCAATGACACTCATAGTGATGGGAGTTCAACCTCAATAGGCAAGATAACTTCCTAATCCATAGACCAAGGAGAAAGGGATTGCTCCTATAGGTGTACGGATACTATTTCAATAAGCCCAAAGAGTGAGATTTAGTTGCAAATTCCAGTCATGACCAACTTCATTAACTATTTTCTTCAGGATTTTTAGGATAGTTTTGTTCATTGCTTATGCTTGGCCATTGCCTTGGGGATAGTATGGTGTAGGAAATTGATGTTGTATATTGAATCTTTGGCACAACTCTTTCACATCCTGATTCTTGAATGGGGTTCCATTGTCTGAGATGAGGGTTTGCGGTACACCATAACAGAAAATTAGGCAATTCAGAATAAACTTGCCTATTTGCTTTCCTGTTATGTAGGTCATAGGAATGGCTTCCACCCACTTAGTAAAATACTTAGTGGCAGTTATGATGAACTTATGGCTATTGGATGAGGTTGGAGTGATTTTACCTATGAGGTAAAGTCCCCACAATGAAAAATTCCATGGTGTAATCATGGTTACAACTCTTGAGCTGAAGCATGAATCATATCCCCATGATGTTGACATGGGATGCATTTTTGTACATACTGATGAACTTCTTTTTCATGGTTGGCCAATAGTACCTTCTCCTCAATAGTTTCTTAGCTAATTTCATACCACTAGAATGGGTTCCACATATGCCATCGTGTACTTCTATTAATGTAGTTAAGGCTTCCTCTTGGTTAAGACATCATAGAAATGTCCCTTTGATGCTTCGACGGTAAAGGGTATCACCTAGGATCACAAATTGGGATGCCTTTTTCACAAAGGTCTTTTTAAGGTTTGAGGTGATGTTGGATGGAAGGGTTCCTCTATCAAGGTAAGTACAAATTTCATGGTACCAAGGGGATCTAGGACCAACAATGATACACACGAATTAAAATTTAGGGATTTCAAAGGTTGGTATGAGAAGCTATTCTACCAAGAATTCACAGTGAAGAATGTTGATTGGCATGTCTAGTAGTGATCCATTTTTTCCATGTAATTTGTTGCTCTATTATTCATGTGGGGAATCTAATCAAAAGTTATGTCTATAAAGAAATATTTGATATTTTCCACCATCTTCTTGTAAGGAGTGAGCTTGTCATCTTTTGTTTGATAGTCATCATTGACTTGGTTTAACCAGCTATGAGTCTCCATAAACTTTCATCTCTTCTATCTGGCACTAAACTGCTATCTTGAGACCTATGATCAAGGCTTCATACTCAACAATGTTATTGGTACATGGTAATGATATCTTGTATGACTTTGGGATGTAATCACCTTGAGGAGTGATGAAAAGAATTCCTACTCTTGATGCATGTTGAGTGAACGATCCATCAAAGTACATCTTCCATTGAGTTGTAAGATGAATAAGGAAAACTGATTCATAAGGGAACTTTGATATCAAAGGGTTCTTAGCATAGATGGGTGCTTCTACTAGCTAGTCTGCAATCACTTGTCATTTGATTTCCTTTCTCTCCACACGCTCTATGTCAAACTCTATCAAGATCATTACCCATTTTTGCATTCATCCTGTAAGGGTTGCTTTGGATAGCGTATATTTTAATGGATCAATATTTGCAATGATCTTGATCTAATGTGACAACATGTAATGCCTGAAATTTTGTGAAGAAAAAAATATTTCTAGGAATTCTTTCTCAATGGGTGCATAGTTCATCTTATAGCCTACCAAGGTTCTATTGATGTATTATATGGCTCTTTCCTTTCTATTCTTATCATGTTGTGCTAAGAGAGCTTCGAGTGGTGTTGATATTGCCAAGATGTACAGGATCAGTGGCTTGTTTGGTATTGGTGACATGAGCACTAGAGGTGTTATTAAATAATCCTTGATTTGTTGGAAGGCTTTATCACATTTGTCATCCCACTTGTAAGTTATCTCTTTATGGAGAAGATGGGAAAAGGGGTGAATCTTATCTGATAGGTGAGCTATGAACCTTCTGATGGACTACAACCTTCCTTGTAATCCTCTCATCTATTTCAATGTATGTGGTGGTTCCATGTCTAAGATGGATTTTACCTTTGTTGGATCAATTTCTATCCCTCTTTGTGAAACAATAAATCCAAGGAGTTTTCTTGATGTGACCCCCAATACACACTTTTTTGGATTTATACGTACCTTGTATTCTTCAAGCCTGTGAAAGATAGGTCCTAGGACTTGTATGTGCTCACTTATCTTCTTTTATTTTTCCAAAATAACATCCACAATATTCAAATATTTTGTGGATCATGTCATGAATGATAAGGGTCATCGCTCTTTTATAAGCAGCTCCTACATTCTTTATCCCAAATGGCATTACATTCTAGCAATAGGTTCCCCATGGAAAAGTGAAGGTGGTTTTGTATTGATCCTCCTTGGTGATTATGATTTCATTGTAGCCTAAAAAGCCATTTGTGAGAAACAATATTTCATTTCCAAATGTTAAATCCACAATGAGATCAATGTTTGGAAGAGGGAAGTCATCCTTTAGGCATGCTTTGTTCAATTCTCTGAAGTCAATTCATATTCTAATGCCCCCAATGTGTTTTGAGACAAGTACCAGGTTTGAAACCCACTCATGATAATCTATTGGTCAGATGAATCCAACGTCAAGAAGCTTTTTTAGTTCTAGTTTAACCAAGAGTGCTATTTGAGGGTGCATCTTTCTCAATTTTTGCTTGACTGGTTTGACTTCAAGATAGACTGCCAAGTGATGTGCAACCACTTCTGGATCAAGGCCTAGCATATCTATGTATGACCATGCAAAGTTGGATCTTCTCTCTCTGAGTAATGTTGCAAGGTTCTTCTGCTCTTCATCCAACAAGGATTCGACATAAAAGGTGATCCTAGGTTCCTCCTTTGTTCCCACATTTATTGGAGTGGCCTTTTCTACAAGAACTGCTGACTTCTCTAGATGCATTTCACTAAGGGTGAGATTGAATCCCTCATCCTTGGGTGCCTCAAAGAGGTTTTCACCATCAGATGCATCCTTTTTTTTAACTATTTCAGGATCAAAGAGTGCCACCAGGTGGTTATCACTCAAATATCTACAATTTAACTGAATTTCATTTATTTTGTGACTAAATGATTCAATCATCTCCCCATAGTATGCCCATGTATCAATCTTTATTTCAAATCATGGTTTGTGATCTTCCCATGATAAGTTGTCTCAAAGTCCCACAAATTCTATGATTTCTTCATCATTTTCAAATAGATCTAGAATCGATGGTCCTTGTTAGTCCATGTCAATGAGTTGTGGGTATACTAGGCATATTTTGGTTGGTTGGTTGTTTGGAACAAAGGATCTTATGGATATCATAAAGAGGGTGTTGTTCTCAAATAGCTCAGCAATATCAAGGGGAAATTCATCTAAGTTTGTCTCACGTGATGTGGGTGACCAAGAGGAAGCATCAACTCATTTAGTGGAAATACCTTTTCCAATAAGTGTGACCTTCCTAGTACAACCTAAGCCAAGATTCTTTATTCATTTCTCAAGAATGATGGGCTCTAGTAAACCATTGTCATTTTGTCCTATCTTCTCATTCTTGTTATACCCCATGCTATGCATTAGTTGTAGGTCTTTGTTGTCATCTTGCATGGGAAGTGATGAGTCTAGTTTGTGGTCTAATTTTGGGTAGAATTTATGATTTATTTGAAAGTTGCCATGGACCTTGATGTTAAGTGTTGATATTTTCATAGTATTTCCTCAAACCATAGACATTGGGCTTAATCATATTCCTGCAAATTTTTAATGACATCAATATGTTATATGGACTATCTATATTAATTTTGCATGTGGTTAATGAATGTTCTTTATGGTGGTTACATATATGCAATTATTATTCGTACTAACATTGCCATGCAGATATAATTTGAGGATACCAAATTGAGAAAGAAACTACCAGCTGGTCATGCACCATAATGTTCAACATGGGAAACATTCAAAGGTCAAATGGAGGCCAATGATAGGAGATTCCTCATGCAAATAAATTGTAACTACCTTGTATTGGTATTTAATGTTGTTGAGCGAATGTGGACATTACTGCAATGCTAAATCTATGTTTGGACATACATGTCTAACCAGATTCCATGCAGGCATAACCGCCTTTCCACCTTTCTCTTTTTGCCCTAAATGGTGACCTCTCAATTAGTGGGAGTTGACCGCCTTTCTTAGTTGGTAGTATAAATAAGGATTAGATGCCCCTTCTCAGGAGGTTGCAGGATTTGATGATGTACTGGCATTCTTATTTTTCAACAATATAGTTATGCTACTCTTTTGTACTCATGATTTTCAATGAATAAAATGAAGTTCTAAGTTTGAGTATCTGAGTCTACATTAGTTTTAGAGGATACTCATATAAGGGGGCCTACTTGGTGAGAAATTCGTACTTTAGTTTAGTTTAGTTTAGTTATTATTTTGTGTTTAGTAACTAGTTAAGAATCTAGCACTGACTATTCCTGCAACTACTAGAATTCCATTTTGTGACTGTTCCTGCAGCCAAAGTAGATAAAGTAGTTTCTTGTTTGTTTGCTCAGATTTTCATTCTTGTGGAATGCATTTTAGCTTAGTATAGTTGTTGGTTGATGTTCAACATTTATGTTATTCCTTTCCAAGAAATTTACTTTCAGCATTGTCTTTCTTAGCTGTAGAATGAAAATGGCTACTTAGGGTTCAAAATGCTCATACTATGCTGACCCATTTCAAGTTCACATCCTTGGGTTGACAGGTTAAATGCACCTTCATGATGATTGGAATAGCTATTCAGATTAGATGTCCAATCTCTTAATCATGGTTGTAAGGGCTTAGTTATTAAATCATTGTAGGAGGCCAACATTTTTGGCATCATTGCTGGGGATGGTATCAAACTAGGAAGTTCTTTGGAGTCATTGATAGTTTTAACTGTTGTATTTCTAAATTTTGTTCTTAGAACACCCCTCATCTTGGAAAGTAATGATCAAATATTATTTTTCCAATTATTTGTGTGAGTTTGTTGATTTTGAGTTGATATGACATGCATAGAGGGAGGAGAAGAGATGCTTATGGGAGA
Source organism: Sequoia sempervirens (assembly GCA_007258455.2). Taxonomy (NCBI): domain Eukaryota; kingdom Viridiplantae; phylum Streptophyta; class Pinopsida; order Cupressales; family Cupressaceae; genus Sequoia; species Sequoia sempervirens. The sequence continues at coordinate 323,620,941 of VDFB02000017.1, forward strand.
TTCCTTCCTAATAATCTTAATCCATTCTAGCTAGAAGAGCTTCCAAATCTTCCTAGAAATGAAGAAGAAGAAGAACCATTCCCCTTTGCTGATGCATTTCCTGATCTGACTAGTTTTCAAGCTTCCACTGAAGACCAAAATCTGATTGAGAACCCCTTTGCTTTGGAAATCCATCAAGCAAACATGGGTGATGAAAATATAAATAGGCCTAACCAACCAGCTTTTCCTTTCCCCATTGATCATCAAAATAAAGTTGAAAACATAAAAAATACCCCTGGTTTAGCACTCCCTAAGTTTTATGGACTTGTTACAAAAGACCTTGATACCTTCTTGTTCAAATTTGATATACTCTGCAGGAGTTATGACTATACCACTAATGCTTATAGGATTAAGCTATTTCCTACCACTCTGAAAGAGGCTACACTAAGATGGTTTATGAGCCTAGTCATAAATACTATGGAGACTTGGGAGGACATGAATACAAAGTTCCTTGAGAAGTACAAGGAATATTGTATGGGCAGTAATATGAGAGGAGATGACAATTTTAGGATGTAGTAGAAGGAAGATGAGAGCTTGGAGGATTACACTTCAAGGATTTTATTTTGCCTATAGAAATATCCACCTCATATCATTAATGAAGATTCACAAAAGCTAATTTTCTTAAGGGGAATTAATGAGAGCTACACTGATGCCTTGGACCTAATGGCAAGAGGAGATATCACCCAAGTTCCTTGGGAAGACATCAAGAAAATATGTCAGAACTATTCTAGGGTAGCTTCAAAGAAAGGGAGGGCTTACCAATCCTCTATGGGTAATTCATCCACCAGTGGAGTTTTGAGGATGGAGATTACTCATTTGCTGGAAGATTTCAAGAAAGATATCATAAAAAATCTAGCTACTCGATTGGATACACTTCAGGACAAGAATAAACATGTGGAGGTAGAGGAAATGTTGACAAAATATTTCCCACATTGTAGACAAAAAAAGGACTACATATGTAAGATGGTAGCTAATATTGATAGCAAGCAGATTCCACCTGAGTTCAAATCAATACAAATTGAAGAAGATCAAGTCTACTTTGTTGCACAAAGGAGGCCATGGGCTCTAAGAAAAGGTATGCCACTAGATCCACTATCTCTTGTTGGGCCATATTTCAATTATTATTCATCTAGTAACCAATGGAAGCCCTCATATCCATCCAATTATGGAGGACATCCACCACAACCTTGGGGTAACCCTCCAAATGCTTGGAATAGTCCTCAAAACTCTCTACCCCAGTGGCAACAACCTCAGGGGAATTGGCAACAATTTCAAGGACCTTCGCAACCACCTCTAGGAAAGTAGCAACAAACATCTCAATGGAGAGGAGGACAACAATGGCCAAACCAGACAACTAGTTACATGCAAACACCTTCTCAACCCCAACAACCTAATATAATGCATCCTCTTGCTAATTAAAGCTCAAATTCACCCAAACCTACTCAGTTACCAACTCAACCCACACTTAACCCAAATAACAAACCACAACAATAGCCAATATACTCTATTGATTCAAATCAATTCCCTACATATGTTACGAGTGTGAGTGACATCCATTTGCATTCTGGAACAAATTTACTAGCTCCTTCAACACCCATTATCACTGAGCTTCTTGTGGAAGAGGAAGAGTAACCTCTGAATCATCCCATTCAACCAAGTGCACCTAAAAATTCTAAACCAGTCCCAGTCAAGAAGACTACACAAGAACCACCAATCCCTCAGAGATTGGAAATTTCCAAGAAAAAGGAAGAGAAAAAGGATATAAATTTTGACATTCTAGATCAGTTGAGACATATATGTGTCCAGGTACCCTTATTTTAGGCGATAAGAGATGTTCTCATATGTGGAAAAGAAATCAAGGAAGCATGCCTTAGGAAGCTAGGTAGGAAAAAGAAGGAACCAATTACAGTTCACATGGTGGGCAGTTGGCTGACATCATGCTTGGGAAAGTGACTATCCCCAAGCACAATGACCCAGGTAGTCCTATGGTAGCAGTTGTTATAAATGGGATTCAAATAAAGAATGCTTGAATTGATTTAGGGGTAGGAAAAAATGTAATGACTAAGGACATCCTACAACAAGTAAATGTTGCAAGCATGCGATCTACTCCTACTATCTTGCAACTTGCTGATAGTTCTACTATTAAGCTTGATGGTATAGTAGAGGACCTTGTGGTAATTCTAAACTCCAGGGAGTACCCAACAGACTTTATAATTCGTTATCCTAAAGCAACAACAAATGCCTATATTGGATGTCGATCAGGTGACATGACCATTTCTGATGGGAGGAACACCAAAAATCTTGTTCTTTACCCTCCTACTTAGCCATCCCATGATGAGGATAATTTTGTATGGCCACGTGTTGGTGAAGAGGTCGAGGAAGTTAAATCTGTGGCATAGCTTATGTTGTTAGGTAGAAGCCCTCTTATGTAGCTTCAAGATGAAGATGAAGTGTTTTCTAACATAATTCAAAACCATTGTGAAGTAGAGGAAGCATCATCCTCACATGCATCTAGTTTTTTTGATCCTGTGAAGACAATTCTATTAGTTCTTCTTGTAACCACTCTTCCTACAACCACTCTTGATGTAGCAAAACTTCCTACAGTAATAGGTATGTTCCATATAATTCTGCCATATGAACTCAAGGTACCATGCATTAATGAAGTAGCTATGATAGAGTTAACTACACAAGTACATGTGTTAGAAGGAAAATAGCTAAAAATTAATAGGAAATTGAGTGAAGAACAATAGTTGTCATTGGAAAACTTACTAAGGACACACCAACATGCATTTGCATGTGACTATCATGATATGAAGGATTGGAACCTAATATTTGCACTCATAGGATATGCATCAGAGATGATTTTCAACTAGTAAGACAACCACAAAGAAGAATCAACCTTGCATTGAGAGAGATTGTCAAAGTAGAACTACAGAAGTTGCTAGATGCAGGATTTATCTACCCCATTTCAAATAGCCAGTGGGTGTATCCATTGGTGATTGTGCCAAAGAAGGAAGGAAAATGGTGAGTTTGTGTTGATTATAGGGAACTCAATGTTGCCACCAAAAAATACCATTTTCCCTTACCTTTTGTAGATCAATTCTTGGACTCACTTGTAGGAAAGCAATAATTTTCTTTTCTAGATGGATTTAGTGGGTATAAACAAATCCAAATTGCACCTAAGGACCAAAAGAAGACAACTTTTACCTATCCATGGGGAACATATGACTATTCGGTACTTCCCTTTGGCTTATGCAATGCACCTACAACTTTTTAGAGGGTGGTCACTAGCATATTTTAAGATATCTCCCTTGGTTGCATGGAAATCTATATGGATGACTTTACTACCTATGGTGATGATTTCAATAAAGCATTGGAAAATCTCAAGAAGGTCCTATAAATATGTGAAGACCAAAATTTATCTTTAAAAAGTGAAAAGTGCTTTATGATGATGCAAGAAGGTGTAGTTCTTGACCATTACATTTCTCACAAAGGAATTCAAGTAGACCCTGCAAAAATTGAGGTAATTACTAATCTACCTTTACCTTCAAAAAAAAGGATGTTAGGAGTTTCTTGGGACATACAAGATATTATAGGAATTTCATCAAAGACTTTAGCAAAATGGCAACACCATTATACACTCTCCTAACCAAAGATGTTGAATTCCAATGGACAGAAGATTGTGACAAGGAATTTTCTGACCTGAAAGCAACTTTAACTCATGCTCCTATACTAAAAGTACATAATTGGGAGATCCCTTTTCACATTCATACAAATGCATCAAACTATGCTATAGGAGCAATCTTAGGAAAAAAAGAAGGAGCCATTGAAAATGCCATTTATTTTTTCAGCAAAAATTTGCAGGGTTTTTGAATTCAACTATATAGTGACAAAAAAAGAAATGTTGGTGGAAATCTATGCCATGAAAAAATTCAGGCACTACATAACATGCTATCATATCTTTGTGCACATCGATCATGCATCCATTAGATATCTAATGAATAAACACCTAATCTCAAGTAGATTAACAAGATGGTTGTTGTTGATGCAAGAGTTTGACATAACCATTGTGGATAAACAAGAGAAGGCCAATGTTGTTGTGGATTTTCTTTCAAGGCTAAATACAATAGAGGAAAATCAAGCCATATATGACTCTTTTCTATTCTCCATCAGTGTGCAAACAACCTAGTATGCTGATATAGCTAATTATCTAGTGATAGGGAGAGTTCCTCCTCACTTATCTCCAAAAGAAAGAAGAGTGCTTATTGAAAAATTGTTTCTTTTTTCATAGATTGTTGGATGTTTGTTCTATACTTGGGCCAGTTCATATCATGAGGAGATGTGTAAGGGAAGATGAGACATATGACATTCTGCATGCATGTCACAATGAACCCTATGGAGGGTATTTTGTAGCCAAAAGGAAAACAATGAAGATTTTCAACATGGGATACTATTGGCCCACACTCCACAAGGATGCAAGAATATATACAAGGAAATGTGATAGATGCCAAAGGATGGGCCGACCAACCAAATCTAATGAGATGCCAATTTAACCTCAAGTTTTAATCACTCCCTTTGACAAATGGGGATTGGATTTCGTAGGACCCATTGACCTTCCATCAAATGGTAAGTATTATATCTTGGTATGTATTGATTATGTAACTAAGTGGGTAGAGGTTAAGGCCATGATGCATGCAAGAGACAATAAAGTTGCAAAGTTTCTTTATGAAGAAATTTTCACACAGTATGGAATCCCAAGAGAGATAGTGACTAATCAAGGAGCTCAATTCACTTCAACCCTTATTACAACATTGGTTAATGAGTATAACATAAGGCAAAAAAGTCTACTCCTTATCTCCCTCAGACCAATGGCCAAGTTGAGGTGACCAAAAGAGAAATTGAAGCCATTCTGACCAAAAAAATGGTTATTCATAGAAAGGATTGGGAAAACAGATTACAAAAAGCTATTTGGTTCTACATAACTACCTAGAAAACAACTGCAGACTTCACTCTATTTGAGCTACTGTATGGGAAAACAACTATGATGCCCATTGAATTTGAACACAAGACCCTTAGGGCTATAGTAGACTTGGGGATGGATATCTCTAAGGCACAAAAAGAAAGAATCATGCAGCTGAATGCTTTGGATGAGATGAAGAAAGCAGTCTTGCATTACACAAAGGTAGTACAAAATAAAAGAATAAAATAGCATTGCAAATTCATCAAGCTAGCTTCCAAAGAAGATTTCTTGCAACAATTCATTTAGCATACAACACCCGAGCTTCTTGCATCCAAAGGAAGTGGACTTAGTGTCCCTCCTTCTGGCTCACTAAAGTATGTACTTGTCATAATAAAGACTTCCACTTTTGTGGAAGTCCATTTCTTCACCCATCCACCCATTTTCCCATCCATCACCACCTTTATCTCTCTTCCATCGCTTCACTTCATCTTCATTAATTTCTTAACTTATTTCCTAAAAATGTGAATGGTACTTTCTCCACAATCTTTGCAATGAATCCTCCACCCATTTAGGTATGTGCATTAATTGCTACATCTTAGTTATTTTTTAGTACATTCAATTAATTGTTGTACATTAATATGGACATTCACCATAACACACCATTATTCCCTACCCTTTTCAAATCATTATTATCACCTCGCATGTGAGGAAACATGCTCAAATTTAGACTAGGGGGGAGAAAAAGATGCAAATATCTTGCCCATGTGCTAGTCCATGCTAGTCTACGTCAGCCAATTTAAATTGAGCCAATTTGAAATTTGAGTCAGAGGATGACTCGCATGTGTGAAGTGACAATAACTGCCGCTGCCATTTCTCTCCATCATAACTTTGCTTTATTAATCCTTTCATTCCTTTATTGATCCTCTCATAATCTTGAGTTGCAAGAATAACGTAAAACAAAAAGGGGGAAATTTAGTTGACATTGGTATTGGAATTTTAGCAATTGTTGCAAGAAGGTGAATTTGGCATTTAGACAAGAATTATAGGAAAGAAACTTTGCAGAGTGATAGCTTGATTACAGACAATGGGAGGTGGGTTAAATTGAAATGAACCCATGGTTTAGGATGTTTTACTATAGGATGCACCCTACCTGACTAAATTTAGAAATTTTGGGTGGTTAGAGTACTTCCTTAAGTTGGATGGTTTGGATGAAGACATTGCACTAGAATTTTCCCATACATTTTCTAGAGGAAAAGCCACAGTAAAAGGGATGGAGGTCATGGTGACTAAGGAAAGGATTATAGAAGTTATAGGGTTACTTGCCGATGGTGAGCATTACCCTACTACCAGAGACATACCAGGTCAAGTAGGGTTGAATTTATAGAACATGGTGACCCTCCAATTAGTGTGGAAAAACAAGCTGAAAACTAAACCTCTTTGCTTGACCCATGGAAGTAGGTAGTTTTTTATGTCATAAGATACATCACCCGTGAAGGTCGCCTACTGAACCTACATTCCATGCACTTCAAACTTCTGAATCACATGAGGCATAGGAGGAGGATGAATGTGTCAAACATGCTATACAACCTTCTTTCAATCACAGTGGCAAATACTCAAAAAGGTAGGGACAATTTTGTTTCCCACCATTGTGTGATTAAACTACTAGTTGAAAAATCTATGCATGACATGTCTAGAATGACCTGGGAAGAATTCATAAATGTTGATCAAAGACAACAACACAAGAGGAAACTGTGAGGGGATACCTATCACAAAGATGGAATAACCTAATTGATGAGCTAAAATAGGTTGAGCCTCATTCCATCCAAAACTATGTTGCAACACTAAAAAGGATTCATAGGTATATATAGATTGGGAGAACAAACAAATGCTTTTGGCTTCTCCTAACTTTTTAGCCACGCATGCTAATGTGGCCCATGCCAAACTTTAGGTTCTACCACTATGATATTGCTATAGAGAGACACAAATGGAGTAGATTTGACAGACTGGGAGGATTTTGTTGGGACCCTGATTCATGCTCAAAAACATTGATGCTGGATATTTATCAGTTGCAAATTTTAGAGTATTGACCAAGCAGAAGAACAACCCTTCCCCTACTGGAGGACCAACGAAACCTTAGGTTGGGGGGAGTGATGAGTTTAGTTTATGGCCTAATTTTAGGTAGAACTTATGATTTATTTGCTGAAAGTTGTCATGGACCTTGATGTTAAGTGTTCATACTTTCATAATATTGCCTCAAACCATAGACATTGAGCTTCTTCTTGTTCCTGTAAATTTTTAATGACATTGGCATGTTATATGGACTATCTATATTAATTTTGCATGTGGTTAGTGAATGATCTTTAATGTGGTTACAAATATGCAATTATTGTGCATACTAACATTTCCATGCAAATATAATTTGAGGATGCCAAATTGAGAAAGAAATCGCTAGTTGGTCATGCACCATAACGTTCAATAGGGGAACTATTCAAAGATAAAATGGAGGTCAATGATAGGAGATTCCTTATGTAAATAGATTGTAACAACCTTGTATTGGTCTTTAATGCTGTTGAGAAAATGTGGGCATTACTGCAATGCTACATATATGTTTGGACATGCATGTCTAACTAGATTCCATGCAGGTGTATCCGCCTTTCCACCTTTCTCTATTTTACCTAAATGGTGTTCTTTCAGTTAGTGGGTGTTGACTACCTTGCTTGGTTGGTTGCATAAATAAGGATAAGATGCCCCTTCTCAGGAGGTTGTACGATCTGATGATGTACTAGCATTCTCAGTTTTCAACAATACAACTATGCTACTCTTTTTGTACTTATGATTTTTAGTGAATAAAATGAAGTTCTTAGTTTGAGTATCATAGTTTATATTAGATTTAGAGGATACTCATCCAAGGGTGCCCATTTGGTGTGAAATATGTACTTTAGTTTAGTTTAGTTTAGTTATTATTTTATGTTCAATAACTAGTGAAGAATTTGGCACGACTGTTCCTACAGCCAAGGCAGAAAAAGTAGTTTCTTGTTTATTTGCTCATATTTTCATTCCTGTCATGCATTTTAGCTTAGTATAGTTAGTTGATGTTCAACATTTATGTTATTCCATTCCAAGAAATTTACTTGTAGGATTATGTCTTTCTTAGCTATAGAATGAAAATGGATAATTAGGGTTCCTAGTGCACATGTTGTGCTAACCCATTTCAAGTTTATGTCCTTGGGTTGACAAGTTAAATGCACCTTCGTGATGATTGAAATAGCTATTCAAGTTAGATGTCCAATTTCCTAATCACGATTGTAAATGATTAGTTATTAAATCATTGTAGAAGGCCAAAAAGAAGAATAATAATTGGTCAATCATCATTATAGAGGAGTTTAGAGACATCATATTCATTGGCATTCTCTTGATTCATATTCCCACATTTGGTGAAGGTAGTGGTTTCCATATTGATTGTTTCTAGTTCCTTGATACTAGATGTAGGTTTCTCGTGAGATTGAGGAGAAATGGGTAATTCTCCTAAGACAAATGTGTCCTTCAATAATTTATAGTTTCCACAACCATCATATTGGATTATTACTTTGACATAAGGCATATTTTAGACAATGGGTGTTTTTGATGTTGTGGTAGAATCTAGGGATTACTAGTCAATAAATGAGCTTGACAGTGTAGGTCATTCATCAGTTTTGGGTATTTATGGGATCTTATAGAACTTGGCCTCAAAACTTTTGTAGTAGTAAAAAGGCTCAGGATCTCCATGGATAGTGGTTTCTATGCCTTTGAAGGGAAACTTCACACACAGGTGATAGGTTGAGGCTACATCTTTCAAAGCATAGATCCAAGGTTGGCCAAGTAGTATGTTATAGGGAAGATCAAGATCAAGTACTTGGCATGTAGTTTCTACAATAAGAGGTCCTACTTGGATTGGAAGTGCAATGATCCCTTCTGATACTCATTCCTATTCATCATATGCCCTCATGGTAGTATCTTTATCTTCTCAATAGTATCTTTTGAGTAGCCTAGATTATTGATCAGCTGTAATGTACAAATGTTCAAACCAGCACGTCCATCTACCAAAACTCTTTTGACCTTGTTTTTATGAATGAAAAACTCAAGGTATAAAGCATGGTTATGATATTGTTGTGGTGGTAGGTTTTGCTCGAAGAAGGTGAGAATATGGTTGGTGATATGCCCTACCATAGCTTGACACTTATCGATATCAATGTTCTCACGAATAGATGACTTAGAGAAGGAGTTTTTGAGTATTTCTCTATGTGTAGGAGATAGCCTTAAGAGTTCCAAGATTGATATCTAGGCAAGGGTCTATTTTAGTTGATCTAGAATATTGTACTTTCTAGGATTTGAAGTGAATAAAGTAGGTTATGCCCTGGGTTGAGATGGGACTCCTTGAATGGTTATTTTTCCACATCATGTGGTGAATCCACACTACTCATTAGCTCCTTTGATGGTTACAATAGTGATGACACTATCATAGGAGGCTACTACATTGGAATAGGTATGCTTCACATTGGCATAATCCTTAGCTTTTCCACTGTTGTTTTTTTTGTTATGATCTAGTAGAGGGGTCTTGTATATCTTGAGATCTTGATTCCCTACTGGTACTTCAATGGATATGGTATCACTCTATGAGATCTTGGATGATGTTCTTGAGTTTCATGCAATTTTTTGTTTTATGTCCTTTGATTTTATGGAAATCAAAAAGATCATGTTTATTGTACCAGGATGTCTTCTCTTGTGGTTCTTGGTAGTGTTCAAAGTTAGGAAGTGTTATTAGATTTTTCTCTGCCAATTTCTTCATGATTGTCTCGACGGGTTACAATAACTATGTGTACTTGCATTTTGGATAGTTTTTTTGTTACTAGTTTGTCTTTTTTGTGTGTTGGTGTTATTGATCTGATTGTTTGAAGGTAGTACCATTTTTTTGAAAATAGGTTGGATGTTGGGTATGTGCAGGATCATCATGGAAAAAATAGGCCCTTAAGTGGCAAAAAATTCAGAAAAATTAGAGTCAGGCAACTTGACGTAAATTTTGAATAAGTTATCTATATTATTTCAAAAATATGTAAGAATAGAATCTGTATAAAATTGAATTCAGTTTCTAAACTACTAGGTTTTTTTTTTTTAAAAAAGAATCTATTTGGTGAAAATTTGAAATTTCAATGCATTAGTATTTAAATTTCAAGGAAAAAAAAAGAAGTGTTTGTCTGACCACCCTAACCACAATAAAATGATAATATTTTTTTTATAAGATTTTGGATATAAGTAGAGGACTCATGTCCTGATGTGATGTGTATTTTTTTGTAATTTTTTTCTAAGTAAAAAATTAATTATGATTTTTTTATCACAACTTTTAAAAAATATAAAAAACTTGTATGTATGACGACCTTAACTTGGTCAAAACTTCATGAAATTGAATTTTTATTTTTTTTAATCTTATAGTATGTGAAGCATAGAATGTGACGCATGTTTTGGATTCAAAAATGTGATACTGTTTGAAAGCTATAGATGTTTTTCAATCAACTTATCAATTAGGACTTTAGTCATAATTTGAATAGAAAATGAATAATAATTACTTATTAAATTCAAAGTGAAGTATAATTTATATTGGTGGAAAGTTGAGAATCTCCTTTAAAAACCCTTTTCGTTTCATCAATTTTGGGGTTAAAAAAATTTGTCAGCCACATACCCATCATATTGCCACTTTTTAGCCCATCATGATCTTCCACATACCCTATTAGCAACTTGTTTGTTATTTGCTCTAGGATGACTTAGTATGACCTTATTGTCTACTATACTGTCATTTGTTACCTTTTTTTTCTAAGCCCATACATGGGGTTTCTCATTTGAACTAGTTGAAGGACAATTTTATTTGTAAGCTTGTGTATTTCCTTATGAGATTAGGGCTCTTTTAGTGTTAAGGGCTCTAGGAACAAGCTCTTCATATGAAGTGATGCACTGCATTTTCAAGTGGAATGATAGATTTGGATCCAAATTGGAAATAATGATTCCTAATTGTTGCTTGTTAGGAAGAGGCCACTTTCTTTTACTAGCTCTTTGTTTCCATCGTTGTAAGAAATTAGCAAAGGTTTCTCCTAGATTTTGTTTAAGAGTGTACAACTCTTCTAGACTAACGTCCATGTCTACATTGAAGGAGAAGTGATCAATGAATTTTTTTGTGATTTCTTAAAAAAAATTGATACCAAGAGGTAGATGAGAGAACCAATCCATAGCATGGTCTACTAGACTTCAAGAGAAGAGAAACATTAGATTTGAATCTTTGTAAGCCACTTTAATGCACATGATGTTAAGTTCTTTGATATGGTAAATAGGACTTCCTCTCCCTCTAAATTTGTCAAATTTTGGAATTTCAAAGCCAAGAGGGAAGGGTACTATTGCTATGTTTTGATCAAATGGGTAAAGACGCAAATTCTATGTGTGAGGTTTCTTTGTCTTTCCCATACGAAGGTCTTGCATTTTTTGTGAGAGCACTTTTAATTGTGATGCTACATCATCTTGTAGATTGGGTGGAGGAAAATATGATTGGATGAAAGATGAGTTGTATGGCATGTATGGAGGAGTAATATTTTGTGTAAGTGATGAATATGCTCTTGATGGGTTTGGAAAATAGGAGCCTTGTTCCTATTGTTGGGCATATTATTGGGCTAGTAAGGCTTGTTGTTGTTGTGCCCCTAGGGCTTACTATTAGGCCTATTGTTGTTGTTGTGCTAAAAAATCTTCTTGTTGTGCTTGCTATTGCTATTGCTTGGCTTGTTGAGCTACTAAGGCCACTTGCTATTGTCATTTTTGTTGTTGTTGTGCTAAGGCTGCTTGTTGTTGTTGTTGGGCTAATGCTGCTTGCTGTTGTTGCTATTGTTGCTATTGTTGTTGGGATGATATTGCTTGCTATTGCTGTTGTTTTTGTTGGGCTAATGATGCTTGTTATTCTTGTTGTTGTTGTTGTTGTTTTTGGATAGCCTGTTGATAAGCTTGATGTACTTATTGTAAGGCTAAGGCATGTGCTTGAAATGTTGGATTGGGTAATTGTTGGGACATCTATGATGAGTTGATATTTGAAATAGGCAACAAAGTGCTAGTGAAAGGTGGAAGGTTCCCTTGCTTTAACATTCCTTGTAAGATGGTAGACTGAGGTGGAGGAATGTATGTTTGAGGTCCTGATTGATTTAGCATAGTAAAGGGAACTATAGGAAAAGGTAATGATGCCATTAAATTATGCAATGGAAATGAAACACTAGGACCTTTAGTCCATTGATTGAAAAGATTCTCTTGTCCTATGTTGTGAGGATTACCTTGTCCTAAATATGTAAACAAAGGATTAGTGATCAAGGTACTTCCTAAACTAAACAAACTTGTATCCAGGGGATTTTTTTGAGGTGGATTAATGGTGGATGATTTGAAAATGGTAGATGGTATGGATAAACTCACCAGAGGGTTGGATGAAGATGTCCCTACTTGCATTAAGGGATGATTATGTGATATTGTATTGACATACCCTTGTGTGTTGTTTGGAGATGTTTGATATGCACTACTTTATGTGATAGTAGGAATACTTGTGGTACTCATAGGTGTGGATGAAGAAGGGTGTCCCTAAAATGTTGAAGTGGTGGTAGAATAATGAAGTTCAAGTAGTTTGTGTATTTGTTTAGGATTTTTAGGGACAAGAGGAGCACCAAAGGTAGGTGTCCAAGTGGTGGTGGGAGGTGGAGGGTTAGTTTTGAGGGTACCCACAAGTATACTACTTTCAAATGGTGATATGTGACCAAATTATTTAGCAAGGCTTGTTGCAAGACTAGGTATGTAAGTTTGATTGAGCCCTTGTGATGGAGTTGTGAAATCTAGTGTTAAATGATATGATACAAATGTCGGTGAGATAGGAGATATACTTTCGAAGGCATGATGTTCCAAGATTTCTTCCCCAGTAAGCTCAAATGGGTTGTTGGTGACGTCTTCAATTTCATATGGTCCTGAAGGAGATGATGGTTCTTGTGACTGGGTAGCATGACTTCTAGGATCAAATTCTAAAGGATTTGGATCACTTGAGGTAAATGTAACTTTGGTTTTATCCATGATTCTCTTGTGTTGTGATCTTGTCTTTACCATAAATTTTGTGTCACTTGTGGGAGAGTTGTGTTGAGTTTTGTAATGTTTTAATGCTCTAGTTGACTCAAATCTAGGTAAAAGGGATGCTCTAAGTATTTTAGGAACATTTGTGATGATGGGGGATGAAGAGATGGGTGATTTGGGAAGCGACCTTTGCAATCATTTGAGGACAACACTTTTGACTTGAGTGTGATGTTTTGATGTTGGGACAAAGGATGTTAATGAACTTAGAAATATTTAGGGTAGACTTGTGACCTTCAAGATAAGATAGTTCAAAATTAATAACTAAGTTAGATAAATGCATGGAAAAGGATACATTTCACATACAAGGTAGCTAAGTTAGCAAGTGATGTGGTTTGATTTGATGTTCAAGTCATAAAATGCTTGATGTATTTGAATTTTCGCAAAGGGAGATGATATGGGAGATGAAATTGGATGAAGGGGTAAGTGAGGGATTTGACCCAATGTTGACTTAAAGTGAACCTTTTGTTTTGAAAAGACCAAGGTGGTAAGAAGGATGCTATACTTCTAAAATGTTCCAATCCTAAAGACCCAATGGCTTGAACAAGTTTATCACTCCTAAAAAATTTGAGGTTTTGGTTCATGAAGAATGTTTGCATGGTAGGATATTTTCTTATTGTGCATTCATAGAATTTTACCAACTTGCTTCTATTTTTGTAGAGTGACTCAATGTAGTAGTTGATAGCTTTTGCACTCCAATGTCTACGTTTAAAGTGATGACTAGTTGACTTTTGTTTGGGGATCTTTACCTTGTGTGAGATCATTTGGTAAAGTGAGCTACAAGATCAAGGTAATGAAAATGATGCTAGACCCATAAAATGTTGAAGTCCCAGAAAATGAGAGGATGGATGGGAATGTTCAAACTGGTTCTAGCTCTCCTAGCTCATGCATAAAATTTTCTCAACAAAGTGTAACAATTACAGTAAAAGATTGAAGCCCACTTTTGATTGTACTTTATTCTACGATTCCTATGTTTGAAATGGACTATTGGAGATTTTCACCTATGAATTTTGACAATTTGATGGATCATTTATGGGAGTTTGAGGTCAAGTGAAAATATTAGGATATCAACTCAAAAAGAAGGCATATAACTCTGAACTATAACATGAAGCATGTCTATAAAATTTTTCCACCAATCTATTTCTATTTTTTGTGAAGTGTTCTAAGGTGTTTCTTGAAGCTTTTGGAGTGATATGCCTATGTCTAGAATGAGGACCTATTGACCTTGGTTTAGGGATCTTGATTTTTCGTGAGATCATGTGAAAATAGTTTAAGTGTATGGAAGAAAGGAAGATATTTATTGTCATGTGGGAGGTGGTAATACGAGCCTTCCAACCTCAATATCGGATTATTCCTCTTCTTCATCTAAAATGGTTGTTTCCTTTCTCCACTATGTGTTTTCCTCCTTGTGTTCAAAAGTGAAGCTTCTCAAACTACTAAAAAGATTGGTTTGTTCCCAATTTATCAGTTTAAATTTTGGTTGAATTATAGCACCTGGAAGATCAAGTTGTTAAACGAGAGAAATTAGTCTCCAAATAGTCATGTGGGGTTCATTTGTTAATTTATATTTGCTTAAGTGAATTGATATTACCATAAACACTTGTCTTGATTATGTTTCCAAACTAGATGTTTATGTCAACAACATCATAACTTTCACAATGTCCATTTTGTGAAAATCATGAGGTCAAAGCCATAATTTCCTATGTTGTCTTTGGGGAAATATGGATTTGAGATTAATGTTAATATATTTAAAACTAGCTAAGGATAAATCCTTAGGAAAATCAGTAATATCAAGGCTAACTCAAGAAAACCATATTTATGCCTAAGTGTTTAAAATTTGGATGATAATGAATGTTTGTTTTTGGATCATTTTGAAATCAATGGCTATATTTTTTGAATTCCAACTTGGATTTCTCTAGTTGTACTTATTCAATGCAGATGATTAGAAGCTTGACCAAACTAGCTACCCTCTATGACACTCACTTTTATGGGTCATCCAAGTTTCAATTCTCATGAATCTCCCATGATGAAATTTTCATCTCTACTAGGAATGACAAATATGTGGGATGACTTTAGAGGTCTAACCCCTGACATCAACAAATATTAAGGAATTTTTGGCTACTACACAAGGGTTTGTAATAAGTGCATCCAGTTTAAAGGACATAATGATAAAATCCCTCAAGAGCTCTCCCAACCATTAGAACAAGGGATTTATGCATCATAAAGGTACCGAGGTAGAGCTATCATGCATAAATCAGTTGATTGCAAACTTTCCTTGCAACCAAAAATTTGTATAGTGGTTCGAAAGAGCCTAGCTTATGCTCATTACTACTTGGGTCATTCCCTTGGGGTGAATAATTTTTCCCAACAAGAAAGTCCCTCTTAAGGTAAACAATAGTGAGGAAGTACATCTATAGTTTGATCATCTTCATTCACATGAACAAAGAGAGAACACATGCTATACCTTTTTCTCAGACTCACATGGTTCTTCAAATATTAATCCAAATGAAAGGTGGAGGTGATTTTGCAAAGTGTTAGAGAATGTTTCTATTTCTCAAGATTTCCAAATGGTGCTAGAGAATTGCATACACATAATTCACTAGCAATTTTGAAACATCATGAAACAAAGCAAACATTTATCAATTTTATCCTTTAAAGTAGTAATGGGTTAATTTTAAGCACCAATTGAAAGATGAGTTTGCCTTGTTCAATTTTAAGCCTAATTCAAAGATGTGATTTGAAGGTTCAATTTTAATCCAACTTAAATGTTCATTTTATGCCCAATGGAAATCTAGTGCATTGACTAAAACTGAAAGTAAAAAAGCAAGAAAGTGGGTTATAATTGCCCCAAAGCATTGAACGCTTTCTACAATTAGAGAATTTTAAGAAAGAAGAGAATGTATTCAATTTTTCTCCATGCTTTTAAACCTGGAAAAACCTTGTTAGTCTAACAATGAAAACATAGTAATACATTTGTCAATGATTAGATAACCAAAAAAAATTAAGTCACATGTCAAAAAACAAATGCAAAGTTTCTTATACTAGTTGAGCGTCACTGCACACAAAGGCATCACACTTTGAAATTTGGGCATCGCTCTGGTGAATTTGAGCATTGCTTTGTAGAGAGGCTAGTGTGCATGATTGTGTCACTATTTTGATGGGCGTTGCTATAAATGAGTGCGCCACAATTTGAAATTTCAAAGCGTTGGTTTGGTGAAGGTTAGTGTTGTCATTTTAGATCCACACTACTGCAAATTTAAATATGCGTCACTATATTTAAATCAGCGTTAACCAATTATATATGCATCACAATATCAAATTGCTCGAGCATCACTTTATAGCAACTCTATTAAAATAGTGCATATTTTGTGGTTTGAGCATCTCTACAACTTGCAAAACAACATGAATATGGATTTTGAGCTAAAATATGGTTAAATGATTGGTTTTCCCTCCTTCTAGTGCTAGAATGTTGATGTTGAAGATACTAGTATGGGTAGAATCATGCTTGATCCATGAATGATCAAATCATAATGGAGCCACGAGTAATCAAATCTCAACAAGATCAATCAATCAAAATTGAAAGCAAACATTTTATCAAAAAAATTAACATGCTCAATTTATGAAAGCTTTAAAGAAAAAATCTACTCTAATCTACTGAAACTTATCTAGTTGTTGAATTGATGTTGCATTGATGTGGACTAATGACCCTTTCCCAATCTTGTGATAGTGAGAGATTCTATGGAAGAGAATCAATGAAACCATGATGTTTTTGTGTATGAAAACCTAGATTATGATGAAAATGAACATAATGAAAACTAGGTTACCATGATTTTATGCTAAATATGATCTAATTATGCAATTGCTAAGCTAATCCAAGCTAAAACTATTCTAAAAAGATAAAACCCTAATTTATTTATAAATAAGATGGATGCATGGAAGCCATTAATGGATGCTCTAAGATATTGTGCAACTAAAATAAACTGAAAATAAGCTAAAGGTGTGCAAATTGAGAGTATGGATGTGATCAAATTTAACAACATAAGTTTGCGATTAAATATGGACCCATTTGTCTCCAAATAGTGATCTATTTGTAGGAGAGCAAATGAGAAATGGGTGGTTGAGATCAAAAAGCTTAATCAATGGTTCAAGATGAAAGGAAGAAGAGGCATGAATCATGAATTCTCATCAATGGATGTGAATGCATAACGAGATTTAATCAAGGGCTCACATTTACCTCAAACAAACACACTTTTGACCTACTCACATAGGTCAAAGGTAACTTTCTAGGAAGGTAAGAGGGTTAACTTCTTAAAGAAGCTAAGTGAGTTGATTCAAGGAGATGGAATATTCCTTAGAATTTCCATTAGATGAGGATAAAGGTGAATTTACAAATTAAAACAAATTTTTAATTGTGCAGAAAGGGGTAAGGAATATTCCATGGGAATATTCCCCTTGATTAAAGGAAAATTAGTTTAATTTCTAATTAAATAGGGTTTAATTTATGCAATTAGGGAATTAGAAGAGTTAAGATGATATTTATTAAATTAAATGATTTAATAAATAGGGGAGAGAAAGGGGAGAATGATATTTAATTAAATAACTTAGGGTTATTTAATTAAATAAGATGACTTAAGAGGCTAAATTAAATATTTTGGTTTATTTAATTTAATAGGATCAAGTATTAGTGCAAGGAGAGATGAATTAATCCAATTTAATTGATTAGGTCAATAGATGAAAATGATGTAATTAATTAATCAGCTAGGATAATTAAATCAATTAAGCAAAAAGAGGATGGATTAAAGAGGAAATGATGTTAGTAAACCTGATTTAAGTGTATGGCATCGATTAAGACATTTTTTCAGTGTCTACAATGGTTATACTTTGCAAGTAATTAATGAAACAAAAAAAAAATCCTCTCTTAATGTCTTGTAAAGGAGATAGAAAAATCTCACAATCTAAATAGTCTTGTGTAAGTATGACATTTAGTACTAATCAAGAGGTATCTTTGTTATAAAATAGAGAAACATCTTCTATTGATCAAGAGAGTATCTTGAGGAGACTCCTCCAAGACTGTTTGATCTATCTCCCTCCAAAAATAGGATAGAAATTCTATTACAAGACTTTATTTTATGCATATCATAGAGTTCATAGTCATTCTACTAATGAATGTAAAGATTTGAGTAGAAAAAGTCAACATCTTAAGGATTTTGGTGTTCTTCCTTATGTGGGGGACACCTAATTCCTCTAATTGATATTTATTTTCACTCTAGCATTCATCTCATCAATTATTTTGGATCATGCTTGTCTTGCACTAAGTGGGGGAAAGGGGTTATGTAGCCTTGTCATGATATATCTCCTATTGTTTCCTCTTTTGGCTAGTTGACTGCCTTCCATGTATATGTAAGAGCAAGCTTGGGATGTGGTCAACATGCCTTAAGTTGGCTCACATGTGATATATTAAGTTATCTTTAGTATTTTATTTTTGGGGGCAACCCTTCCATCCTATTGCATGATGGAGCTTATTGGAAACATATGACTTGGCAAAGGGATTTCCAAGTAAGATCTCATGTCTTCTTCTACTTTAAAGAAATTTCTCACAGTAATGATCTAAGCAACCACTTTAAAGTGGGGGCATACAACAACACTCATGTTTCATTGTGTGATTTTATTTAATTGTGCGATGCATTCCTTTCTTGGTGGTGTCATTGGGTTTGATTTCCTCCTAGAGCATGATAATTCCTTCCATTTTTACTCTCCTGGAGACATTAAACACAATGTTCCCTAAGATGAGACCTTGCATGAACTAATAAAAATCCCTTCGAACATCTCTCTTTCTTATTGTGTTTTTCATACCTTATTAAAGTCATGGAGGTATGGCTTTGATATGGTCCCCTGGAGCTCACCTAGTGAACAAGTAGCTTCACTAGCCCTTGTGAGCATGCATTTTACTTTTCCTTATCATAGTCATGGGGGTATGATGTTGATATGGTCTTCCTAGGGCTCACCTAGTTGACAACTAGCTCCCACTAGCGGGTGATCCCACAAAGCTGGTTTACAATTTCTAGGAGATTCTATTTTTTGCTAAAATCACATATTTTTTAAAAAATAAAATTATTTAAGCCTTTAAAAGTTTCATTTAAAGAATTCCAATTGAAGAGGGTTTGATTAAACTACCTTATATCAAACCCCCTTGGATAGAACCCCACTAGTTTTAAACCATGCCTCTAATGGAGTCTCCTTTACACCTATCACAATGCTAATAAAAAAATATTTTTTGATTTACCTTTTGGGGGATCAAATGAATTCATTTAAAATTTATTTTTTGTAAGTATGTAGTCCTAATTATAAGATTCCCAAAAATTATAATTTTAAATAAATTTAATTTAATTATTATATATATTTTTTATTTCTTGTGAATGTAGGTTTTTCACTAAAAATCAAACTCTTTGTTTTGCACATGTGGAAAAATAGAATATTTTCAAAACAAAAATTTAAAAAATATGAGTACACCAGATATTGAAGTCCTTGATCCAAAATAAATAAATTAATTAATTTTGATACATACAAAAAAGGTTACATGTTATATGGTCGTGCTATGTCTGAATTGTAATTGGTTTGACTTCAAAACTTGATTAAAGAAAAAATATTCAATAAAAAACTATATAACCAAGTGGAAGCACTAGAAAATGGAGTTACAAATCTAAATTCAAAAGAATTAGAATTTTATCCTTCATGGAAAAATGTTATATGTTATACTGTGAGCGCCACTTTTTAAAAATGTTGATTTATGAAAAAAACTAGTTTTCGAGGGAGATGGAAAAAGAAGTGCAATATGATTCCAAAAAAATTGAAAAAAATATATTTAGAATATACAAACAAAATTTCACGAAATTATAGTTTTCATCATCTTCAAATTCATCATGGTTTAGCCGCTATAGGGGCCTAAAAGTGAAGATTTAGTTAAAAAAAATTATTTCGGTGTCTAGTTTGGCCAAAAATTGTAAACCATTATTGTGGGATCACCCTAGCCCTTGTGAGCATGTGTTTTGTTTGCATAGTGGACAATTCATTCCACTTGTAAAACTTTTGTATAAACAACCTAGACTTGGTCCACCATGTTGGATGGCTAGTCGAACCTTGATACCTTGCAGTTTTTCCTCTTTCCTTTTTCTTTTTTCCTTTTTCATGTCCTTGATAATGTATGTTGGCTATCTAATTTTGGCTTCTTATATCATCTACATGTGTGTTCCTTTGTGCCTATGTTGGTTTTTCATAAGATCTTGACCTTGGGGGCTCGTTTGTCTCTCTTGATCGTTTTAATCCTATCTTACTAATGTTGGTACATTTGAATCCCTTTTGATTGTGTGGTTGGCTACTTTAGTGTCAGTTTGAAGCAAGTTCATCCTCTCACTAAAGTGGGGGCTAAATATAATGTAGGAAAATACATACCCTTGCATTTTCACACTTGTTTGGGCTAGCCTTTCTTTATTTATGCTTACTTATGGCTTAGTTGGCCCTATTTTGCATCCACAAGCCTCATAAACTATCTATTTTTATGGAAACCCTACAAACCTCAAAAGATAAATGATCATTTAATGTTTATGTCTATGTGTCCCTGATTTGTGTACTATGACTAAAATGCCTCCTAGGGTGTCTTTGTCCTTTGTGGATCTTGGGACCCTAATTTTGAAACCACCAAAATAGGTCTCTTTTTTTTAGTCTATTCCCTAAGAATTGAGCCTTGGGATTAAGACGCCACCTATGGTGTCTTAGTCCTCCTTGGCTTAATTTTAGGATTCAATTGAAAATTTGGGTGGGATTTAGCATCCTTTATTTAATGATTTCATATGTCAGCTTGTTGTGGTGTAATTTCAAGATATTAAGCATGAATAAGTATAAATATAAGGTTCCCTCTCTCATTTTCTCATAACAAAATAACAAGCATTGAAGTATTCATTCCTCAGGAAAGTTTATGCATTCATGAGTATTTCATAAAGCATTTGAATCCATCGTCAAGATTCAAGCATCATGTCAAGGGCTTAGTGCATCTATTCATGTTGTTGAGCCAAGATTGTGAATGTAGCATTGAATATCTATTTGCAACCATTGTTCACATCATATTCCAAGATATAAGATCTACATTCATCATGGCCACTACATGGTATATTATATATTTTCTTCACAAGACATCATACAAGGTGATATCATTTTCATATTTCATGTTTCATGATTCATTTCATCATTTGGTTTAATTACCTAAAAGGGGTTCAACCAAGGGAAACCCCCATTCACCAAAAAACAAGTTTTCCCTCTCTTATGTGTTTGTATTTGTAGATCTAGGTTGAAAACTTGAAGATTCGTTAAAGTGAAAAAATTTCAAAGTTGCAAAGTTGCATTGCCAAAGATGTCATCTTCATGGAAACTCACCTACAATTCAGATTTGTAAGTTTCAAGAGCTCAAATATAAGGAGAAGCAAGTGAAAACCTCAAAGCTAATGACCACATTTAGAGATTCCAAAAATTCAAAATGGGACTAATACGACACCTTGGGAGTCTTAGTCCTCCATAAGGTATTTTTTAGAGATTCTTTGAGATTTTTTTCTGGCATTCAAAGACTTCACATTTGCCCCAAAAAAATAGCAGTGAGACTAATATTCCATCTTGGGTGTCTTAGTCCTCCACAAAATATTTTTACAACTTCCTTGCATTTCCAGAATCCTCATAACATCTCCAAACTTTGTAGGTACACATACACTAACTTGGTGTAGCTTAATTTCATTATTTTTATTGATTATTTGGCTTGCATTGCTTGATTTTGTGAGTTGAATGTTCATTTTTCTTTTCCAAGCATTTTCTTCATAGTGAACCCCTAAAAGAAAAAAGAACCCCCTCCTAGGTCCTGCTCATTGAGAATTGACTCACCTTGTGAGGTCATTAGTCAATCCAATTAGGACTCCTAGGACAATCCTTGAATGATTGGTGGAGAAAGAGATATCTTTAGGTATCCATTTTTCTTCTCATCAAAATGAAATGAAAATAGATGGAAGGAACTTATAGACAACAAATCCACACCATTTTGTTTCGACTTAGGAAAAACAAGGCTTAAATATTGATGCTTGCATTGAGGATAGGCATGCCTATTTCTCTTATTAGTCACTCCTAGCCATACATCTTCATTGAGAGTTCCAAGATACCTATTGCACACAATATCCTCTCATGAATAGAACATGACTAGAACATAAAAAAAAAATTACTTTCCAACCCTTTGGAAACTTGTAACCTATTATAAAAAACATAATTTAATCTTCCACTTAGTTTAATAATCTATTGAGAATATCCTATATCATTGTATTTGCATATTTTTGAGAAAAAATAAAATACCATTGAACTCTGTATCCTCTTCGACCATTCTAAACATAAAGTGTTCTACATTTGCAAGTCTAATAACTTCATCAATCACCTACATACATGATATAAACATTAAATGATAAAATTTTCATCATAGCATTGGAATCATACAAATTATTGTGCATACAAGTATAAATTAATAATAACCAATGTGCATACTTACAAATTAATCCTACGAACCATCCAGGTCTACTCTAGTCTTTATTGTGTCAAGTATTGCCTCATGGTTAGACTCACAAACCTTCCAAAAAGTCTTGTCCAAAGGTCTACCCCATTGTTTTGTCATGAAGAATCTTCCAATGCATGTCAAAGTCCTGAAACAACCACAATTGAACACTTTTATGTACACACCTTCTAAGCCACATTCTAGTAACAAAAATTGAGCCTGTAGGGTATTCGATGTTTTCTCCATCTATAACTAGGGCCTCCAATTTAATTTTTTCCTCAACACAATGACACAAGTAATACTTTGTTCCCTCTTCATTGTCTTCATTAGCAATAACTACATAAACATGCCTTGCATTGATACGTGCAATAACTGCATAAACACACACTACATAAATTATAAAGCTTTCTCCCAAGTTCATTTCCTATATAAGAAATAATAATGCAAAAAGTTGACATATACATCTGCTAACATTTTTATATGGTGATGGATCAAGAAC
The DNA here is from genome assembly GCA_007258455.2 of Sequoia sempervirens. NCBI lineage: Eukaryota > Viridiplantae > Streptophyta > Pinopsida > Cupressales > Cupressaceae > Sequoia > Sequoia sempervirens. Next base: position 323,644,179 of record VDFB02000017.1, read on the forward strand.
ATAACAATTTATTCTGTACTGTGAGGATTATATTGTGAAAATGTTAAAAGACTATTCAAGATAAATATTTGTATGATAATGTGTCAAGAATTTAACTACTCATCATCTACTATATGAGTATTATGTTTTTCAAGTGTTGTAAAGATTATGTATCCTTTGCATAATTGAGTAGCTCTAATAAAAAGATTAAATGCAGTAGAATCCTTTATGAAACATCTTACTGAATACCAATTCAAAACATGTTTTTTGCTTTTAAATAAAGTATTTCATGGAACTCTTTGGATTAAACTGTATTGAGATATCTTACCATTCTAGAAGGCTCATCTCTTGATATATATTATACTTATTCTTAATCAATTTTCAAGTTAATAATCAATGCATTTATTTATAGTTAATCTTTTCTTCTCAATTTGTGCAATCTTAGAATTTGTAACTCTACTAGTATTCCTAGAAATATTGAAGTTGTTTAGCATCAACTAATAAATTTGTTTAGCATTTTGGACACAGAAAAAGTAGGCCCTTCTACTTTTTCTGTCTTGTTTGGACCCTCCTAGTGATTTTGGCTTAATATTTTCTTGATTTAATGTTGTAATGTGGATAACACATTCACACTAGGTCTTGGACCCTTGTGAACTAAAGGATTCAAATGGTACCTTACCAAAGTCTTGTACAATGTTGTAACACACTTTCACACTTTTCTAGGGTCTTGTTAGTGTATTTAACCTAAATAACCTCTTTTCATCATTTAACAAGCCTTATTTCAAAGTGTTGTAAAGTGTTGTAACACACTCACACTTTTCTAGGTTTTTCATTAATAATTGGGCTTCCTTATTCTTTAATTGGCCCCATTTTGCATCCATAGGCCTTATTTATGTTTATTTTTAAGTATAATGTCGACAAATATCATTTAAAGAATTAAAATCCTGAAACTAGCCTTCAATGCCTAGGGTGGAACTCATTCACCATTTTGGACGAATGAGTCCCCTTGGTGGGACCCATTCGCCTAGGGTGGCGATTGAGTTCCCTTTAACTCAAAATTCAAATTTAATTCAAAATTATGGTGGGTTTTTATTATCCAAGATCTAAGGTAAGCCTTTAGTGTTGTAATTTTTGGAATTATTGCATAATTGAGTATAAATACAACCTTATTTCTCTCTTTTTCATATCTAGCATTCAAGGAATTTCAAGGGTAGATTATCAAGAAATCAAGAGCATTTTCAAGTGTCATTCATCATATCAAAGAGTTTTTGTGAGATAATATTTGTGATGTAGGATTGTGTGATTCAAGCAAGCATTGCATTCAATATCTATCAACATCAACCTAGATTCCACGTCCTCATTCATTTCAAGGGTTTAATTACCAACAAAAGGTTTGACCAAGGAAAACACTTATTCACTAACCCCACAACATTTTCCCCTCTTCTTGTGTGTGATTTTTAGGGCTAGGTTGTAGATTTAACAAGAAGTTAAGATTGGAAAAGTGATCAAAGAAATTAAAAGTTGTCAAATTCCTAAGAGAAGCTTGGAGAAGGACTACAGGTTGAGTTTGGAAATTTCAGACCTGGATCTGTATCAGGAGCAAAAGAGAAGACTAAGGGCTACAATTTCCTATTTTGAATTTCTAGAAATCCAAAGGGGCATTGATTCGTCACTACTGATGAATGAGTCCCACTTCCAAGGCCTAAATAGGAATTTTATAGATCTGAGTACCCATTTGTTTGAAACCTGTTTCGACACATTTTCCCCAAAACTAGACTAATTTGACCAGCTTAGCATATGAGTCATAGTTAGCATCAACATTAGAATTTTTAGGATTCCAGAGCTTCATTCCATCTCTAGCAAGTTTCCAAGTGCACATTTCTAGTTTCATAGCTTCCTGTTACATTTTACTTGCATTCTTAGGTCATTTAGTATTAGTTTGCATATCACACTATGTTTTTAAAGATTTTGTATTTTCCAAGTTTACACTTAGTGGTGAACCCATTTCTTGTCTCATTCATCCCCAAGGATATCTTATAGTTAGATTTCTCATATCCTTCATTGGGTTGAGATATCTAAGGTATTCTTGAATTTGAACATTGTGAAATCAGATCCCTCTCCTTGTATCCCGATTTTGTGTGGACAAGGAAGTGAAGAATCCATTTCCAGTGTCCACATTTTTGTGAACTTGAATTTTGAACATCATAATTCTAATTTTGAGTGCATTTACATCCTATACTTAGCTTGCATGAACAATGAATTGCATTTTGTATTAGTTAATTTGTATTGTAGGGTTTTCAAATTTGCATTAGTGAAAAATTCATTTAGCTTGCATTATTACACTTATTTTCATTAGAAATCTGTAAATTCTATATTTTCATATTAGATTTGCATGAGTGTTTGGTTTCCTATTGCTAAAACCATCCTAAGAAGGATTTTGAGACTCATGTCATCCTGTGATAACACACTCATTATGGATCTTGGGTTATCTAGAGCTTCCACTCCTAGTATTGACACTAGTACACTAGGTGTGGATAATACACTTAGCAACTCTTTGCCTTCAAGTAGCATACAATTGAACCAAAAAATAATAATATCTCACAAGAGAAAATAATTCAAATCCATGAGGACTTTGCAAACCTCCAACATCAAGTAAGCCTTGAAAAAAATTCAACTATTACAATTCCTACCATAGAAAACATCCATCACATGCTTGAAAATGAAGATGGCCTTGACATTGTGAAAAAAATAGTTGAGATATTTTCAAAGAATATTCCTTCAACCTCTAGTGCTCCTACATCAACAAAGAATGTTCCAAACAAAGGAGGAACTCAAATTCCTCCTCCCTCAATGATAGCCTCAATTCCTATCTATGGATGCTAAATCTGCATTTTGGCTAAAAAACAAACAAACATGAGTTGCTAGTTGAATCAAGCAAATAAGATAGAGCATCCCTATGAAATAATTGATCATACTAGAATATGCAAGATAAATAGAACAAAGATAATAAAATGCAAGCACATAAAATCATGACCAAAACCCTATCCCATAGTGGATTGGTGCTTCTATGGAAAGAAGCCCTTTCCCAATCGTTGGTAAGATAAGCTAAATGATAAAATGATTTGAAGATGGAGTAAGATGGGAAAAATTAGTTCTCAAATGAAGAGAGTGACTTTGCATAAGCTTTGTAGATGATTGTGGAGTTTTGGAGGATTTGATGAAGAATGAAGCCTTTGATTTATAGATTTTCAATAGCTAAGAGTGATCAAGAGGGAGCAATGTGGGATAAAGATTGAACCAATGAGATAAGGCCACTTGTCAGCTTGTGATAGGACAAGGAATGAGCACATTTTGGTCAATGTGCCAAAGAGGGGGAGATTCAAATTTGAAATTGAGAGTTAAATGTTGAGTTTGACTTGTACAAAGCACATGTAAGAGACATTAATTGCTTTGTTGGATATACATGTCCACTTGATTTTGAATTCAAACTTGAGGGAATATTCCTCAAAGATGCCATGTTGATGGAAAATGCTGATTTTATAAATGAGTTAAAATAATTTATTGGTGCAAGTGGGAAAAGCTAGAGGATGTGATGGGTGGTTAGGTTAGGTTAATCAAGATTAGATTAGCTTAGATGATGTTTAGGTGATTTTGACTTATTTGATTTAAATACTTTGATTTATTTAAATCAAAAGGGATGAAATATGCATTTTGATGTTTCGGATTTTGAATTCAAACTTGAGGGAATATTCCTCAAAGATGCCATGTTGATGGAAAATGCTGATTTTATAAATGAGTTAAAATGATTTATTGGTGCAAGTGGGAAAAGCTAGAGGATGTGATAGATGGTTACGTTAGGTTAATCAGGATTAGATTAGCTTAGATGACGTTTAGGTGATTTTGACTTATTTGATTTAAATACTTTGATTTATTTAAATAAAAAGGGATGGAATATGCATTTTGAGGTTTCAATTAAATAAAGTTTGGTTTATTTAATTAAAAGGTTGATGTTTGATTTTTATTTAATTTAAATGAATAACCTTAGGAGTGAATTAAATAGTCCTGATTTACTTGGTGAATGGATTTTCTGAGTTTGATTAATTTAATGAGCGGATGAATATGAACTAAGTGCATAATGTTACTCTCTTAGTTTGAGAGCTAATTTTTCTCTTCATCATAGTGCATTGCATCATTTCAGTTTTTAGCAAGGATTGGGAAAGGATAGCACATTGACACCAATCCAATATGGAATAGGAATAGGAAAGTGAAGGAAAATGAGGAAGACAAAGGAAAATGAAAAAGGTACAAAGGCTAATGAAGGACAATGAAGGTGAAAACAAAGGAGAGAAAAGAAAAGCGAAGAAGGAAGATGAAGGAAAATGAAGCATGAGGATGATTTTTTGAAAGATCAAAGTGTTTTTAAACACTTTAAATGTTTGTTTAAACACTTCTTCAAGAAATTATTATCTTTTCTTTCTTAGAACACTAATGTAATTTGGGTTTAAAAAGAATCTTTCAATTTCTTCTTGCAAAGGTTAAAATGAACATTAGGAATGCAACTTACTAGATTTTGTTTCTTGGATTAACAATTGAACAAAGTATCTCTCACTCGTCTTTTGGTGCTTAAAAATAAATCACATTTTTCTTTGTGGATTTAAAAAGAACAAGTGTAAACTTTGTTTTTCATGAAGGCTTACTTAAACTAAAGGCATTGAAAAAGGACGTATGCACTTCTCTCATGCTTTATAGCGATCTTGAGAATCAAAAAGCCTTTTTCATGACTTTAGGTTGAGATAAAGCAATCACCTCCACACTTTGATTTGGGTTTAAAATTGAACAAGATCTTGTGCGAGTGTGAGTGGGGGAATTATCATGTATATTCTCTCTCTTTGTTGCCATCAAAGATTGATCAAGTTACAGATTTTTTCTTTACTCACTTTTTTTTATCCTAGAGGCCCTGCCTTGGGGAAAAAGTACTCACCCAAGGGAATGACTCAACCAGTAACACTCTAAAGCCAAGAGTATTTCCAACTGGGATAGAAATGTGGGTATTGGAGTAAACGCTAATATCACGTGGTTGATTATGACAAGATGGATCTGAAAGGGGACTCTTACCATATGGGTCAATCTCCATGAACGAAAAGTCCTTATTAAAACCCATGTGCTAGAATTTTCCAAAATCCTTTAATCTATTTGTTGGTGCAAGAATGGTCATTCTGAAGCCACCCCACACTTTTACGGTCTTTAGGAGAAATGGAAAACATGCCATGGGAGTTTCATGGGTGTTGATGCTTGGCTGCTCTGTATAAGTGAGTGCCATGGAGGGGAGCTAGTGGGGTCAATAATTTAACCATTTGCTAAAGATAAGCATAGCTAGACTTGTCCAAGTGGGGATCCAACAAATACTATCTTTCACATCCATAGGGTTGTACTTGTTCTTGTTTGAAAACATAGTTCTTTGATCGAAAACATTGGGAAACCAACATTCAATGAATTATCAAAATTGCAAACCCTTTAGGACAGGCAAATATCCTTGAACAAATTCATATGTTATTGCTTGCCCTTGGGATTCGTATCCTTAGAGGCTTCTAAGCATTTGGATTTCATCTCAATTTTCTCCTACTAAGGTCAACACTAGGAAACGTTCACCTTGATTTCCTCAATTTCTGCATAATGCATTTTGTGGGATGAAAGAGAATTAGGACATTGGACATCTCGATTCAAAATCTAATCAAGAGTGTGCTTGTGGTAAAAAGAATCCATTAAGCAAAGATTGAATCAATTGGACCCCACACATGTGCTTGATATATTTTGATCATATGGTTTTCATGAAAACATTGATCTTTTGATTTTGAATTACTTTTAGAGAACGGCATGTTCTTCACTATCTTGGTATAGTAAAAAATTCCTCCTAGGTTCATTTAGGATCAAATAAAACACTTCATCCATCCAAACATTTATCATCTTCATTCCACAAACAACTTTAGAACTTTGGAAACATCATTCTAGACTTGGGTAAATCATCAAAATCAAAATCACCTTGTTTAGTTAGGTGTATGGGAATGCATCATTTCTCATACATTTAATTAAATCAGCAATCCTTTGAACAAGTTCATCCTAAGATAATATCTTACATCTTAGGGTTTACAAGTTCATTACCCAAATCAAACCAATCAAAATCAAACCCTAAGTCTAGCATTGATCCAAAGTCCCTAAATGTTCAACATCCATATCATTCACCCCTTTCATCCTTCGTATCATCATTAGTCCTAAGAACGTTAGAGGTCACTTTTGCAACAAGGTCAAAACACAAGGAGAACATGGAATACAAACTTGATCCATACATCATGAGTAATCCAAGTCAACTAAGTTGTCAAAGCCTTACAATACCAATTGATTATCATCACTCACATCTATATAAACTCTACATGGGATCATTACCTTCGACAAATGTCCATAGTACAACAAATGTGAGTATGCCTAGTCAAAAGTTTGGAAAACCTTTCTCGATGGTAGATTTAAATCCAAGTCCAAACCTACAAATCCACCAGCCAAACAATCAATGCATGAGCCTTCAAATGAACAGCATCATCCCACCAAATACCTACATTCCAAATGAGAATGTACCAAGTACAAGTTTTCCAAACATGAATACAAAAAAATTTGGGATAAATATGTTTGCAAATCATAGAAATATTGTTCAAAATTCAAACAAGATGTTAACCACTCCAAGTCAAGGTAGCACCATGCAAAATCAAAGTTACCTAAATCAAGGCAATGTGATTCCCAACATTAAAAATGTTCAATGTCAACCTATCATGCGAAATCTAAACATCATCCCAAGTCAGAACAATGTCCAAAATTGATTTTTCAATGATCCCATTCAAAAACCACAAGTATGCATCCCAAATCTGCTTGAACAAAAACCAAAACAACAATATCAAGGGAGTCAAGATCGAAATCAAGATCAAATTTGGCGAGATCAAATTGCTACACTTACCAAAATAGTTGAGTCATTGCGCCAAGAGACATCTCCACCACCATTACCCATATCAACATCATTTCTTGGTTTAGGGCTTCCCCCTTTACCTAGAACCAATCACTCCATCCAAATAAATCCATCTAACACAAATCAAGCCATCACATCAAATTCTTTGAATATACCATTGACATCACACAAACAAATGGTATCTAATCAAATGACAACATCAATCTTGACAAATCAAAATATGGTCTCCCAAGGACCTATCACCTTGGTCATTCTGACCATTCCTACCACCTCGATCATTCCATCCACCCCTATCACACCCATCATATCTCAAACCCTCACTACCATGATCTCTCCAAGTGTATCTCAACCACTTATCACTACATCCAACACAATTCCAAATCTGCCACCACTACCACCAAAACCAAATGCAACAAGACAATATAACATTGCACTAAAAGCTCACCAGGCTTACAAAAAGGCCATCCAACAATATCTAGCCATGCAACAAGCAACATGAGCTCAACAAGTGCAACAAGCCTCTCAAGCTACCCAACAAACACAAGCACAAACACAAAAAATGACAACTGTTGAAAAAAAGGATCAAGATCAATCCATCATTGAGCACCTTGAAGCTATGTCTACTTCATCCAATGATCAAATCAACATATATCAAGAGTCACTTCTCAATCATGATCAAAATCCACCAACAATACCCAATAATGATCCAATTCAAGAAATGTCAACATCATTTGACCCTATGGTTGAAGACATTGGAAATCCCTCCACCACAATTGTTGAAAACAATGTTCAAGATCTCTCCATTGATGAGCACCTTGAATATATTTCCACCCCATCCGATGATCAACTCACCATACATCAAGAGCCACTTTTTAGTGATCTATTTGAAGGAGTGTTAGGATTATTTTGTCCTATTGACATAATGCATGATTCATTGACCTATGATCATGTTGAAAATATCTCTACATCACCTTATGAGTTAGAGGAAATATCTCAAGAATTCATCCCAAAGCATGATCAACATCTTTCACTAAGGTCTAGCAATGGTCCTTTCCAAGACATGTTGACCCCCTTTAACCTCATGGTTATAGATACTAAAGGAATCCTCAACTTGACACTTGATCCAACTCCACTCAAAGATCAAGAGGATATTGAGCCATTCCCCATGCCTAATGACAACATCCAAGAACCCTTTGTAAGCAATCCATCCTTTGAAACTGATCCATGTCAAGAACTTGATCCAAAGCATGTCGAAAGTAATCCCAAAATAAATGAAGATAAAAAAATTGTATCTCTAAGATACTACAATGATCTAATGGATATTCTCCTATCCATACAAGATGATCATATCCACATAGCACATACTCCTCCATCTACCCATGAGATGCTTTCTTTGGATGCACACATAGATGATCATCCTTCAGAACATGATTCCTTTAAAATTGGCATTATTACACAAAAAGAGCAGGTTATAGAGTTGTCAACATCAGGATCAAATATATCCCAAATTTAGACTAAGGACATCAGGTATGTGGATATCCAACATTATCCGCTCAAGGAAACAAGTCAGATAGAACAAGATACTTTAGAGTTAGCAGAGCATCCAATCGAAATAACATCATCTGTAGTGGTAATTTATTAGAGAATGCATTCTAAACAAGAGCTCTCAGAACAGGTGGAATCAAAGCATGAAGGTACTACTTCCACAATACTAGGGGAAAATATGTCTCAAGCAAGCGTCAACATAGGGAGCATGAAGAATCCTTATGATGAAACTGATGAAAATACTACAACCAACCACGTCACAAATCTTCATCCACCCATCACCCCATCCATGAATTGGGACCAACATCAAAAGAAAGAATTGAATCAAATTACAAAGAATGTTATCAAAGAAAAAGAAGTTGAGAAGCATAATGGACAAATCAAATACAAATGGATACCAAAGAATACAAAGAATGATCATCCCTATCAAACTCCATCAGTCAAAGAAACTATGGGGAAAAATAAAAAAGGGAAAAGTATCCATCAAAGATGTCCACAAAAGAAAAAGCAGGATTTTTAAGTGATGTACAATGTGTATCAAGTAGTTGGTCCCAATTCCATGCACACTTTCATATCCACCCATAATTGCTCATCTTCCCAAGTTTGGAGAGTCAAAGGTTCCAAACTATCAACCAATCCATCTCTTATCCCAAAATACACTCCATCCATGCCTCCATGCATAATACCCAATTCTCACATTGACCATGTACTGGCAACGACCCTTCACCATAAGGATTTAGAAGGCACTCTATCGCAATGTGCGCACAAAGATAAAGTCAACTCTGGTATCAACAAAGTAGATCAAGAATCTCAAAATTTATATTCAAGTGCACGTATCTTAGCAAAGAAACTTCTTCAACCAAGATATTGATGGCACATTATGATAGGGGCATCTACATCAGAAAAACCTTGTGATTCAACATGAGCTTAAAATCTTTCAAAAAATTCAAAAAAAATCAAAAAAGAAAAAAAATCCAAAAAAATCAGAAAAAAGGATTGAAAACAGTAAAGAGAAAAAACTCATCCTCTAGTAAAAACCGCATGTGCGGCGCTTTGGGAAAGACCATGATGTAAACCTGGAAAATAGGCGTCATGTGTGGAATCGAGCATCTACGTACGCCACTTCAGGTGAAAGCATCCATCCCATCCATAATAAATCCTGCTTTCCATCCATCTCACCCATAATAAATCCATCTATTAATGAACCATTTATCCAATCCATTTTCATTCATCTTCATCCATCATCCAAGTTATCTTGATCTTGATGAAAGTTTGGGGCACACTATATACTTGCTTATGGTAAACATCTTGACATGGGTCATTTTCATGGATCCTATCCTATGTAGCATTATCTGAGCCATGAAGCATTATCCAATTGAGCATACTCTATTCAAACACCTTATCTTATTGCAAGATAATCCTTGGCATCCTTTGCATACTTACCATATCCATCCATCCATAAGCCTATTTTAGCATCCATCCATGACATTTCATACATTGCTAGACACTGGGGGTAGATATTTTCATCTTTCTTTAGGAATGAATCTTGATCTATACCCTCCAAGTTATGTGGCGATCCAAACATTGGAAAACATGAAATAAAACTGGTCCACCACTTGTGAGGAAAATTCCAAATCACTAGCCCATGGCACATTTTTGACAAGAAGATGTTATCAATCTTCATCTTTTATCAAACATCAATCAAAAAAATCGATATCAGTTGCATCTAATTTGCACGTCAACGTCACATTAAATCATTCAAACAACTTTTGCTCCAAATCAAGCTTCATCAATCATGATCAATCAAATCCAATCAAAAAATCATCATCTCAAGATATCCTTGTGTTGCTTAACACTATCCTTGCATTGTTGTTTATCCTCAACAATGTTATCATCATCAATCCTCATCAATGAATCCATTCATTGTTGTGCATCCTCAATAGTGTTATCATCATCAATGCTTGCATTGTTGTGCATCCTCAACAATGTTATCATCATCAATCTTGATCAATCAAATCTTTGCATTGTTGTGTATCCTCAACAATGTTATCATCATCATCACCCCATCAATTTGATCAATCAACCTTAGCTTAGTTTTCAACAATATCCCAAAATAGAGAACTAATATCATCACACATGTCCATATCCAAATCATCAAAATTGTGCAAAAAGTCCAAAAATAGATCAAAACATTAGAAAACATCAAAATCATTGGAATCCAAACTACATCATCTCTGAGCTTAAACGTAGGAAAGTCTCATCTCTGATTAGCCCCCAAGACAAAAAAAATCGAAAAACATTCAAAAAAATCAAAATCCAAAAATATTTGAAAAATAAAAAATCAAAACATTTTTAAATCTTGGAAATACCAAAAATAGCCTCAAAACATTGAAAAAGTCCAAAAACATCCAAATATTTGAAAAAATCCATCTATCTCATCTCACTTGCACCCGCAATAATCAATCATCCATAATAAATTGATCATCACCTTCATCCTTTGGAAAATCAAATAGAAACAACCACAACAATTGGAAAAATCAAAAGCAAAGCTTCAAATGTAAAATCAAAATCGAAGCAACAAACATTTAAAACAAAATCAAACTCTTCATCATTTTCAAACATGTTAGTCAACCTTAAATCAATAGCCTATCAATCAACTTATCAAACCATTATCATCCTATACAATGCATGTCCTAGGATATATCGTTCCGACAATGGGCATCATTTTTGGATATCACTTGGATTCTTATCCTATCAAAACACATCCCTTCGGCTTAAGGTATGAAGAACATTTGACTTGTTTGCGTACTTGATCTCTTCTTTTGATTTATCTTATTGCACTCATTCCAAGGACCTCTCGATGATATCCGAATGAACGATTTAGAGAGATAGGAATGAGGCAATGATCATTATCCTTTTGTTTGTTGTGCTTGTTGGACATTCTTGTAAAATAACTTGGCGAATACTTGCTTTGTTAGGTACGTCCTAGCAAGGTTTCCATATGTCAAGTGTGAACAGGAATACTCCTATCTATTTGTCGAGTCAAAGTCCATCACACTAGGTACAATGCCATCTTGGTTCTTTATACCTTGATGCATCGTACCTACGTGTGTTATCAAACATAAGGTAAGTAGCCCTTTTAAAATCCCAATCCTTGATAAGAAAATCATCATCATCATCATCTCTAATAAAGTCTTGTTAGATCATGGGCTTGTTGGATCCTCTTGTCATCATCTAATTTAGTCTTTTCCGCACTAATATCATGTCATGAGTAGTTTATCATCATCAACAGTGCATCCATCTCGCATCCAAAAACCATCAATATTCTGCATTTCATCACATTTGCATAAATCATACTTTTGCATAATCACAACATATCATCATCATAATATAGATCTGTTAGTCTAAGCATCTCATAAATCATCCATTGCATAATCAAAACATATCACATCATATCATCATTTAAGTTGTTTAGGATAATATAGATTTGTTATTCTAAGCATCTTAAAATCATCTCATTTTCATCATCATCCATAACCATCCATCTTGAACCTCTTTATCGTGAGATCAACCATCAAATTGAATCTTTTCGATCAATCTCTCAACGTACCAGTGTACTTCTTTCCACTGGGGTATCCAAAAAAAATCATAAATTTTTTGAATTTTGATTGCAGCAAGTTTATTCTTTGAACCAATGCAACAAGTACATTGCTTCAAAGAGGGGAAAAATGTAGACATGCAAAATTAACATTATGCACTTAGTTCATATTCATCTGCTCATTAAATTAATCAAACTCAGAAAATCCATTCACCATGTAAATCAGGACTATTTAATTCATTCCTAAGGTTATTCATTTAAATTAAATCAAAATCAAACATCAACCTTTTAATTAAATGAACCAAACTTTATTTAATTGAAACCTCAAAATGCATATTCCATCCCTTTTGATTTAAATAAATCAAAGTATTTAAATCAAATAAGTCAAAATCACCTAAACATCATCTAAGTTAATCTAATACTAGGGCATGTGCAGGATCATGGTATGCCAAACAAGCCCTTAAGTGGCAAAAAATTCAGAAAAATCAGTGTTAGGCAACTTGACGTAAATATTTGAATAAGTTATCTATATTATTTCAAAAATATGTAAGAATAGAATTTGTAGAAAATTGAATGTAGTTTCTAAAATAGGTTTATTTAAAAATAAATAAAATCTATTTGGTGAAAATTTGAAATTTCAATGCATAGTACTTAAATTTCAGGGGAAAAAATAAGAAGTAGGTGTCTGTCTGACCACCCTAACCATAATAAAATGATAATATTTTTTGTAGATTTTATATATAAGTAGAGGGACTCTCATGTCTGGATGTGATGCATATATTTTTTTTGTAATTTTTTTTTAGTAAATAATTAATTATGAATTTTTATTACAACTTTTAGAAAATATAAAACTAAGTTTTGTCGACCACTATAACTTGGTCAAAATTCATGACATTTAATTTTTCTTTTTTTAATCCTATAGTATGTAAAGCATAGAATGTGGTATGTTTTGGATTCAAAAATATGATATCGTTGAAAGTTATAGATATTTTTCAATTAGCCTATCGATCGGGGACTTTAGTTAATTCCTAATTCGAAAATGAATAATAATTATTTATTAAATTCAAATTAAATCATAATTTATATTTTTGGAAATCTGAGAATCTCCTCTAAAAACCACTTTTAGTTTCATTAATTTTGGGTGAAAAAAATTAAGTCGAGCCACATACCCTACAAATATTGCCACTTTTGGCATACCATGATCCTGCACATACCCACTAATTAACCTAACCTAACCACCCATCACATCCTCTTAGATTTTCCCACTTGCACCAATAAATCATTTTAATTCATTTATAAAATCAGCATTTTCCATCATGGCATCTTTGAGGAATATTCCCTCAAGTTTGAATTCAAAATCAAGTGGACATGTACATCCAACAAAGCAATTAATGTCTCTTACACGTCCCTTGCACAAGTCAAACTCAACATTTAACTCTCAATTTCAAATTTTTATCTCCCCCTCTTTGGCACATTGACCAAAATGTGCTCATTCCTCATCCTATCACAAGCTGACAAGTGGCCTTATCTCATTGGTCCAATATTTATCCCACATTGCTCTCTCTTGATCACTTATAGCACTTGAAAATCTATAAATCAAAGGCTTCATTCTTCATCAAATCCTCCACAACTCCACAATTTCATCCACAAATCCTATGCAAAGTCACTCTCTTCATTTGAGAATTGATTTTTTCCACACCATCTTCATAGCATTTTCTCATCATTTTCATATCATGGATCTTAGCAAAGGATTGGGAAAGGGCTATTTTCCAATATAGCACCAATCCAATATGAGATAAAGTTTTGATCATGTTTTTATATGCTTGCAATTTGTTATTTGGTTCTATTTAGTTTTGCATATTTTATCATGGTTATGTATTTCATAGGGATGTTCAATCTAAAGTGTTTCAAATGACTAACATGATGATATTATGTTAAGATTGTTAACCATTTGCAGATTTGGCATCCACACTATCTATACCACTATGCAAGTCACAACAACAATGCAACAAGTTATAAATGTGATTCCTTCCTTTGGTATTATTGCTAGCATTCCTAGTTCCTATGTGGTATTGTATGTTCTATCTTCTATAACCACATTACCACCTATAAGAATTCCATTCACTTGTCCTACTAATACATACACTTCATCACTACTTTCACTTCCATATCATACCACTTGTTAATGATCCTCTCATACATAACTTTTCCAAACCATTTCATCCATACAAAAAAAAATCTACACCATAAACCAAAACTAGAATTTCCCACCCACATATTATGTCAGAAGCAACCCATTGTCCTTGGAGATATTGCGAACACTGATGCCACAAGGAGTAGAGGTGCCTAGATTTGTGAAATATGGAGGGAAGGGAGATCTTTCTAACCATGTTAATTCCTACATCACCTTATGTGGTGACTTTGTCCTTCATGATAAATTGTTAGCAAAGCTATTTCTTAGGTCCTTAATGTTGGAATCAAGGAACACTACGAGGGGGGGTGAATCAGTGTTCTACAAAATTTAACTTTATTAATATGATCTTTACACCACTTATAACATTAAAGCAAAAGAAAGATGCAAGAAAAAAAAATCAACCACAACACCATAACACAAGGATTTTTATGTGGAAACCTTGTTAGGGGAAAAATCACAGTGGAGATCAATCCACAGTATGAGTATACTCAAATATAAGAGTTTTACAAATGGGAAATGCACATGCATTCAAGCACACTACCTAGATCTCACTGCTTAGATACAAAAAGAAGAATAGTTGTCTTAAAAAATATTTGGATTACATCCAAAAGATTTGAACTGAGAGAATAGCATCTGATAATGCTTGGTTATAGTTTTGGTTAAGCACATCAATCACATTCTTGACCTTTTGTCTAATTCTACTCTTTTGCTCTGTTTTCTTTAATTCACATCATAAATCCTTTTATGCACAAGTGAAACTATGCATAATAACTCTACAATCTTTCTAACTTTCACAACATACATCAACATAGTTCGTACATATATCCAAATGATATAAATGATCACCTATATATATCCACAACTGAAGATGTAATCAACCACATCTTGGCTTCAATAAAACATAAAATATTTACAAACCGTCCCACTCAATCCACAAATAATTTTCAATGCACACCAAACAAAGTTACCCACAACATAGTGAGGGCCCAAGATAAGATCCTTGGACATGAAACACCTTCAAACAATTTCTCCTCAAATATCCGCAACATGCTATATTCACTTAGTCAACCTTCTTGCATTGTTAAACATAAAATCAATCAACTAGATCTTCTAACTTTCACACCAATCGATATGAGGCTCTAATATTAAAGAATAACATAGATAATACATCAAAAATTGTTCCCTAAGATCCACAACTCAAAATGATAACAAAAAATTGCATATGAATTAATGAACACAATTTTGTTAGATGCTTTATTCTAACTTGATAGTTAAACACTTGGCTTCAATCTAACTTCCACTATGAACAAATACTGATGTGTAGATTGAATCACTGACTAGGGTTTCCATCAATGACAACACCAGATGGCATGTGCAGTGTCACTTTCCAACAATCTCCCCCTTTGGCATTGTTGGCAACACGTAGTGAAAAATGACTAATTGTCAGATTAGTACCAACATAAATACACTTCCAACCTTCAACACTTCAACACACAACTCCCCTTGAGATGAATAAGGAATTTTTCCCTATCCCACTCTCCTCCTTTGACATCAATGGAATAGACGAGAATTTGCATACCAAAAATAAAAAAGAATTGCTATGAAAAAACTACATATGTACAAACATGCTTCTACGACTTACATAAACTTGAATATATCTAGAAAATTACTCTTCAACAGGCTCAAACTAGTGTACCAACCCTTTTTGAGACTCTCCAACATAGTCATGTGACCACATAATAAGTAAGATTGCATGTCTGCTAACTCAAGGTTTGTCGGATCACTGACATCCATAGAATTTTGTGCTTCCTTCAATGCACTAAGCATTGTCTCAATCGTAGGACCAATTAATCCTCTGAGCTCACATACTCTTTTAACAATTTTTCCTTCTTCATGATTCAAAATTTTGACTTTTTTAAGCACGGATATGACTTGACTTTTCTTTCCAATAGAAATGGTTAGAGCATCAAATTCTTGAGAGATATTTGCTAACTGTTTCTCATATTCCTTCATTTTCTTTTCAGTGTCCTCAATGAACATAGACAATGATAAACATGGCTTGTAAATATTTTCACCTTCATATAATGCACCTTGAATGTTCTTTACATAGGCTGCTAACAAATATTTTATCATTAGCAATCATCCCCTTTAATCTACCAAACCTG
>VDFB02000017.1:323660768-323763099 GCA_007258455.2 Sequoia sempervirens
TCTTCTACTTTAAAGAAATTTCTCACAGTAATGATCTAAGCAACCACTTTAAAGTGGGGGCATACAACAACACTCATGTTTCATTGTGTGATTTTATTTAATTGTGCGATGCATTCCTTTCTTGGTGGTGTCATTGGGTTTGATTTCCTCCTAGAGCATGATAATTCCTTCCATTTTTACTCTCCTGGAGACATTAAACACAATGTTCCCTAAGATGAGACCTTGCATGAACTAATAAAAATCCCTTCGAACATCTCTCTTTCTTATTGTGTTTTTCATACCTTATTAAAGTCATGGAGGTATGGCTTTGATATGGTCCCCTGGAGCTCACCTAGTGAACAAGTAGCTTCACTAGCCCTTGTGAGCATGCATTTTACTTTTCCTTATCATAGTCATGGGGGTATGATGTTGATATGGTCTTCCTAGGGCTCACCTAGTTGACAACTAGCTCCCACTAGCGGGTGATCCCACAAAGCTGGTTTACAATTTCTAGGAGATTCTATTTTTTGCTAAAATCACATATTTTTTAAAAAATAAAATTATTTAAGCCTTTAAAAGTTTCATTTAAAGAATTCCAATTGAAGAGGGTTTGATTAAACTACCTTATATCAAACCCCCTTGGATAGAACCCCACTAGTTTTAAACCATGCCTCTAATGGAGTCTCCTTTACACCTATCACAATGCTAATAAAAAAATATTTTTTGATTTACCTTTTGGGGGATCAAATGAATTCATTTAAAATTTATTTTTTGTAAGTATGTAGTCCTAATTATAAGATTCCCAAAAATTATAATTTTAAATAAATTTAATTTAATTATTATATATATTTTTTATTTCTTGTGAATGTAGGTTTTTCACTAAAAATCAAACTCTTTGTTTTGCACATGTGGAAAAATAGAATATTTTCAAAACAAAAATTTAAAAAATATGAGTACACCAGATATTGAAGTCCTTGATCCAAAATAAATAAATTAATTAATTTTGATACATACAAAAAAGGTTACATGTTATATGGTCGTGCTATGTCTGAATTGTAATTGGTTTGACTTCAAAACTTGATTAAAGAAAAAATATTCAATAAAAAACTATATAACCAAGTGGAAGCACTAGAAAATGGAGTTACAAATCTAAATTCAAAATAATTAGAATTTTATCCTTCATGGAAAAAATGTTATACGTTATACTGTGAGCGCTACTTTTTAAAAATGTTGTTTTATGAAAAAAACTAGTTTTCGAGGGAGATGGAAAAAGAAGTGCAATATGATTCCAAAAAATTTGAAAAAAATATATTTAGAATATACAAACAAAATTTCACGAAATTATAGTTTTCATCATCTTCAAATTCATCATGGTTTAGCCGCTATAGGGGCCTAAAAGTGAAGATTTAGTTAAAAAAAAATTATTTCGGTGTCTAGTTTGGCCAAAAATTGTAAACCATTATTGTGGGATCACCCTAGCCCTTGTGAGCATGTGTTTTGTTTGCATAGTGGACAATTCATTCCACTTGTAAAACTTTTGTATAAACAACCTAGACTTGGTCCACCATGTTGGATGGCTAGTCGAACCTTGATACCTTGCAGTTTTTCCTCTTTCCTTTTTCTTTTTTCCTTTTTCATGTCCTTGATAATGTATGTTGGCTATCTAATTTTGGCTTCTTATATCATCTACATGTGTGTTCCTTTGTGCCTATGTTGGTTTTTCATAAGATCTTGACCTTGGGGGCTCGTTTGTCTCTCTTGATCGTTTTAATCCTATCTTACTAATGTTGGTACATTTGAATCCCTTTTGATTGTGTGGTTGGCTACTTTAGTGTCAGTTTGAAGCAAGTTCATCCTCTCACTAAAGTGGGGGCTAAATATAATGTAGGAAAATACATACCCTTGCATTTTCACACTTGTTTGGGCTAGCCTTTCTTTATTTATGCTTACTTATGGCTTAGTTGGCCCTATTTTGCATCCACAAGCCTCATAAACTATCTATTTTTATGGAAACCCTACAAACCTCAAAAGATAAATGATCATTTAATGTTTATGTCTATGTGTCCCTGATTTGTGTACTATGACTAAAATGCCTCCTAGGGTGTCTTTGTCCTTTGTGGATCTTGGGACCCTAATTTTGAAACCACCAAAATAGGTCTCTTTTTTTTAGTCTATTCCCTAAGAATTGAGCCTTGGGATTAAGACGCCACCTATGGTGTCTTAGTCCTCCTTGGCTTAATTTTAGGATTCAATTGAAAATTTGGGTGGGATTTAGCATCCTTTATTTAATGATTTCATATGTCAGCTTGTTGTGGTGTAATTTCAAGATATTAAGCATGAATAAGTATAAATATAAGGTTCCCTCTCTCATTTTCTCATAACAAAATAACAAGCATTGAAGTATTCATTCCTCAGGAAAGTTTATGCATTCATGAGTATTTCATAAAGCATTTGAATCCATCGTCAAGATTCAAGCATCATGTCAAGGGCTTAGTGCATCTATTCATGTTGTTGAGCCAAGATTGTGAATGTAGCATTGAATATCTATTTGCAACCATTGTTCACATCATATTCCAAGATATAAGATCTACATTCATCATGGCCACTACATGGTATATTATATATTTTCTTCACAAGACATCATACAAGGTGATATCATTTTCATATTTCATGTTTCATGATTCATTTCATCATTTGGTTTAATTACCTAAAAGGGGTTCAACCAAGGGAAACCCCCATTCACCAAAAAACAAGTTTTCCCTCTCTTATGTGTTTGTATTTGTAGATCTAGGTTGAAAACTTGAAGATTCGTTAAAGTGAAAAAATTTCAAAGTTGCAAAGTTGCATTGCCAAAGATGTCATCTTCATGGAAACTCACCTACAATTCAGATTTGTAAGTTTCAAGAGCTCAAATATAAGGAGAAGCAAGTGAAAACCTCAAAGCTAATGACCACATTTAGAGATTCCAAAAATTCAAAATGGGACTAATACGACACCTTGGGAGTCTTAGTCCTCCATAAGGTATTTTTTAGAGATTCTTTGAGATTTTTTTCTGGCATTCAAAGACTTCACATTTGCCCCAAAAAAATAGCAGTGAGACTAATATTCCATCTTGGGTGTCTTAGTCCTCCACAAAATATTTTTACAACTTCCTTGCATTTCCAGAATCCTCATAACATCTCCAAACTTTGTAGGTACACATACACTAACTTGGTGTAGCTTAATTTCATTATTTTTATTGATTATTTGGCTTGCATTGCTTGATTTTGTGAGTTGAATGTTCATTTTTCTTTTCCAAGCATTTTCTTCATAGTGAACCCCTAAAAGAAAAAAGAACCCCCTCCTAGGTCCTGCTCATTGAGAATTGACTCACCTTGTGAGGTCATTAGTCAATCCAATTAGGACTCCTAGGACAATCCTTGAATGATTGGTGGAGAAAGAGATATCTTTAGGTATCCATTTTTCTTCTCATCAAAATGAAATGAAAATAGATGGAAGGAACTTATAGACAACAAATCCACACCATTTTGTTTCGACTTAGGAAAAACAAGGCTTAAATATTGATGCTTGCATTGAGGATAGGCATGCATATTTCTCTTATTAGTCACTCCTAGCCATACATCTTCATTGAGAGTTCCAAGATACCTATTGCACACAATATCCTCTCATGAATAGAACATGACTAGAACATAAAAAAAAATATTACTTTCCAACCCTTTGGAAACTTGTAACCTATTATAAAAAACATAATTTAATCTTCCACTTAGTTTAATAATCTATTGAGAATATCCTATATCATTGTATTTGCATATTTTTGAGAAAAAATAAAATACCATTGAACTCTGTATCCTCTTCGACCATTCTAAACATAAAGTGTTCTACATTTTCAAGTCTAATAACTTCATCAATCACCTACATACATGATATAAACATTAAATGATAAAATTTTCATCATAGCATTGGAATCATACAAATTATTGTGCATACAAGTATAAATTAATAATAACCAATGTGCATACTTACAAATTAATCCTACGAACCATCCAGGTCTACTCTAGTCTTTATTGTGTCAAGTATTGCCTCATGGTTAGACTCACAAACCTTCCAAAAAGTCTTGTCCAAAGGTCTACCCCATTGTTTTGTCATGAAGAATCTTCCAATGCATGTCAAAGTCCTGAAACAACCACAATTGAACACTTTTATGTACACACCTTCTAAGCCACATTCTAGTAACAAAAATTGAGCCTGTAGGGTATTCGATGTTTTCTCCATCTATAACTAGGGCCTCCAATTTAATTTTTTCCTCAACACAATGACACAAGTAATACTTTGTTCCCTCTTCATTGTCTTCATTAGGAATAACTACATAAACATGCCTTGCATTGATACGTGCAATAACTGCATAAACACACACTACATAAATTATAAAGCTTTCTCCCAAGTTCATTTCCTATATAAGAAATAATAATGCAAAAAGTTGACATATACATCTGCTAACATTTTTATATGGTGATGGATCAAGAACATAACAATTTATTCTGTACTGTGAGGATTATATTGTGAAAATGTTAAAAGACTATTCAAGATAAATATTTGTATGATAATGTGTCAAGAATTTAACTACTCATCATCTACTATATGAGTATTATGTTTTTCAAGTGTTGTAAAGATTATGTATCCTTTGCATAATTGAGTAGCTCTAATAAAAAGATTAAATGCAGTAGAATCCTTTATGAAACATCTTACTGAATACCAATTCAAAACATGTTTTTTGCTTTTAAATAAAGTATTTCATGGAACTCTTTGGATTAAACTGTATTGAGATATCTTACCATTCTAGAAGGCTCATCTCTTGATATATATTATTCTTATTCTTAATCAATTTTCAAGTTAATAATCAATGCATTTATTTATAGTTAATCTTTTCTTCTCAATTTGTGCAATCTTAGAATTTGTAACTCTACTAGTATTCCTAGAAAAATTGAAGTTGTTTAGCATCAACTAATAAATTTGTTTAGCATTTTGGACACAGAAAAAGTAGGCCCTTCTACTTTTTCTGTCTTGTTTGGACCCTCCTAGTGATTTTGGCTTAATATTTTCTTGATTTAATGTTGTAATGTGGATAACACATTCACACTAGGTCTTGGACCCTTGTGAACTAAAGGATTCAAATGGTACCTTACCAAAGTCTTGTACAATGTTGTAACACACTTTCACACTTTTCTAGGGTCTTGTTAGTGTATTTAACCTAAATAACCTCTTTTCATCATTTAACAAGCCTTATTTCAAAGTGTTGTAAAGTGTTGTAACACACTCACACTTTTCTAGGTTTTTCATTAATAATTGGGCTTCCTTATTCTTTAATTGGCCCCATTTTGCATCCATAGGCCTTATTTATGTTTATTTTTAAGTATAATGTCGACAAATATCATTTAAAGAATTAAAATCCTGAAACTAGCCTTCAATGCCTAGGGTGGAACTCATTCACCATTTTGGACGAATGAGTCCCCTTGGTGGGACCCATTCGCCTAGGGTGGCGATTGAGTTCCCTTTAACTCAAAATTCAAATTTAATTCAAAATTATGGTGGGTTTTTATTATCCAAGATCTAAGGTAAGCCTTTAGTGTTGTAATTTTTGGAATTATTGCATAATTGAGTATAAATACAACCTTATTTCTCTCTTTTTCATACCTAGCATTCAAGGAATTTCAAGGGTAGATTATCAAGAAATCAAGAGCATTTTCAAGTGTCATTCATCATATCAAAGAGTTTTTGTGAGATAATATTTGTGATGTAGGATTGTGTGATTCAAGCAAGCATTGCATTCAATATCTATCAACATCAACCTAGATTCCACGTCCTCATTCATTTCAAGGGTTTAATTACCAACAAAAGGTTTGACCAAGGAAAACACTTATTCGCTAACCCCACAACATTTTCCCCTCTTCTTGTGTGTGATTTTTAGGGCTAGGTTGTAGATTTAACAAGAAGTTAAGATTGGAAAAGTGATCAAAGAAATTAAAAGTTGTCAAATTCCTAAGAGAAGCTTGGAGAAGGACTACAGGTTGAGTTTGGAAATTTCAGACCTGGATCTGTATCAGGAGCAAAAGAGAAGACTAAGGGTTACAATTTCCTATTTTGAATTTCTAGAAATCCAAAGGGGCATTGATTCGTCACTACTGATGAATGAGTCCCACTTCCAAGGCCTAAATAGGAATTTTATAGATCTGAGTACCCATTTGTTTGAAACCTGTTTCGACACATTTTCCCCAAAACTAGACTAATTTGACCAGCTTAGCATATGAGTCATAGTTAGCATCAACATTAGAATTTTTAGGATTCCAGAGCTTCATTCCATCTCTAGCAAGTTTCCAAGTGCACATTTCTAGTTTCATAGCTTCCTGTTACATTTTACTTGCATTCTTAGGTCATTTAGTATTAGTTTGCATATCACACTATGTTTTTAAAGATTTTGTATTTTCCAAGTTTACACTTAGTGGTGAACCCATTTCTTGTCTCATTCATCCCCAAGGATATCTTATAGTTAGATTTCTCATATCCTTCATTGGGTTGAGATATCTAAGGTATTCTTGAATTTGAACATTGTGAAATCAGATCCCTCTCCTTGTATCCCGATTTTGTGTGGACAAGGAAGTGAAGAATCCATTTCCAGTGTCCACATTTTTGTGAACTTGAATTTTGAACATCATAATTCTAATTTTGAGTGCATTTACATCCTATACTTAGCTTGCATGAACAATGAATTGCATTTTGTATTAGTTAATTTGTATTGTAGGGTTTTCAAATTTGCATTAGTGAAAAATTCATTTAGCTTGCATTATTACACTTATTTTCATTAGAAATCTGTAAATTCTATATTTTCATATTAGATTTCCATGAGTGTTTGGTTTCCTATTGCTAAAACCATCCTAAGAAGGATTTTGAGACTCATGTCATCCTGTGATAACACACTCATTATGGATCTTGGGTTATCTAGAGCTTCCACTCCTAGTATTGACACTAGTACACTAGGTGTGGATAATACACTTAGCAACTCTTTGCCTTCAAGTAGCATACAATTGAACCACAAAATAATAATATCTCACAAGAGAAAATAATTCAAATCCATGAGGACTTTGCAAACCTCCAACATCAAGTAAGCCTTGAAAAAAATTCAACTATTACAATTCCTACCATAGAAAACATCCATCACATGCTTGAAAATGAAGATGGCCTTGACATTGTGAAAAAAATAGTTGAGATATTTTCAAAGAATCTTCCTTCAACCTCTAGTGCTCCTACATCAACAAACAATGTTCCAAACAAAGGAGGAACTCAAATTCCTCCTCCCTCAATGATAGCCTCAATTCCTATCTATGGATGCTAAATCTGCATTTTGGCTAAAAAACAAACAAACATGAGTTGCTAGTTGAATCAAGCAAATAAGATAGAGCATCCCTATGAAATAATTGATCATACTAGAATATGCAAGATAAATAGAACAAAGATAATAAAATGCAAGCACATAAAATCATGACCAAAACCCTATCCCATAGTGGATTGGTGCTTCTATGGAAAGAAGCCCTTTCCCAATCGTTGGTAAGATAAGCTAAATGATAAAATGATTTGAAGATGGAGTAAGATGGGAAAAATTAGTTCTCAAATGAAGAGAGTGACTTTGCATAAGCTTTGTAGATGATTGTGGAGTTTTGGAGGATTTGATGAAGAATGAAGCCTTTGATTTATAGATTTTCAATAGCTAAGAGTGATCAAGAGGGAGCAATGTGGGATAAAGATTGAACCAATGAGATAAGGCCACTTGTCAGCTTGTGATAGGACAAGGAATGAGCACATTTTGGTCAATGTGCCAAAGAGGGGGAGAT
This sequence comes from Sequoia sempervirens, assembly GCA_007258455.2. Classification (NCBI taxonomy): domain Eukaryota; kingdom Viridiplantae; phylum Streptophyta; class Pinopsida; order Cupressales; family Cupressaceae; genus Sequoia; species Sequoia sempervirens. The sequence continues at coordinate 323,668,631 of VDFB02000017.1, forward strand.
TCAAATTTGAAATTGAGAGTTAAATGTTGAGTTTGACTTGTACAAAGCACATGTAAGAGACATTAATTGCTTTGTTGGATATACATGTCCACTTGATTTTGAATTCAAACTTGAGGGAATATTCCTCAAAGATGCCATGTTGATGGAAAATGCTGATTTTATAAATGAGTTAAAATAATTTATTGGTGCAAGTGGGAAAAGCTAGAGGATGTGATGGGTGGTTAGGTTAGGTTAATCAAGATTAGATTAGCTTAGATGATGTTTAGGTGATTTTGACTTATTTGATTTAAATACTTTGATTTATTTAAATCAAAAGGGATGAAATATGCATTTTGATGTTTCGGATTTTGAATTCAAACTTGAGGGAATATTCCTCAAAGATGCCATGTTGATGGAAAATGCTGATTTTATAAATGAGTTAAAATGATTTATTGGTGCAAGTGGGAAAAGCTAGAGGATGTGATAGATGGTTACATTAGGTTAATCAGGATTAGATTAGCTTAGATGACGTTTAGGTGATTTTGACTTATTTGATTTAAATACTTTGATTTATTTAAATAAAAAGGGATGGAATATGCATTTTGAGGTTTCAATTAAATAAAGTTTGGTTTATTTAATTAAAAGGTTGATGTTTGATTTTTATTTAATTTAAATGAATAACCTTAGGAGTGAATTAAATAGTCCTGATTTACTTGGTGAATGGATTTTCTGAGTTTGATTAATTTAATGAGCGGATGAATATGAACTAAGTGCATAATGTTACTCTCTTAGTTTGAGAGCTAATTTTTCTCTTCATCATAGTGCATTGCATCATTTCAGTTTTTAGCAAGGATTGGGAAAGGATAGCACATTGACACCAATCCAATATGGAATAGGAATAGGAAAGTGAAGGAAAATGAGGAAGACAAAGGAAAATGAAAAAGGTACAAAGGCTAATGAAGGACAATGAAGGTGAAAACAAAGGAGAGAAAAGAAAAGCGAAGAAGGAAGATGAAGGAAAATGAAGCATGAGGATGATTTTTTGAAAGATCAAAGTGTTTTTAAACACTTTAAATGTTTGTTTAAACACTTCTTCAAGAAATTATTATCTTTTCTTTCTTAGAACACTAATGTAATTTGGGTTTAAAAAGAATCTTTCAATTTCTTCTTGCAAAGGTTAAAATGAACATTAGGAATGCAACTTACTAGATTTTGTTTCTTGGATTAACAATTGAACAAAGTATCTCTCACTCGTCTTTTGGTGCTTAAAAATAAATCACATTTTTCTTTGTGGATTTAAAAAGAACAAGTGTAAACTTTGTTTTTCATGAAGGCTTACTTAAACTAAAGGCATTGAAAAAGGACGTATGCACTTCTCTCATGCTTTATAGCGATCTTGAGAATCAAAAAGCCTTTTTCATGACTTTAGGTTGAGATAAAGCAATCACCTCCACACTTTGATTTGGGTTTAAAATTGAACAAGATCTTGTGCGAGTGTGAGTGGGGGAATTATCATGTATATTCTCTCTCTTTGTTGCCATCAAAGATTGATCAAGTTACAGATTTTTTCTTTACTCACTTTTTTTTATCCTAGAGGCCCTGCCTTGGGGAAAAAGTACTCACCCAAGGGAATGACTCAACCAGTAACACTCTAAAGCCAAGAGTATTTCCAACTGGGATAGAAATGTGGGTATTGGAGTAAACGCTAATATCACGTGGTTGATTATGACAAGATGGATCTGAAAGGGGACTCTTACCATATGGGTCAATCTCCATGAACGAAAAGTCCTTATTAAAACCCATGTGCTAGAATTTTCCAAAATCCTTTAATCTATTTGTTGGTGCAAGAATGGTCATTCTGAAGCCACCCCACACTTTTACGGTCTTTAGGAGAAATGGAAAACATGCCATGGGAGTTTCATGGGTGTTGATGCTTGGCTGCTCTGTATAAGTGAGTGCCATGGAGGGGAGCTAGTGGGGTCAATAATTTAACCATTTGCTAAAGATAAGCATAGCTAGACTTGTCCAAGTGGGGATCCAACAAATACTATCTTTCACATCCATAGGGTTGTACTTGTTCTTGTTTGAAAACATAGTTCTTTGATCGAAAACATTGGGAAACCAACATTCAATGAATTATCAAAATTGCAAACCCTTTAGGACAGGCAAATATCCTTGAACAAATTCATATGTTATTGCTTGCCCTTGGGATTCGTATCCTTAGAGGCTTCTAAGCATTTGGATTTCATCTCAATTTTCTCCTACTAAGGTCAACACTAGGAAACGTTCACCTTGATTTCCTCAATTTCTGCATAATGCATTTTGTGGGATGAAAGAGAATTAGGACATTGGACATCTCGATTCAAAATCTAATCAAGAGTGTGCTTGTGGTAAAAAGAATCCATTAAGCAAAGATTGAATCAATTGGACCCCACACATGTGCTTGATATATTTTGATCATATGGTTTTCATGAAAACATTGATCTTTTGATTTTGAATTACTTTTAGAGAACGGCATGTTCTTCACTATCTTGGTATAGTAAAAAATTCCTCCTAGGTTCATTTAGGATCAAATAAAACACTTCATCCATCCAAACATTTATCATCTTCATTCCACAAACAACTTTAGAACTTTGGAAACATCATTCTAGACTTGGGTAAATCATCAAAATCAAAATCACCTTGTTTAGTTAGGTGTATGGGAATGCATCATTTCTCATACATTTAATTAAATCAGCAATCCTTTGAACAAGTTCATCCTAAGATAATATCTTACATCTTAGGGTTTACAAGTTCATTACCCAAATCAAACCAATCAAAATCAAACCCTAAGTCTAGCATTGATCCAAAGTCCCTAAATGTTCAACATCCATATCATTCACCCCTTTCATCCTTCGTATCATCATTAGTCCTAAGAACGTTAGAGGTCACTTTTGCAACAAGGTCAAAACACAAGGAGAACATGGAATACAAACTTGATCCATACATCATGAGTAATCCAAGTCAACTAAGTTGTCAAAGCCTTACAATACCAATTGATTATCATCACTCACATCTATATAAACTCTACATGGGATCATTACCTTCGACAAATGTCCATAGTACAACAAATGTGAGTATGCCTAGTCAAAAGTTTGGAAAACCTTTCTCGATGGTAGATTTAAATCCAAGTCCAAACCTACAAATCCACCAGCCAAACAATCAATGCATGAGCCTTCAAATGAACAGCATCATCCCACCAAATACCTACATTCCAAATGAGAATGTACCAAGTACAAGTTTTCCAAACATGAATACAAAAAAATTTGGGATAAATATGTTTGCAAATCATAGAAATATTGTTCAAAATTCAAACAAGATGTTAACCACTCCAAGTCAAGGTAGCACCATGCAAAATCAAAGTTACCTAAATCAAGGCAATGTGATTCCCAACATTAAAAATGTTCAATGTCAACCTATCATGCGAAATCTAAACATCATCCCAAGTCAGAACAATGTCCAAAATTGATTTTTCAATGATCCCATTCAAAAACCACAAGTATGCATCCCAAATCTGCTTGAACAAAAACCAAAACAACAATATCAAGGGAGTCAAGATCGAAATCAAGATCAAATTTGGCGAGATCAAATTGCTACACTTACCAAAATAGTTGAGTCATTGCGCCAAGAGACATCTCCACCACCATTACCCATATCAACATCATTTCTTGGTTTAGGGCTTCCCCCTTTACCTAGAACCAATCACTCCATCCAAATAAATCCATCTAACACAAATCAAGCCATCACATCAAATTCTTTGAATATACCATTGACATCACACAAACAAATGGTATCTAATCAAATGACAACATCAATCTTGAAAAATCAAAATATGGTCTCCCAAGGACCTATCACCTTGGTCATTCCGACCATTCCTACCACCTCGATCATTCCATCCACCCCTATCACACCCATCATATCTCAAACCCTCACTACCATGATCTCTCCAAGTGTATCTCAACCACTTATCACTACATCCAACACAATTCCAAATCTGCCACCACTACCACCAAAACCAAATGCAACAAGACAATATAACATTGCACTAAAAGCTCACCAGGCTTACAAAAAGGCCATCCAACAATATCTAGCCATGCAACAAGCAACATGAGCTCAACAAGTGCAACAAGCCTCTCAAGCTACCCAACAAACACAAGCACAAACACAAAAAATGACAACTGTTGAAAAAAAGGATCAAGATCAATCCATCATTGAGCACCTTGAAGCTATGTCTACTTCATCCAATGATCAAATCAACATATATCAAGAGTCACTTCTCAATCATGATCAAAATCCACCAACAATACCCAATAATGATCCAATTCAAGAAATGTCAACATCATTTGACCCTATGGTTGAAGACATTGGAAATCCCTCCACCACAATTGTTGAAAACAATGTTCAAGATCTCTCCATTGATGAGCACCTTGAATATATTTCCACCCCATCCGATGATCAACTCACCATACATCAAGAGCCACTTTTTAGTGATCTATTTGAAGGAGTGTTAGGATTATTTTGTCCTATTGACATAATGCATGATTCATTGACCTATGATCATGTTGAAAATATCTCTACATCACCTTATGAGTTAGAGGAAATATCTCAAGAATTCATCCCAAAGCATGATCAACATCTTTCACTAAGGTCTAGCAATGGTCCTTTCCAAGACATGTTGACCCCCTTTAACCTCATGGTTATAGATACTAAAGGAATCCTCAACTTGACACTTGATCCAACTCCACTCAAAGATCAAGAGGATATTGAGCCATTCCCCATGCCTAATGACAACATCCAAGAACCCTTTGTAAGCAATCCATCCTTTGAAACTGATCCATGTCAAGAACTTGATCCAAAGCATGTCGAAAGTAATCCCAAAATAAATGAAGATAAAAAAATTGTATCTCTAAGATACTACAATGATCTAATGGATATTATCCTATCCATACAAGATGATCATATCCACATAGCACATACTCCTCCATCTACCCATGAGATGCTTTCTTTGGATGCACACATAGATGATCATCCTTCAGAACATGATTCCTTTAAAATTGGCATTATTACACAAAAAGAGCAGGTTATAGAGTTGTCAACATCAGGATCAAATATATCCCAAATTTAGACTAAGGACATCAGGTATGTGGATATTCAACATTATCCGCTCAAGGAAACAAGTTAGATAGAACAAGATACTTTAGAGTTAGCAGAGCATCCAATCGAAATAACATCATCTGTAGTGGTAATTTATTAGAGAATGCATTCTAAACAAGAGCTCTCAGAACAGGTGGAATCAAAGCATGAAGGTACTACTTCCACAATACTAGGGGAAAATATGTCTCAAGCAAGCGTCAACATAGGGAGCATGAAGAATCCTTATGATGAAACTGATGAAAATACTACAACCAACCACGTCACAAATCTTCATCCACCCATCACCCCATCCATGAATTGGGACCAACATCAAAAGAAAGAATTGAATCAAATTACGAAGAATGTTATCAAAGAAAAAGAAGTTGAGAAGCATAATGGACAAATCAAATACAAATGGATACCAAAGAATACAAAGAATGATCATCCCTATCAAACTCCATCAGTCAAAGAAACTATGGGGAAAAATAAAAAAGGGAAAAGTATCCATCAAAGATGTCCACAAAAGAAAAAGCAGGATTTTTAAGTGATGTACAATGTGTATCAAGTAGTTGGTCCCAATTCCATGCACACTTTCATATCCACCCATAATTGCTCATCTTCCCAAGTTTGGAGAGTCAAAGGTTCCAAACTATCAACCAATCCATCTCTTATCCCAAAATACACTCCATCCATGCCTCCATGCATAATACCCAATTCTCACATTGACCATGTACTGGCAACGACCCTTCACCATAAGGATTTAGAAGGCACTCTATCGCAATGTGCGCACAAAGATAAAGTCAACTCTGGTATCAACAAAGTAGATCAAGAATCTCAAAATTTATATTCAAGTGCACGTATCTTAGCAAAGAAACTTCTTCAACCAAGATATTGATGGCACATTATGATAGGGGCATCTACATCAGAAAAACCTTGTGATTCAACATGAGCTTAAAATCTTTCAAAAAATTCAAAAAAAATCAAAAAAGAAAAAAAATCCAAAAAAATCAGAAAAAAGGATTGAAAACAGTAAAGAGAAAAAACTCATCCTCTAGTAAAAACCGCATGTGCGGCGCTTTGGGAAAGACCATGATGTAAACCTGGAAAATAGGCGTCATGTGTGGAATCGAGCATCTACGTACGCCACTTCAGGTGAAAGCATCCATCCCATCCATAATAAATCCTGCTTTCCATCCATCTCACCCATAATAAATCCATCTATTAATGAACCATTTATCCAATCCATTTTCATTCATCTTCATCCATCATCCAAGTTATCTTGATCTTGATGAAAGTTTGGGGCACACTATATACTTGCTTATGGTAAACATCTTGACATGGGTCATTTTCATGGATCCTATCCTATGTAGCATTATCTGAGCCATGAAGCATTATCCAATTGAGCATACTCTATTCAAACACCTTATCTTATTGCAAGATAATCCTTGGCATCCTTTGCATACTTACCATATCCATCCATCCATAAGCCTATTTGAGCATCCATCCATGACATTTCATACATTGCTAGACACTGGGGGTAGATATTTTCATCTTTCTTTAGGAATGAATCTTGATCTATACCCTCCAAGTTATGTGGCGATCCAAACATTGGAAAACATGAAATAAAACTGGTCCACCACTTGTGAGGAAAATTCCAAATCACTAGCCCATGGCACATTTTTGACAAGAAGATGTTATCAATCTTCATCTTTTATCAAACATCAATCAAAAAAATCGATATCAGTTGCATCTAATTTGCACGTCAACGTCACATTAAATCATTCAAACAACTTTTTCTCCAAATCAAGCTTCATCAATCATGATCAATCAAATCCAATCAAAAAATCATCATCTCAAGATATCCTTGTGTTGCTTAACACTATCCTTGCATTGTTGTTTATCCTCAACAATGTTATCATCATCAATCCTCATCAATGAATCCATTCATTGTTGTGCATCCTCAATAGTGTTATCATCATCAATGCTTGCATTGTTGTGCATCCTCAACAATGTTATCATCATCAATCTTGATCAATCAAATCTTTGCATTGTTGTGTATCCTCAACAATGTTATCATCATCATCACCCCATCAATTTGATCAATCAACCTTAGCTTAGTTTTCAACAATATCCCAAAATAGAGAACTAATATCATCACACATGTCCATATCCAAATCATCAAAATTGTGCAAAAAGTCCAAAAATAGATCAAAACATTAGAAAACATCAAAATCATTGGAATCCAAACTACATCATCTCTGAGCTTAAACGTAGGAAAGTCTCATCTCTGATTAGCCCCCGAGACAAAAAAAATCAAAAAACATTCAAAAAAATCAAAATCCAAAAATATTTGAAAAATAAAAAATCAAAACATTTTTAAATCTTGGAAATACCAAAAATAGCCTCAAAACATTGAAAAAGTCCAAAAACATCCAAATATTTGAAAAAATCCATCTATCTCATCTCACTTGCACCCGCAATAATCAATCATCCATAATAAATTGATCATCACCTTCATCCTTTGGAAAATCAAATAGAAACAACCACAACAATTGGAAAAATCAAAAGCAAAGCTTCAAATGTAAAATCAAAATCGAAGCAACAAACATTTAAAACAAAATCAAACTCTTCATCATTTTCAAACATGTTAGTCAACCTTATATCAATAGCCTATCAATCAACTTATCAAACCATTATCATCCTATACAATGCATGTCCTAGGATATATCGTTCCGACAATGGGCATCATTTTTGGATATCACTTGGATTCTTATCCTATCAAAACACATCCCTTCGGCTTAAGGTATGAAGAACATTTGACTTGTTTGCGTACTTGATCTCTTCTTTTGATTTATCTTATTGCACTCATTCCAAGGACCTCTCGATGATATCCGAATGAACGATTTAGAGAGATAGGAATGAGGCAATGATCATTATCCTTTTGTTTGTTGTGCTTGTTGGACATTCTTGTAAAATAACTTGGCGAATACTTGCTTTGTTAGGTACGTCCTAGCAAGGTTTCCATATGTCAAGTGTGAACAGGAATACTCCTATCTATTTGTCGAGTCAAAGTCCATCACACTAGGTACAATGCCATCTTGGTTCTTTATACCTTGATGCATCGTACCTACGTGTGTTATCAAACATAAGGTAAGTAGCCCTTTTAAAATCCCAATCCTTGATAAGAAAATCATCATCATCATCATCTCTAATAAAGTCTTGTTAGATCATGGGCTTGTTGGATCCTCTTGTCATCATCTAATTTAGTCTTTTCCGCACTAATATCATGTCATGAGTAGTTTATCATCATCAACAGTGCATCCATCTCGCATCCAAAAACCATCAATATTCTGCATTTCATCACATTTGCATAAATCATACTTTTGCATAATCACAACATATCATCATCATAATATAGATCTGTTAGTCTAAGCATCTCATAAATCATCCATTGCATAATCAAAACATATCACATCATATCATCATTTAAGTTGTTTAGGATAATATAGATTTGTTATTCTAAGCATCTTAAAATCATCTCATTTTCATCATCATCCATAACCATCCATCTTGAACCTCTTTATCGTGAGATCAACCATCAAATTGAATCTTTTCGATCAATCTCTCAACGTACCAGTGTACTTCTTTCCACTGGGGTATCCAAAAAAAATCATAAATTTTTTGAATTTTGATTGCAGCAAGTTTATTCTTTGAACCAATGCAACAAGTACATTGCTTCAAAGAGGGGAAAAATGTAGACATGCAAAATTAACATTATGCACTTAGTTCATATTCATCTGCTCATTAAATTAATCAAACTCAGAAAATCCATTCACCATGTAAATCAGGACTATTTAATTCATTCCTAAGGTTATTCATTTAAATTAAATCAAAATCAAACATCAACCTTTTAATTAAATGAACCAAACTTTATTTAATTGAAACCTCAAAATGCATATTCCATCCCTTTTGATTTAAATAAATCAAAGTATTTAAATCAAATAAGTCAAAATCACCTAAACATCATCTAAGTTAATCTAATACTAATTAACCTAACCTAACCACCCATCACATCCTCTAGCTTTTCCCACTTGCACCAATAAATCATTTTAACTCATTTATAAAATCAACATTTTCCATCAACATGGCATCTTTGAGGAATATTCCCTCAAGTTTGAATTCAAAATCAAGTGGACATGTACATCCAACAAAGCAATTAATGTCTCTTACACGTCCCTTGCACAAGTCAAACTCAACATTTAACTCTCAATTTCAAATTTGTATCTCCCCCTCTTTGGCACATTGACCAAAATGTGCTCATTCCTCATCCTATCACAAGCTGACAAGTGGCCTTATCTCATTGGTCCAATATTTATCCCACATTGCTCTCTCTTGATCACTTATAGCACTTGAAAATCTATAAATCAAAGGCTTCATTCTTCATCAAATCCTCCACAACTCCACAATTTCATCCACAAATCCTATGCAAAGTCACTCTCTTCATTTGAGAATTGATTTTTTCCACACCATCTTCATAGCATTTTCTCATCATTTTCATATCATGGATCTTAGCAAAGGATTGGGAAAGGGCTATTTTCCAATATAGCACCAATCCAATATGAGATAAAGTTTTGATCATGTTTTTATATGCTTGCAATTTGTTATTTGGTTCTATTTAGTTTTGCATATTTTATCATGGTTATGTATTTCATAGGGATGTTCAATCTAAAGTGTTTCAAATGACTAACATGATGATATTATGTTAAGATTGTTAACCATTTGCAGATTTGGCATCCACACTATCTATACCACTATGCAAGTCACAACAACAATGCAACAAGTTAGAAATGTGATTCCTTCCTTTGGTATTCTTGCTAGCATTCCTAGTTCCTATGTGGTATTGTATGTTCTATCTTCTATAACCACATTACCACCTATAAGAATTCCATTCACTTGTCCTACTAATACATACACTTCATCACTACTTTCACTTCCATATCATACCACTTGTTAATGATCCTCTCATACATAACTTTTCCAAACCATTTCATCCATACAAAAAAAAATCTACACCATAAACCAAAACTAGAATTTCCCACCCACATATTATGTCAGAAGCAACCCATTGTCCTTGGAGATATTGCGAACACTGATGCCACAAGGAGTAGAGGTGCCTAGATTTGTGAAATATGGAGGGAAGGGAGATCTTTCTAACCATGTTAATTCCTACATCACCTTATGTGGTGACTTTGTCCTTCATGATAAATTGTTAGCAAAGCTGTTTCTTAGGTCCTTAATGTTGGAATCAAGGAACACTACGAGGGGGGGTGAATCAGTGTTCTACAAAATTTAACTTTATTAATATGATCTTTACACCACTTATAACATTAAAGCAAAAGAAAGATGCAAGAAAAAAAAATCAACCACAACACCATAACACAAGGATTTTTATGTGGAAACCTTGTTAGGGGAAAAATCACAATGGAGATCAATCCACAGTATGAGTATACTCAAATATAAGAGTTTTACAAATGGGAAATGCACATGCATTCAAGCACACTACCTAGATCTCACTGCTTAGATACAAAAAGAAGAATAGTTGTCTTAAAAAATATTTGGATTACATCCAAAAGATTTGAACTGAGAGAATAGCATCTGATAATGCTTGGTTATAGTTTTGGTTAAGCACATCAATCACATTCTTGACCTTTTGTCTAATTCTACTCTTTTGCTCTGTTTTCTTTAATTCACATCATAAATCCTTTTATGCACAAGTGAAACTATGCATAATAACTCTACAATCTTTCTAACTTTCACAACATACATCAACATAGTTCGTACATATATCCAAATAATATAAATGATCACCTATATATATCCACAACTGAAGATGTAATCAACCACATCTTGGCTTCAATAAAACATAAAATATTTACAAACCGTCCCACTCAATCCACAAATAATTTTCAATGCACACCAAACAAAGTTACCCACAACATAGTGAGGGCCCAAGATAAGATCCTTGGACATGAAACACCTTCAAACAATTTCTCCTCAAATATCCGCAACATGCTATATTCACTTAGTCAACCTTCTTGCATTGTTAAACATAAAATCAATCAACTAGATCTTCTAACTTTCACACCAATCGATATGAGGCTCTAATATTAAAGAATAACATAGATAATACATCAAAAACTGTTCCCTAAGATCCACAACTCAAAATGATAACAAAAAATTGCATATGAATTAATGAACACAATTTTGTTAGATGCTTTATTCTAACTTGATAGTTAAACACTTGGCTTCAATCTAACTTCCACTATGAACAAATACTGATGTGTAGATTGAATCACTGACTAGGGTTTCCATCAATGACAACACCAGATGGCATGTGCAGTGTCACTTTCCAACAATCTCCCCCTTTGGCATTGTTGGCAACACTTAGTGAAAAATGACTAATTGTCAGATTAGTACCAACATAAATACACTTCCAACCTTCAACACTTCAACACACAACTCCCCTTGAGATGAATAAGGAATTTTTCCCTATCCCACTCTCCTCCTTTGACATCAATGGAATAGACGAGAATTTGCATACCAAAAATAAAAAAGAATTGCTATGAAAAAACTACATATGTACAAACATGCTTCTACGACTTACATAAACTTGAATATATCTAGAAAATTACTCTTCAACAGGCTCAAACTAGTGTACCAACCCTTTTTGAGACTCTCCAACATAGTCATGTGACCACATAATAAGTAAGATTGCATGTCTGCTAACTCAAGGTTTGTCGGATCACTGACATCCATAGAATCTTGTGCTTCCTTCAATGCACTAAGCATTGTCTCAATCGTAGGACCAATTAATCCTCTGAGCTCACATACTCTTTTAACAATTCTTCCTTCTTCATGATTCAAAATTTTGACTTTTTTAAGCACGGATATGACTTGACTTTGTTTCTTTCCAATAGAAATGGTTAGAGCATCAAATTCTTGAGAGATATTTGCTAACTGTTTCTCATATTCCTTCATTTTCTTTTCAGTGTCCTCAATGAACATAGACAATGATAAACATGGCTTGTAAATATTTTCACCTTCATATAATGCACCTTGAATGTTCTTTACATAGGCTGCTAACAAATATTTTATCATTAGCAATCATCCCCTTTAATCTACCAAACCTGTTAGCATCAAATTCCTTCTAAACCTTATCCATAGTTGACTTCTCAAGTGACTCAAAGTGAGTACTTACAAAGTTGAAAAGTTTCTTTAGCTGGTCGGATGGAGAATCAGATGAATCCTTAACATATGTAGGCATGATCTTCTCAAGGATATCGGATGCAAGACTCAGCAGCCCACTGTCTTCAATATGAGATTTCAGTATTTCCTCCCTTCCGTTACCCTGAGAAAATGATGCTACATTTAGTTTGTCAATGGGAGATAAAGTGGCTAAGCTGATAGGACCTTTAATCAATTCAAGATCAAACTCCTCCTATTGCTCCTCCAAAAACTCCTTTACTACCTTAGCAGTGTCTCTTACTTCCACATGAATTTTGTTTACTTCAACCTTCTTCTCTTTAGTCATTGATTCTCCCTTTGCTTCAGGAATCTCTACTTCTTCACTTGACATCTCTTTAGGAGTTTCAATATCCATAGGAATTTCAGCATCTCACATGTCAAGAGGATTCAAAGTATCCTCAATTGTATCTTCTTTTCCTTCTTCAACTTCCGGACTAGATGGAACATCTTCACTATGCACTTCTTCAGAAACAACATTGTAACTTTTCTTTGATATAATTTCCTTAAGGATTTTCTCATTATCTTTTGCAACCTCTTTAGTTTTTCCAATAATCATCTTATTCACCCTTGTCTTGCTCTTAAAATCCCTTTTTGCATCACTTATAATCTTCTTTATCTCTTCTATTGACATCATCGAACATAGATCAACAAGTATCTATTCTCTCATTTTCTCTTCTTCAGTTCTTGCATTCACTCTCCTCATTTCTAAGACTTCATATAGACCTTTAGGTAACTCATACATTATTTCAATGAGTCATATTGAAATTATTCAAATACTTTATTGTGGCTTCCTTAGGAATTCTTTGATCGACACTACCAAAGGTGTAATACCATTCACAGAGTGGCCTAAGATTACCATCCTTAATTAAATATTTTTCCACTTCTACAAATATACCTGATTTGTCAATTTTCATCTTTTACCTTGCTTTTTCTTCATTGGAGGGCTTGTCCTTTGAGATTTTTGATGCTTTTGTGCCATTTTCCTTAATTTCTCTTACCTCATCAGATTCAATTTATTTATCTTATGAAACAACATATATTCTTGTGCTTTCATCCTTCTTCCTCTTTCCTACTCTCTCAGATGTCTTGACTTGAGCTTTCACATGTTTTGACTTCTTTGTAGGACCAGATGAGAGTGCAAAGATCCTTGTCGATCTAGATCTAGAAGAGGATGCTACCGGACTAGAATATTTAGTTCTAGTTGGCTCTCCTGCTTCAACTTTTTCTCTTTTCCTCCTAGCTTCCCTTACAGCTTTAGTAGATATACCCATACTTTCTGCAAAATCTTCTACTTCTTTTCTTACCTTTTGGATAATCATGGGATTCTTCAATTCTTCATGCACTTGCATATTCTTTTCTTCAAAGACACCAAACCTCTCTCCTTTTGGATCCTAAGGTTTACTCAACATGTGTTGAGCATATATCTCCAAAAAGTGTTCCTTAACCTCATAACCCATAGGAATTATCCAAATTGATCTAGGTTCTACAACTTCCATTAAGCATTGATCAATATCAACCATGAAGCAAATTGTGTCCTTGTACTTTTCCAAAACAGATGTGGGAATCTTTTCCCTAGCTTGCATTTCATTATGAAAACTCTTTAAATAACCCCAAATAGCAATTTTTCTAGCTTTGTTGTCACCAATTCCATACAAGATATCTCTAATTTGAACAACTACTAATTTATCACTTTGTTAATGCACTTTTCCAAATCCTGGAACTTCATTCATGAAATAGAAGAATAAACATAGCAACGGATTACCATACTTGAAAGAATTCTTCTTATCCTTCTTGATTTTTCCAAGATTCTCAATTAAATAGCTCCGGGGTAACTAACATAGGTCATATTTTGCATTCTCCTTGACGATTTGATAAGTTACGTAAATTGTTGTGCCAAATATAAAATTATCCTAGCTAGAGTGATAGATTTTGTACCCACTGACCATAGATTCAACTCACATCCACTTCAATAATATCATCAATTGTCATAGCTCCCTTTTCAAACACTAAATTGGTTGCATCTATAACTATTTGATTCTTCATAGCTTTCAATGTGGGAAACCCACCAAATGAATTCAAACTAGTAACTATCCTTATAGCTTCCTTTGTAATCTTGAAAGGATGACTTAATCACATGAACTTGACATGCAATCAACTCAATATATACTGAACCCAGTCACTTTCTTTGAACATGGGAAATTTCACAATCTAAGTGAAATTCTTCTCCTCCAAAGTCTTAAAATTAGGTTTCACACAGAAATATTCTCCCACAATATGATTGGTATACAAATTTAGCAATTGGGAGCTTCCTAACTCTTCAACATTTGAATGAATGTATGCCCTAATATCTTTGATATGCAAAACACCATATGGAATGGAAGAAAATCCACCTAATGGTTCTGTCTTGATGGATTTGAATATATTCCATTTGAATTCCTAATGAAGCCTTTCCTTAATATCAATAACCAATAGAGTTTCCATTTCAAAAAATTCTCAAGTTCACGAGTTTCTAGATAAATACCTTTTCATCAGATTAGGGTTTGATTGTTGAATTGCCTTCAGACTTGAACCATGCCAAATTTTACTTGCAGAGGTGTCCAACCTTCTTCTTCTCAAATTGCAATGTGACAAATGAGGGATAGAAATGACCTTTTATCATTCATGCACCTAACTATTTCATCACAATAAATGCTTTTTCCCTAGGTCTTCTGAATAACCTATTTTCATAGATTGTGAAAGAAAATTCTTCTATGGACCTCCAATTTTGCACAAATATCCTCCTCCAAAGATCCCAAAAAATCTACACATCACTAATGCAATGATTGCAATTAGCCAAATTCTAGTACCAACTACCAACAAGGGGGTTAAAATATTTTCTTGAGAACTCCC
The DNA here is from genome assembly GCA_007258455.2 of Sequoia sempervirens. Classification (NCBI taxonomy): domain Eukaryota; kingdom Viridiplantae; phylum Streptophyta; class Pinopsida; order Cupressales; family Cupressaceae; genus Sequoia; species Sequoia sempervirens. The sequence goes on from VDFB02000017.1 coordinate 323,683,976, forward strand.
CCTAGGCCAAAGGTCATAACCTAATTCTTGGAGGAATTACCAGAATGAGATTCTGGTATAGAATCATTTCTTGGATCAGAAGGAATCTTCTTCACCCATGTCTTCATTAGTTTCTTCTTGATCTCATATGTAGTGACTTCTCCTTTTCCCTTTTCATCCTTTTTCATGTTTTTCTCTTGATTTACTAGATCCTTCTGCTTCTACAAAATCTTGCAATGTTACTAGATTTTTTATAGTTATAGCACAATATTTCTTTGTCTAGGCCAGTTGTTCCATTGATTTTCTCTTGATCTGCACTAGTTAGCAATATGACTGAATCTATTGTAGGTATAACATGTAACATCTCTATTGAAAAAGTTGTTTGACATATTTTTGCATTCAACTAACTTATGACCATACTTATTGCAATTGAAATATTGACTAGAGAATGATGGACCACTTGGATTCATTCTACTTCTACATTGAGCAACCATATGACCAAATTTATTGCAAAAAAAATAGTAACCATTGAACCTTTGAGCATTAGGTTATCTGACCGAAAACCTTCCAGCTTTGTTCATCCGATTTCCTTGCTTGAAATTCCTTTGTCTAGATCTAGAACTTTCTCCTTTCTCATATCCAAGACCTCGCTTGTCACTTCTAGTCCTCTAACTCTTAATCAGTTCTTCAAGCTTAGCTGAGCTAATCTTGAACTTCTCCATGTATTCATTTGCAGTAGAAAGTTCATCTCTCAAGTTAACAATCTATATTTTAAGCTCTTCTTCATTGTCTGTAGACTGTTGCAAATCGAGTGCTAGCTTAATGAAATTATCATTAATTATACTAAATTGCTTAGATTTTTCTTTCAAGGACCGAGTAAGATTCTCTTCACTCTTCTTTCTTTCTTCGATCTCCTTGGTCATCCTCATCACAATAGTTTCCATCTCATACTTTTGGACATCATTTTCTCTAGTGAAATATTCACATTCCTTTGTCTTCTCTTTCAAGGTTTGATTCAAGTGTTCATCTTCCATGCTTTTACTTTCTTTCTACTTGAGTTGATCATAGAGTTCCTTTATCGTTTCCCTTGACTAATTGATTCTATCTTTCAATGATTGAATGAATCTCTCAGTGTTCATGAGGCTTACCTGCAATTCCTAGACTTCAGATTTGGACTGATCAAGATCATCTAGTGCCACCAAAATTTGTTGTTGAAGACTACTTGAATCTATTGAGTCACTTTCCTAGATGTTACTCAAGCTTTTAAAATTCTTCCAAGGAACTAGGCTCTTATACCAATTATTAGAATCAAGGAAAACTGAGAGGGGGGTGAACCAGTGTTCTACAAAATTTAACTTTATTAATATGATCTTTAAACCACTTATAGCATTGAAGTAAAAGAAAGATACAAGAACACAAAGAAATCAACCACAACACCATAACACAAGTATTTTTTACATGGAAACCCTATTAGGGGAAAAACCACAATGGAGATCAATCCACAATCTGAGCATACTCAAATATAAGTGTTTTACAAATGGGGAATGTACATGCATTTAAGAACACTACTTAGAGCTCATTTCTTAGATACAAAAGGAAGACTCATTTTCTTAAAAAATATTTGGATTAAATCAAGAAGATTTTAACTAAGAGAATAGCATCTACTAATGCCTAGTTATAGTTCCGGTTAAGCACATCAATCGCATTCTTGACCTTCTATATAATTCTACTCTTCTGCTCTATTTGCTTTAATTTGCATCAAAAATCCTTTTATACACAAGTGAAACTATGCATAATCACTCTACAATCCTTCTGAATTTCACAACATACATCAACACACTTTGCACATATCTCCAAATGATATAAATTATTGCTTATATATATCCACAACAAAATATTTAATCAACCACATGTCAGCTTCAATAAAACATAGAATATTTACAAACCGTTGACTTCATCCACAAATAATTTTCAATGCGCACCAACCAAAGTTGGCCACAAAATAGCGAGCACCCAAAATAACATCCTCAAACATGAAACACCTTCAAATAATTTCTCCTTGAATATCTGAAACACACTATATTCACTTAGTCGGCCTTCTTGCATTGTTAAACAAAAAATCAATCAACCAGATCTTCTAACTTGCACACCAATCAATATGAGGCTCTAAGATTCAAGGATAACATAGATCATACATCGAAAAAGCTTCCTTGAGATCCACAACTCAAAATGATAACAAAAAGTTGCATATGAATTGATGAACACAATTCTGTCAGATGCTCTATTCTAATTTGATAGTTAAACACTTGGCTTCAATTTGACTTCTGGTATGAACAAATACTATTGTGCAGATCAAATCACTAGGGTTGCCATCAATTACAACACTAGATGATGTGCAGTGTCTCTTGCTAGCACTTAAAATATATTTCCTTGGAATGGTTTTCTTCTTTACTGAACAATTCAATTCGTTCATTCAATGAACTTGTCTATGAATTTGTAAACCATTTCCAAGTGCATATGACTCCCGAGAAGACCTTGGTTGATTTAATGAGATGGAAGCAAAATGAGGAAGAAAAGATAATTGATTTTATCTCATGCTATCAATCACTTTATTCCAAATTGATGTCAAGATCGTCGACTGACACCTTCAAAATATGTTTATGGAAAAATTGTAAACTAAAATTTAGGACAAGCTCACTATGATTAAATTCCCATGGTTCATGCAGTTGTGTACTACCCTTTTTTATTATCAAAATTTAGTTAGTATTTGAGATACAAGGTCCACTCCTAACCAAATTGAGAGATTCGAGCCAACAAACCAAAACAATTCCCAACATTTTAGAAATAAAAAAAGGGTTCTTACAATTCAATCTCACTCAACAACCAACTCAAAACTCCAAAAACCAAGTTGTCAAAACCATGGAACCCTTTAGTTATGGAGATTTTAAAAGACAATTCACACCTTTACCCAACACCCTTCATAACACAATGTCCCAACTTTTACAACAAGAAATGATTACCTTTCCTCCTATCAAAACACTTGACCCTAATAAGCCTTTAACCCCAAGCTTCAAATCAAATGCTTATTGCCACTATCATCGACAAAATTGACATGACATAGAACATTGCAAGCATCTTAAAAATCTTGTGCAAGACCTCATTGATTCCTATTGTTTATCCATTGGAGGTGTTGGAAATCAATCCAATAAGTTTGTTATCCCTCCGAAACAAAACTTACAAATTTTCACTAATCTGATGCCCAAACATAATATTTCATTTGTCAAAGCTAGTTATACTACATAGAATGATGTGATGAATGTTGATACAAATGATGAACATAATGATCCTATTCCAAATGATATCAATATCAATCCTATAGATGAAATGTTAGGAGCAATAGACATCATCCCTCATAAGGGCTGACCTAAGAGTCCTCTTGATATTTCTTTCTCCTCTAAGGATATAATTAAACATGCACCTAATGGTCCTATCTACATAGTTGGTCATATCTATGACAAGCCCACTAATGGGATATTAATAGATCCCACCCATGGAGAGAATGCGATCATCGAGGAGTTCTTACTCTTACATGAACTTTATCAAGATGACTATGATAAACTGAAAGCGTGAATCAAGATGAAAAATGGATTTGCGTGCCCTATGATAGGATTGATCACCTACCATTACAAATAGAATAAAAAAAATTAAATGTCACATTTTCATCATCTTGTAGTTAGACTAATTTTGTTTGAGGCTAGGCCATCCATGGCTTCATTCAATGAAAGTCATCCCTTCAGTTGTGCACAAATTCTTAAAGTTTCCATTTGAAAATGGAATGTTCACTGTTTACCATAGTGGCTTTAACCCCTTGTCTTCCAAAGGAAAATTTTCCTTAGAAGCCTTTTGGCCTTGAGCCCATGGAACTTATCAAGCAATGAGAAGACTTCTTTTTTGTATCTTACCAAAAATTCAAAGCAAATAAAATAGCCAAATTATCCCTTCGAAACTTGTACCCCTCTAATTCCATAGCTCCCATCGTTGATGAAACCATGCTTGAACCTAAACAAGAAGCAAACAACCAAGACCAACCAAAAACAAAAACTTCACCTACATCATCCAAAAGACCAAGAGACATTAAAAGTAACTTTGTCATACCTTTTAGAATAAAACAAGTTTATCAAGCAAAAGAGAAAATGGAAGAACAACCTCCTATGGTTCCTTTTATTCCTCCCCTTAGGGAAGAAAAACAACTATGGTTGATTAACCCACTCCTTCACAAATGCAACTTGAAAACAAAACCAAAAGAAAAAGAGGTGCTAGAGAGCATAGGCATAGACATTGTGCTCTTGCTCATAGGTTACATGAAGAGTTAAACAATGAAAATAAAAATCCAAACTTGATTGTAGCAATGCATGATGACCCTCCTCCCCAACCAAAAAAATATGACCAAATACAAGAATCACAACAAGTGATGAACTCTTTGATGGAAATTATCATTTGTCCTCTTCTTGTGATTAATTTGGATGATGATGATGAGACCGCTAAAATTGACGAAGAAGTGGATAATTAATTAAACACATTATTTTCCTATTCCATGAAATTAACTGAGAAATCTCCTATGTAGAGTGATGTACCTAGTACTTCTCCTAGTTCGGCACTTGCCCTTGTCCCTTTGGCTAGTTGTCCACCTTTGATATACAATGAATTCATATGATTGGGAGCTGAATGAGTTGCTCGATAGTTGAATCACATTTTCCTTACTAGTATTTTGCATTTTGGTTTTCTTCTTTCTTTTTCTTTTTCATAATGTGATCCCCTATGATGCTCTATTTGATGTTCTCTCTCTTTGCGAGATTCCTCTATTCGTACCTTTATTCTTCTCTATGTCATGCATTTCTTTTTCCTTTTTATCCTTCTCTTATTCTTGTATTTTCCTTATGGGGATGATGCAAGGCATCAAGACATTCGTGTGCCCTTCATGTTGACCCAAAAAAATTTCTTTTTCTTTGCCTAAATTCCTTTTATCTTTCTATTTTTCTTGTGTTTTCCTTTTGGGGATGATACAAGGAATTGAGACATTCATGTCTCCTTCATGTTGACACAAAATATTTTCCTTTTTCTTTCACCTTTTCATTTGTCTTGTGTTTTCCTTTGGGGGATGATGTAAGGCGTTGAGACACCCTATGTCTCTTCCATGTCAACCCAAAAGGTTTTTCCTCTATTTTCACTGTCTTTGTGTCATTTTTCCATTTCTATGTATTTGGCGAATAATGAAAGTTCAAAGCTATCTAGAAAAAAATGTAACGAAGAACATACTAACCCCAAATCCATAGATCCCTTATGTGTTTGGTGTTTTCATTTTGGGGGCAATCCCTTCCTTTTCTTTTTATCTCGCATGACACAACTTTACTTGAAAACATATGACTTGTCATAGGGATTTCCATGTTTTCTATCATGTCTTCTTTCTTGTTAGCATTTTTCATTTTCTACTTTAAAGTAATTGTTCATAGCATGGTGTTTAGCAATTCCTTTAAAGTTGGGGCATACATTGGCATTATTATTTTTCATTTTCCTTTTCCTTGGTTCTTAGTGCAATCTTCTTACTTCATACGATGCGTTTTTCAATTTTTAGATGACATTGGGTATGATTTCCTTAATGAGAATGATCTATCTTAGCATATTAAACATTCCTCTTAGTGGCTTGATATGACACACTACATCCCCTCAATTGTGAATATTATATTCTTTGATCGGTCCCCTCTTGGAGACATTAGGCACAATGTTTCCTAAGTTAACACCTCGCATGAACTAAGCAAGACTCATGTGAACATTCTTTATATGTTGTGCATTTACTATATGGCCACCTTGCATAACAAAGCTTGCATGCCTATGGAACCATCATGTTCGTTCATGAGCTCCAAGCATAAGAATTGTATATGCATAAAAAATTTCATATCATTTAATCCTTGCATTTAATTAAATATTTATTATTTAATTAATTTCTTTCTTAATTCCTCTACATATAAATAAATTTAATTAATTAATTTATATCATTCACCTACTTTATTCTTCCACTTTAATTAAATAACTTCATTTTATTTAATTACCACTTTCTTAAGTCCACTTAATTAATTAATTAAATATCATTATTTATTTAAATTAATTATCACATTTAAGGTTAATTACATCTTTGATTTAATTGAATTTAATTCCCCTTGTTCTAAATCAAATATTAATTAAATATTCTTATTTAATTAATTCCACATGTCACTTTCCAAATTTTAATTAAATGTTTTATTTAATTAAGAAAATCTTCCATGTCACCAATAAATGAATAATGAATTTAATAAATTCATTATTTATCTTCAAAATATTTTCTCAATCTCACAAAAAGATGATTTTTAAAATTCATCTTTATCATCTTTCCACGTCACTTTTCAAATCTTAATTAAATGATTTATTTAATTAAGAAAAATATTCCATGTCACCAATAAATAAATAATTGAATTTATAATTCATTATTTATCTTCTTAGATCTTTCCCAAATCTCACAAAAAGATGATTTTTACAATTCATCTTTATCATCTCATCTTATCTCTTCCACGGAAAAGGAAGAAAATCCTGCTTTCTGGTTTTCTTCTATTTTTCTCTCTAGTCTTATCTATCTTCGACCGTTCAATCTGCTAGGAATTTTCATAGCTGTTGATCACATCAACCAATTAGAGTCTTTCGAAAACTCTATAAATACCCCTATGAATCCAAGCATTGGTTACACACAACACACACACATTAGAACGTAATTGCATTCTAGCATTCTAGCATTATCATTTTTAACTTTCATAATCTTGTAAGCTTTCACTTTAGCAATCATGTTTAGTATCAACCACAATCATATCTTAGCATAGCATTGCATGCATTCATATTTAATATCATTCTCTAGGAAGATTGTTTGTTGAGCCTAGCACACAATCTGAGAGCAAGTTGGAATCAACAAAAATACTGGAGATAGAGGATGATAGGATGACATCAAGGACAAAAGACTGAATTTCCATTTCTGTTACTTTAATTTTCTATTTTGATTTAATGCCTTATCAATGTGTTTTGATTTACTTTTAATCTATATTTATTACACTTAAAAAATCGATCACACATTTTTGGCACCCACCGTGGGCCCTTGCCCTATTTTTAACATTTACTTGCAGGTTTTTTTAAAAGGATTTTGTGTTCTAGAATTTGGATTTTTGGTAAAAATTTCTATTTTAGCGCATAGGTGGATTTATCTAGCACATATGTGACTTTTTCTAGCACATCCGGGGCTTTTAACGATGCTTTTGTAGGTCTTTTACTGCATTCAGGAACTATTTTGGTGCATTTAGGGAACATAACAATGCTTATCAGGAAAAAATGGCGCATATACTCAACTTATTTCATTAAAAAAATTTGTAAAAAAAATTTGTTGTATTTTCTTTTAGCGCATTTGGGATTTTTTGTAGCACTTATAGGATTTGTTTTGGTGCATTGACTTATTTTTGTAGCACATATATATGATCTGTTAGCGCATACAGGTTGTAACTAAACAAGGTTCTCAGTTTGACACCTTCTATAGACCAAACCTTTTCTGGCTTAAAAACAACCAATCTAGGATAGTCACATTTGGCTTTTAAAAAAGAAGCAACCCTAGGGTAGACATGGATTAAAATGAAGCAATCTAGGATAATCACCACACAATGCTTTTTGCGGTTAAAATGAACAATTTTTTTTTGGTGAAGCAACATATTCACATAGATTAAATCATTGTCATTTGGGCTCTAAAAAGAACATTGTTTGCTTTGTCTATGGAAATAGGTCTATTCTCTCCCCTTAACTGGGTGATCAGAATACTAGACTTTCTTTTTCTAATTTATGCAATTTTAATGTTTCATTACATCTTGTAGAGGGCCTACTCTTGTGGGAAAAATTACTCACCCAAGAGGAATGACCCAAGTGGGTTCAAGCCAAAGCCAAGCTATTCTACCCTACTATAAAATTTAAAGAAAATCTAGGAAACCTACTTTTTTCGATAGTGTGCAAGATACCATCCCAAAAGCCTTTGTTCTAAAGGTTTGAAGGACTCTTGGGGGAGTTTATTATTGCCGCACTGAATGGAAACCCTTACTACAAACTTAGTGTAGTATCCAACCGTGTCAGTTTCTGAACATCCTGATAATCGTAGTGCAAGGGAAGGGAAGAATCTTCCCCCAAGATACTCACCATGTAACTGCCAAGGAACATTTTATTATGGGATTTGGTATCCACTTCCGTCACTCTGAGTACGCACCTGGAAAAGACAAAAACATGGGCACCCCTTCGAGGGTGACACGGCTGTGTGAGTCAATGCAGTTCTAAGATGTGGGTTGTGGTTATTATGATGACCTACTTGAGTACTAAGATTCAGTCTGTCTAAATTGTCTGTCATGTGTGAAACCTGTGAAAACACTTTTTGAAAAACATTTTTGACCATACACTTGATGTTTAGTATAGGGCTTAAGAACAACTATTTTCAGAGTGTTTGGTGTGTTTTCAATCACACTAATTTAGATAAAAGATCATCCAAAATGAACATGCCAAATTTCAACTGAAACTGCTCACAACTATTCAGAAAACTACTTTTGAAAAACTATTTTAGTGCATATAGGGTATATCTTAGAGCATAAGAGGTCTATTCTAGTGAATTCACTGGTTAAGTTCAATGCATTTAGAGTTTTTTTTTCACACATTGAGTTTTTAAGTGCATAGGCAAGATATTCTGAACATAGTTTTTGGTCACTGATAAAACATATTTTTTTTCTGTAGCACATATAGGACACAAAGTAGTGCATACAAGATCTATTGTAGCCAATTTGACTGTTTCTCTAGTGCATATGCCTATTTATGCAATGCATACAAGGATCAAAGTATTGTATCTGTCACTTTTTTAGAATTGTTTCTTTTGACAGATCTGAGTTTATAGCATCCTTGGTCCAGTAGCATATCAACATTTCTCTCATGCTTAGAGAGTGGAAATCAACCAAAATTTTCAAGAAGTTGATTGCCAATAGGATCAAGAAACCCAAAAAACATCTAGGTTACAAGAGAACCTTACAATGAAGGAAATTTTTGTATAAGATTCGAAACATTTTTCTCCATTACCGTGAATTTCTCCATAGGTACCAAGATTTTGCTAGGGGATTTACTGTTGAATACACTGTAGATCCTTTATATTCATGAGCCTATTTTTAGAGAAGAGCTCTATCACAATGACACAATCACAATTAACCTCTTAACTTCGAGTATCTACCACAACCTTCTATTGAATATCCAACACATCCCAGTCAAATCCTTCAGTGAGTTTAATTAGGCTATTTGATATACTTATCATTCTTCAAAAATAAGGATCAAATTTTACAAGTGCACCTTTCAAACAAACTTCTAATTATTTATTCAACTTCCCTAATAGGATTCTGACATCCTTCATACTTGGAAGCCACAATCAAGAATTAGGAATTTCTTTTAATCATATCATAAGATTTTCATCTTATTAGATCAAAACATCACCATTTTAGCACTTATCAAACTATGATCTAAGTCTAGAAGAACATTTCAAAATTATATACCTATTTTTACAAGATCATAATACAATAAGTTGAAGGAAGATATTCAACAAGAAGATCATAACCAAAGAACTCAAGCAGAACGTGAGAATAGTAACCCCCTTTATAGAGTAAGTCTAAATTCCCTTTATTTTAATGACAACATGGATGAATGAGAAAAGAATCCATTTCCTTCCAATAGAGACATGAGTAGAACTCTTGAAGATAGTGATGATGAACAAGATAAAGAGCAAGATCCCAAATTTCATAAAGCCTTAGAAAAGATCTTAGAGCACAACAAAGAGAAATATTTCCTATCAAGCTGACAAAGGTGCAAAGTTACCTCATGATTTCAATACTAAGAACAAAAATGAATCTTGATGAGACACCTTTGTCTGATATTAGTAACTTGTCCTAACAAGTTAAGGCACTTTGAGAGAAAATTAAAGACATACAAGGGGGAACCACAATGAAGACATACGCTCTTGATGACATTTGTCCTTATCCCTTTGATCGATGTCTCAACATGATCCCATTTCCTAAACATTGTGAAATCCAAAAGTTTGATCGTTACAATGGGAAATCAGATCCAATTGATCATATTAGGGACTTCTTAAACATGACTTTAGAGTTTTCCCATGAGGATACATCCTTGATGCATTTATTTCCTAGAAGTCTTGGAGGCCAATCTATGGAATGGCTATCGAAAATCACACCACTTGTCAAGAAATTTGAGGAATTGATTAACGAGTTCATAACACAATATTCCTACAATAGAGAACATCAAATAACCATGATTGATCTCTACAAGGCTAAACAGAAACCTAGTCAACCATTCATTACATTTCTTCAGAGATGGAGAAGATTGTTTGCTAGATACCCACGTCATGTTCTAGAAAAGGAAAAGATCACCACTTTTATAAATATCTTGGATCAAGAGATGAGATATTGTCTTAATCTTCATTTTCATCCCTCTTTTCATAAATTGATTGAAAATTCCATCACAATTCAAAGTGCCTTGGTCTAGAGAGGGATAATCAAACTTGATAAGGACAATCCTAGCTCGTCAAATCACCACAATGGAAAATATAAATTTTGGACTCACAACAAATTTGGTGAATGATGGTGTTGTACATGAAAATCATGTCTCGACTAAACCATTTGTTATTAGTGCTCCAAGTGCTCCTCACAATAATAAATATAACAATGTCAACTCGGTCACGAATCAGGGAAACAATCCTCCTCCTCTAAGGAATAACATGAATAAAAAAATTTCTCCCAATCAAGGGAATACCAACAATCAAGGATACCCTAGAAAAAATAAAAATACCTTAGGAAATACATCAAACACAAATCCACAACGATCTTCATTCTTCTCTAGCAAAAGAACTTTTACTCTGTTGGGTCAATCTTTAGAATTTGCACTCAAAGAGTTGATGGATAAAACTGCTCTTACTTTACCACCTCAATGTAGCTTTGAACCTAGCATGAAGCCACCATCATGGAATGATGCATACTATTGTGAATATCATTGATGTAAGGGCCATCATACAAATAATTGTCAAGCCTTGAAGAATGCCATTCAAGACTTAATTGAAAATGACACCATCACAATAGAAGGGCACCAACAATTAAATGAAGACCACCAAGCATTTCAAAACCCTTTGACTAACTATCAATAGGCTGAGCCTTCTAGAAAAAGTGTGAATCATATCAATGACAATATAATCAATCACATATACACTGATGACGAGTAGGTCAATTTTATCAAAGTTAAGGAAAATATGGAATATAGACAAGTCAACGCAACAACAAGGGCACAAGCTAAAGTTGTCTTAAATGGCACTTCTTCAAAATCCACTATGCCCCTACCTCCACAACAATATGACTTAGTCAATCAACTTGGAAAAACTCCTGAAGATTTCCCAACACACAAGGAAATTCTAGAAAAGGACCTCATTGAAACAACTATATCCATTGATTTGGATGTGGATCAATTACAAGCCATGGTGGAACACTTTTCGTCACTCACATGCCTCTGATTTTCCAAAAAATATGGTATTTCCATGAGTCATCCCCATAATTCATCACTATACTTAGAAGTCATGATCCACAAGTTTCATGCCAGACGTGTACTAATAGATGGAGGTGGTAGTTTGAACATATGTACCATGAAGTTAGTTCGGGCTTTAGGATTTTATGAAGACTCCATTGATCCCAAAAGAAAGATTACTATTAAAGCCTACGATGATGAAGAAAGAGTGTTGAAGGCTTTGATCATCCTGCTAATCAGAGTAGGACCTGTTATGAAGAATACTTTCTATTAAGTATTAGACCATGAAATTGCATACAACATCTTGTTGGGTCATCCTTGGATCCACAAAATGCAAGTTGTCCCTTCCACATATCGTCAATGTCTTAAGTTTCCTTATGACGAACAAGAGATCACAATACTAGCTTATAATTCAAACAGTCAGACTTGTGCCAACATCAAATCTGGTCAAGATACTTTGGTCCCCAACAATCAAGAAGCTCTTACTAGTACCTCTCCAAAATTTGATACACAAATCAGTCAGTTAACCAAAAGCTTTGACAAGAAACTATGGTTCAAGTACAATGGCATATGAGAGTATGAACTCTTTGTCTTGCTAATCTACCTACATCACCTCGGTCACATGGACAACCTTCTATCACACAACATTAGATATCTATAGCATCAACATCAACACAAATGCCAATAGAACCAAGTACAAAATTTAATGGAAAATTTATCATAGAAAAATTTCCAATGGAAGATCCTGAGGATAGAGAAATTCTAAAGTGGCTCTATAAAAATAAAGATGAAATAGTTCTCAATGTTAAACTACCAACTAATCAATATGGTAAAGGATATTCAATCATGCAAAAGATGGGCTATGATGGTAATGGTCCTATCCGAAAAAGAAAAGGAGCAGTTGAGCCTATTCACCTTCCATAACTTGCTGTAAAACATAAAATAGGATTGGGCTATGATACTAACTCAAAAGAAATAACATCCAAGCTATTGCATGATACTGTTCTCGCATTGCAAGAAAGTTCTGATACAAGAGAAGCATCTTTGACAGCAATTTAGAATTTCATAAATAATAACTTTGACATAGACTCTAGTGAATATGAATGGGACACCATCTACAATAATGAGTTATGGAGAGACAAAAAGGTTGATGTGGTACACAAATACAACCCAACTCTAATCAAAGGAGAAGGGTTAGGGTCCCAACCACAAGGATATGAACTACAAGGCAACTATGATTCTAGTGATACCAAGTCAGATGTAAATGAACAAGACTATCGTGAGAACAATACCATCATTGTTCTGCCTCATACCTCGGATCCTATAGACAACTCCATTATGACCATAACCATAGCCTATTTCACATAACCTAATGAGCTGCTACCACTAATACATCCTGATCTCATTGATTGGGATCTATCTGAACCTCTCAATATGCCTATGTTTCCAACCGATGAATCTATTGCAAACTTCCTTTCCATAAATGTCATAAATGATTGTTCCACTGGCGATTTTTGGCATAGAGTCTTTAATAAGGAAAGTGTCAAATCTCCTATCTACAAAAATAAAAATTAAAAAGAAAGATCTAATGGTGAAAACCAAAATCTGACAGTGTTAGATCAAACAAAAGATAGAACAAAGAGCATATCAGATGGTGAAAAACTTTTTAAGTTACCAGATTATGGGATACTTGAAACTCTCCCAGAGCACAATCATGAGCGATTTCCTATCTTGATTGAGCTTACAAAAGAGTTAAATCTTGAAACTACAAAAAAACCAAGGATTCTACAGTTAGTTGCATCAATGACAGATAAAGAAGTACCCGAGTTCTTGGAATTTCTCAGAGAAAATCAAGTCAACATTGCCTGGTCTTATTTAAACATGCCAAGTCTAGATCTTGATCTTATAATGCATCACTTGTCCATCAAACTGAAAAAAAGCTCAAAAAGATGCATCCTCACGTTGCACTAATGGTCAAAGAAGAACTCTAAAAACTCTTTGATGTGGGATTTATAAGATGAATTGACTATGCGGAATGGATCTCTAACATTGTTCTTGTGTCCAAGCATGACAAAAGTGTTAAAGTGTGTACAAATTTTAGAGATCTTAATAAGGCATGTCCTAAGGATGACTTCCCACTTCCAAACATTGATACTATAGTTTATTTGACTACTGGCCATGCCATGTATTCACTAATGGATGGTTTTTCTGGTTACAACCAAATCAAGATTGTACCTGAAGACTAGGACAAAAAAATGTTCACATGTCCATGGGGGACTTACTATTGGAACCTCATGCCTTTCGGTCTAAAGAATGTTGGGGCTATGTATCAAAGAGATATGACTACAATCTCTTATGACATGATGCACACATTCATGGAAGATTATGTCGATGAAATATTATCAAAGTCATACACAAGAGAAGGACATCTTGAAGTATTATCCAAAATATTTGGAAGGTTGGAAAAGTTCAAAGTTCACCTCAACCCCAATAAATGTGTTTTTGGGGTTACATATGGAAATATCTTGGGATATATAGTATCAAAAAAAGGAATTGAAGTAGATCTTTCCAAGGTGCAAGCAATCATGGAAATTCCTCCACCAAGGAATATTAGTCAGTTGAGGTCATTGTATGGATGACTTCAATCTATATGAAGGTTCATTGCACAACTGGCAGATAAAAGCCTACCTTTCACACATCTATTGCATAAGAATTTTCCTTTCAAATGGGATGATAAGTGTGAAATGGACTTTCAACAAATCAAGGAGTACCTAATGAACCCACCAGTTTTGGTACCACCAAATCTAGACAAACCACTAATCTTGTATATTGCCACAACAGACATCTTTGGGGGCATTAGTAGCATAAGAAGACTTTACAGGAAAGGAACGTGCAATTTATTACATCATCCGAACACTAATAGTTCATGACCTCAACTACACTTTCATCGATAAGGCTTGTCTAGCAATAGTTTTTTCCTCATAGAAGTTTTGACACTACATGTTAACTCATACAATCAATCTTGTTGCAAAGATTGATCCACTTAAGTATCTGTTAAGAAAAGCTACATTGATAGGAAGGCTAGCAAAATAGGTCATGATCTTAAGTGAGTTTGACATCCATTATGTTGATTGCAAAGCAATCAAAGGACAAATTATTGTTGATTAACTAGCTAAAGCACCACTACAAGAAGAGCATCCCATGCATATTGAATTTCTAGATGTTTATGTCTTCACTGCAAGCTGCAAACAACCATGGTCATTATACTTTGATGGTTCTTTTACTCAACATGGATCATGGTCAAGCATATTCTTTGTCACCCCTCAAGGAAATACCATTCCTCAGTCATATAGGATAATGTTTCCATGCACCAACAACATAGCCAAATATGAAGCTTTAATCACTGGACTCAAGATCACTTTGGAATGGATAATCATAGAACTACAAGTCTATGGTGACTCACAGTTAGTCATTAATCAAATTAATGATGATTATCATACCAAAGATGACAAACTATTGCCATTTAAGAAGATGGTTGATGATTTTAAGAAATACTTTGTAGATATCAAGCTCATACAAATTCTAAGGCTTGATAGCAAGGCAGCTAACACCATGGCCACAATTGCATCATTGTTGCAACTCCTAGAAAATTAGGCTCACTATGAATTTCTAGTGGAACAATCATTTACACCTACCTATGACACACCTGAAAGCCAAATCATTTGCCACTTAGTAGGATCTGATTCACCTTGGTATGCTAGGATTTACGCCTACCTAAAATATGACATCTTACCACTTGACTTATCTTGTAACCAAAAGCACAATTTTATCCACCAATCCTCTCGCTATACCCTTATACTGTCGTGGTCTTGATGGTACTTTACTTCAATGTATTGAATGTGATGAATTTGACAAGGATTTATAAGAAGTTCATGGTGGAATTTGTGGTACTCATTCAAGTGGACTGACCTTATCCAAGAAATTGATTAGAATGGGTTATTACTGGCTAACTATGGAGAGGGAATCATTCACTTTCATAAAGAAGTGAACTAAATGTCAAATACATGGAAATCTCATCCATGCACCACCATAGGAACTACAACCATTCACGCCAACATGGCCATTCTCTCAATGAGGGTTAGATCTACTTGGCAAGATTCATCCTTCATCATCAAATGAACACAAGCTCATCATCACAACGACAAAGTACTTTACCAAGTGGATTGAGGTAGTACCTCTCACTAAAGTTACCAACAAACAAATCTCATCGTGCATACTCAACTATCTCATTTGTCGGTATGACATTCCCAACTCTATCATCATAGATAATGGATGACCATTTAAGAATTAGGATGTTGATGAACTTTGTGAGAGATTCCATATTAAACATGGATATTCAACACTTTAAATTATCTGCAATTGAATGGCCAAGCAGAGGCCTTGAATAAAACAATATTGAAAATCTTAAAGAAGATTGTGAATGATGTAGGGAAAGATTGGCATGTTCAACTCAATCCCACATTATGGGCCTATAGAACTAGCATTCAAATGCCAACAAGAGCAACACCATATGCTCTTGTCTATGGATCAAAAGCCATATTACCTCTAGAGGTTGAGATTCCATCACTTAGGGTCTCATTAAAGGGACTCATAACAAATGATGACTATAGATTTTCCTGACTACAAGAGCTGGAAATCCTTGATGAGAAGAGACAATGAGCAACTGACCATTCAAAAGCATATCAACAGATGATGTCTCGTAGCTACAATCACAGATTCAAGCCACGTACCTTTCAGGTCGGTGATCTTGTTTTGAAGGAAAACCCACGAAATCAACAAGACAGAGAGAAGAAAGGAAAGTTTGAACCAAATTGGTTGGGTTCGTACGTGGTCATCGTAGTATAAAGTTCAAGAGCATACAAGCTATCAACACCAAAAGGGGACTTGTTTGATGAACCCATCAACATCATGCACCTGAAAAAGTATTATGTCTAAAGTAGTTATCCTCATCCATAAAAAATCCTAAAAAAATCACAAAAATAATGAAAAAGTCCTAAAAAAAATCACAAAAACAACATAAAAAGTCCTAAAAAAAAATCACAAAAAGACAGAAAAAGTATTAAAAATATCACAAAAACAATAGAAAAAGTCCTAAGAAAATCACAAAAACAACAAAAAAAGTTCTATAAAAAATCACAAAAACAACAAAAAACATCCTGAAAGAATAACAAAAACAGCAAAAAAAGTCCTAAAAAAAATCTATAAAAATCAGAAAATGTCAAAAAAAGAAGAATTAAAATATCATCATAGGGTGAAAACCTAGCAACAGCCAATCTATTGATAAGAAAAATACAAAAATAAATTGAAAAGAAATAAAAAAAATGCAATAAAAACAAATAGTGAAAATTTGGCAAACAAACGCTATTTGTAATTATCCATCTATTAGTTCATGTGCTGCACGTAGCTTTTCAGCTTTCATGCATCCTTTCCCCATCATTATAGCACCATAATAGCATCATACTATCATTATTTTCCTAGAGCAATAAACATCTTACCGTGGCTTGATCATTGTACATATCCATTTTAACAAGTTGCGTTAATACTGGGGGAAAACGTTGATATACAGGTAACACTCAACTTTGAGGTTCTACCAAAACACCTAGACAATGACATAAAATCCAATCATACGAACAAACGATCATATCACATAAACACCTATCCAATCATCGATCCATATCATAATAGTTTTCAGTAAGTACCATATCATGACACATATCTAGATGATCTAAAATTTGAATAATGATTGGAATGGTAGTATTACATTTTGAACAATGCTTTTTTGAATTTTTGATATCATCCCTCTCGAGCACACTCAATTATGTATTGAACTAGAGTGGCGAGGAAAGAGAATGATGTTTCTTTGTCTGTTGTCTTGAGATTGACTATCAATTTGGTGCAAATATGTCATGAGACATGATTTCTACAGTGTATCATTGATGACAGTTCCAAATTTGCATTAGAAAATGGTTAGTCTTTGTTTGTTTATGCAAGAAATGCTCAGGTCATCTCAATTCAATTATACCTCAATGCTTGTGTTCACTTGCTATATCAAAAACCATGAAAGTTGTACTTAGGTCATCATTGGAGCTAATTTCCCCTTTGATGCTTGTACATACTTCCAACATTTTAACGCTCTATGATGATTCAAGAATGCTAACAAAGGGCTCAACAAATGGTCGGCTTCATTTCATTGCATTTCATTTAGATCATTGTACATATTTGCATACTAGATTTGTATAGAAGTTTTCAGAGGTTGAATAATAAGATCAATGGTTGTCATGTCTCTTTGGACTAGTTGTGGAGGACGTTTAGACATTTTTTTCATTATCAAATTATCATTTCATCTAGATTATCATTTATCATTCATTTCATGTCATTTACATCCTTTTTTATTTCACATCATTCATTTACCCATTTGGTATCCATATCATTTTCATTATCTATTGACTTCATCTCATTCAATGTCTCACTTATCACTTTATTATCATTTCATTTTTATTCTACACAGTTGCATCTCATTTATTATCTTCATTATCTTTTCTTATCATCATCATTCCATATCATTTTCATTTCATATCATTCCATTACATCTCATTTTCACCATCATTATCATTTCATTACATTAGAATTTACCTCAATTATCATTTATCATTTCACCATTTATTGCATATCATTATCATTTCACTTTATCATTATTTTATCATATCATTATCATTTTATTTATCGCATATCATTATCATTTCATGTCATTATTCATACCATATCATTACTTATTATCATCATTTCATTGCCATTTTTCATTTCTTATCATTTCATATCATTTCATTTATTATATTCATTACATTTACCATTTATCATTATCATTATCATGTCATATTCATTTTATTTATCTCTTTCTCATTATCATTTCATGTCATTTTTCATTTCATTCTAATTTCATTTTGTTTATCTCATCATCATTATCATTTTATCTCATTATCATTTTATCATCATGCCATTACATTTCATTACATCATAAATTTCATCCCATTATTACACTCATCTATTATATTTATTTATCATTTTCATATCATGACATTTTTTCCATAAACATTGAATCATTTTACATATCATTTAAAATCATATACATACTATGAATTCATCTCATAAACATAACCATCCATTTTTCATTACATTATCATTCTTCATCGCAATTGAAAAATCCAAAAACAAAAATTCCATTCATCTATCATCCACCTACATGACATCATTAGTACACATGACAAATCATCATCATTGCATGAATCATCCTGCATCACATAGTTAGTCATAAAATCATCAGACTCCATCTCATAACATATAATTTATATCTATATCATATCATCATATCAAACACGCACACCATCAAAACTATCGCCACTGCATATCATTGCTCATCAAAAATACATACAAATGTCCAAAGTCCAATGAAACTGAACATTATAGAGAGATACATGAGATATGATCAAAATCAATATACATGCTCCAAAAAAATATTATACATCAATAATCCTGGATCAATCAATCAAGGCTTGCTGGTGGAGCCCCCTGACAGAGCTGGTGTAGAGGATGATGGCCTACCCCCTACATCAGGATCCTGCCGAGGCCCTATAACCCCTCTGTTGTGTGTAGTCATTTCAGATCTGCTCCTGGTCCTACTGTGGGACCAAGGGTAAGGCTATCTGTGGTTGGGAGGACACAACTCCTCATATATAACTCGATAGTACTCCACCTCCCTAGAAATCTCGAAACCCTCTGCAATGGCCTCTCGTAAAGATATACTCTCAACAATGCTCATGAGTCTCTATGCCACTTCCTCTACCTCTACTGCCCTCTATCAAAAAGAATCCCTCTCTGCCATCAATTGAGTAACCTACAGGTCTAAGGTAAGAGGAGGTACCTATGCCTATGTCTATAACTATGCTACTAAACTCTGAGCCTAAGCCAACTGGCTTTGCAACTACACCTAGGATTGTCCTTACAGTGTTTGTACCTAGGCCTGTAACATATCTATCTATGCCTGATGCATTGTAGAGTTGACCTTGATGACCTTCTATCATTCGATATCACTCCTTGGCCTCCGTATACCCTGAGTATTGCCCACAATATAAGTCCTCTATCTCACTGGCCTCTACTTCTCCCCTCCACCATCATCTAAGCTCTCCTCCTCTCCACTCTCCTCCCCATCTCCACTATCTTCCCTCTCTCCAAGCTGCCAACTACCTACTCCCCACCTGCTACACCATCCTATCTCCCGACCCCTAGTTGAGGTGCCACCAAAATGGGCACTGACTCATTTGGACATATGAACTGTGGAAATGGGTGTGTGTGATAGTAAATCAAGTACTCCTTAGACATTCCAGCATCAACAATATTAGGTTTGACATCCCATACCTCAGGCTATAATTCTATAGACTCAGTATATGCAACCTAGTAAGAAATGCAAGGACCCCATCTAGGCTCATCCTTGCATTGTCCATAGTGTGCAACACCATGAGGCATCCCCTATGTAAATGCAAACTATCTATGTACTCGTAAGGCCAAAAATCTCTCAATAATGAATGGTGTATGGCCTATCAAAAACCAAGGTATACCTACAAATGACATCTCTAAATGATCTGTGTCCCATGCATCACAATCCGTATAGGGCCTCCATATCACAACATCAATGCCGTACAGGGTCCATCTCTAGTACTCCACCTTGCCTAGCTTGGTCTGAACAAGTGCAATCAAATAGGCATACACGTATGGCCTACCTAGCATCCTAGCCCTCTGACATAGTGGTCTAGTAACAACAATATGCTCCCATGCCTAGATCTAGAGTAGGGTAACACCACAAGATAAGTTCGATGACCCTCTATATACCACCTGGTGCAAGTTATGATATAAGTGAGCTAGCATATAGCTCCCCCAGGCATATCTCTATAGCTGAACCATCATCTGCTCGATGATCCTCCCCCACCCAACTGATAGCTCCTTTGTTTGGTGATTTGGACAAAGGAAGCCTCCAATTTAAGCACCCAACACTACATGTAAGGTCGGGTACCCACTAAATTCTACCCAGGGCACCCAATATCTTGCTCTCTATGCATCCCCAAACACTATCCTGAGTGCATCTATCCCACCCAACTCCTTGTGATCATAGAACACAAGGGCACCTACCACTGGGATCCCTAAAATCCTGTATACATCCTCTGGGGTCACCTTCATCAGACCAATCAACAAATGAAAAGTATTATGCTCTAAATGCCATCTCTCTGCTAGTGTGGTCAACAGTCCCCTGTTAACCCAAATAGGAGGCATTGATAAAAATGAACCCAACCCACAACTAACTATCAATTGTACATCTGCGGGTGTCAGATTTCATATCCTCTCCCAACCCATAGGGAAGCACTCTCTAATCTAGAGGTTTTTGAAAACCTCCTATTTTTGGTCATCACAAAGTCAATCAATTAGGCTCCTATCAATCAGACTCATATCAAAACAATCTAATCTACTTCACATCATACATATCAGTGACCCATATCAAATGACCCATATCAATTAGATTCCTATCTAGTGACACATGTCAGACTCATATCAAGTGCATCATATCACATGAACCATATCAAGTGTTTTATCTAAAGGGAATCATATCAGGAAATCAATGCAAACTTCACCTATCTGAATATCAAATCAATCTAATCTATCATCATTTACTATTTGTTTTTCTTTTTTTAGGAAAGAAAATTTATCAATAATCAACTCATTATCCTATTTTCACTTCAATCATGAATGCAAATATCTTTTCAATCAAATCAATCTATTATTTGTTTTCTATCGTAGAAAGAAAATTTATCAAAAGTCATATGAATCATTTACTATTTGTTTTCAAATGCAAATTTATCAAACAAAGTTATCAGCTATCTACTCTTTGTTTTCTATTCTTGGAAGCAAAGTTATCAATTCATCAGATCTTCTATCATTTCTATCCATATCAACATAATGATAAGACAATTGTACTATATATTGACGAAAGAATCAATAGTACATCATCATTCTCATGAAAATAGTGCATTTGCTAAAATTGCCTAAATGTGCTACTTTGTGGCCTAAAAGTGCTAAAACCCTAAATGCGCTACAGTTTCCCCTGTATGCGGTAAAACCCTAGATGCACCATTGTGTGCCTTGAAAGCGCTAAATCAACTCCTCTAAGCACTATTCCCCCAAATGCGCTACATTCATAATCAAATGTGCCATTTCATTCCCCGGATGTGCTAAAACCCTAAAAGCGCTAATTTGTTTCCCAAATGTGCTAATGTGCCAAATTTGCTACCGAACTCCTAGATGCGCTATTTTTCTTATCAAATGCGCTAATCTATCAAGATCCTAAAATGTGCTACTTTATGCCCTAGATGTGCTAAAAGAAAGCTCAAATGCGCTAAAACGGACTATGACAACCTAAACTCATGAAAAAATGCATTTTTAATAATTGATTACAAATGAAAAATTTCAAAGGACAAAGGATCGAATCA
The DNA here is from genome assembly GCA_007258455.2 of Sequoia sempervirens. NCBI lineage: Eukaryota > Viridiplantae > Streptophyta > Pinopsida > Cupressales > Cupressaceae > Sequoia > Sequoia sempervirens. The sequence continues at coordinate 323,706,208 of VDFB02000017.1, forward strand.
ACTAACCGGTGGTCCATACGCAGTTGGTCACTGATATCCTCAGGCCCACTTGAATCTATGCCTATGGTAAGGAATCTCCATCTCACCAAGTCGCCGACAAAGTATAAAAGTTTCTAAAGTCAAAAGGTGAAAATGACATGTCATTTTTACCCTTTTACCTTTTAAGGGTCAAACAAAGGGGGTTTTTGGTGGCATTTTGTTATTTTCAATTTGGGGTAACTTTTAATCAATTATCAGGAGCTAAATCATTGCATTCCTCTCATCGTCTGAATTTCATCATCAGTGATTTACCTCCCGAGGGGGCATCATCGGTATCAACCGCATATCAAATTCAAATCAAAAGGCATATCTGGACTATTTTTAAGTTAGGGGCATATCAGTTAAAAATTTTTGATCAAGGGGCAAAATCAAATGAAGCAAATTTTGAAGGCAGGAATATTTTCTTTGAAGCAATGTGTTTTCACACATCACTTCAAAGAGGGCCAAAATGTATATGCATAAAAATGGTCATATCATTTAATTCTGGAATTTAATTAAATATTTATTATTTAATTAATTTCTTTCTTATTTCCTCTACATATAAATAAATTTAATTTATTTATTTATATTGTTCACCTACTTTATTCTTCCACTTTAATTTAATAAATTCATTATTTATCTTCAAAATATTTTCTCAATCTCACAAATAGATTATTTTTACAATTCATCTTTATCATCTTTCCACATGTCACTTTTCAAATCCTAATTAAACTATTTATTTAATTAAGAAAAATCTTTCATGTCACCAATAAATAAATAATTGAATTTATAATTCATTATTTATCTTCTTAAATCTTTCCAAAATCTCACAAAAAGATGATTTTTACAATTCATCTTTATCATCTCATCTTATCTCTTCCATGGAAAATGAAACAAATCCTACTTTTTGGTTTTCTTCTATTTTTCTCTCCAGTCTTATCCATCTTCAACCATTCAATCTGCCAAGAATTTTCACAGCCGTTGATCACATCAGCTAATCAGAATCTTTCAAAAACTCTATAAATACCCCTGTGAATCCAAGCATTGGTTACACATAACACATGCGCATTAGAACTTAATTGCATTCTAGCATTCCAACATTCTAGCATTATCATTTTTAACTTTCATAATCTTGTAATATTTCACTTTAGTAATCATATTTAGTATCAACACAATAATATCTTAGCGTAGCATTGCATGCACTCATATTCAATCTCGTTCTCTAGGAAGACTATTTGTTGAGCCTAGCACACAATCTGAGAGCAAGCTGGAATCAACAAAAACACTGGAAATAGAGGACGATAGGATGACATCAAGGACAAAAGACTGAGTTTGCATTTCTGTTATTTTAATTTTCTACTTTGATTTAATGTCCTATCAGTGTGTTTTTATTTACTTTTAATCTATATTTATTACACTTAAAAATTAATCACAAGAATTTGTGCTTGTCTCATCAAGCTCAAAAAGTCATTTTATTTTGTGTGAGTGCATACCAGGCATGAGTGTATGTTTCTCACCTTTTAGGACTTCTCACCCAAAGGAAAGCTAGGAGTACCGTCACCTCAAAGTGAGTATGCATTTTTCTAGACAAACAACCTAGATCTGATCCACATCATGTTGGAAAAACAGTTGAAGCTTGATTTGATTCTTTCTTTTCCTTTTATTTTTCTCTTTGACATTGTATTTTTGTGCCTTGTTGTTGTTCTTGATATCATTTTCATGCATTTTCCCTTGTGCTTATGTTGGTTTGTCATGGGATCCTGATCCTCGGGGCTTGATCACCCCTCATGATCATTGTCGTCCCATCTTGCTAGCACTAGTTCATTGGAACCCATCTTGATGTGTGTTTTTCTACTTTAGTGTGAGTTTGAAGCAAGTTCATCTTCTCACTAAAGTGGGGGCTAAACGTGGACACTGAAAAAGTAACCCTTCTACTTTTTCTATCTTATTTGGGCACTCCTTGTGATTTTGGCTTAATATTTTCTTAATTTAATGTTGTAATGTGGATAACGCATTCACATTAGGTCTTGGGCCCTTGTAAACTAAAAGGATTCAAATGGTACCTTACCTAAGTGTTGTAAAATGTTGTAACACACTTTCACACTTTTCTAGGTTTTTCATTAATAATTGGGCTTTCTTGATTTTTAATTGGCCTCATTTTGCATCCATAGGCCTTATTTATGTGTATTTTTGAGAATAATCCTGAAAAATATCATTTAAAACATTAAAATCCTGAAACCAACCTTAAATGCCTAAGATGGGACTCATTCACCATTCTAGGAGAATGAGTCCCATTAGGTGGGAGCACTCACCCAGGGTGACAAATGAGTCCCCTTTAACTCAAAATTCAAATTTAATTCAAAATTATCGTGGGTTTTTATTCTGCAAGATCTAAGGTCGTCCTATAGTGTTGTAATTTCTAGAATTATTGCATAATTGAATATAAATGCAAGCTTCTTTATCTCATTTTCATACCTAGCATTCAAGTATTCATGCATACAGTTTACAATAGTATTCAAGGCATTTCAAGGGCATATTATCAAGAAATCAAGAGCATTTTCAAGTTTCATTCATCAAATCAAAGATTATTTGCATCAAGTTGTGTAAGAGCTAACATTTGTGATGTAGGATTGTGTGATTCAAGCAAGCATTGCATTCAAGATCTATCAACATCAAGCTAGATTCCAAGTCCACATGAACATTGGAGCCAATACTTACATGTTTGCATCACCTTATTTGCTAGGGTTTTGGTGAGTTGCAACATCATTATTTGTTCATTCATCATTCATCATTCTATTTCATTTCATTTCAAGGGTTTAATTAGCAACAAGGGGTTTGGCCAAGGAAAACCCCTATTTGGTAACCCCACAACATTTTCCCCTCTTCTTGTGTGTGATTTGTAGGGCTAGGTTGTAGATTTACCAATAAGTTAAGATTGGAAAAGTGATCAAACCAATTCAAAGTTGTCAAAGTCCTAAGAGAAGCTTGGAGAAGGACTACAGGTTTAGTTTGGCAGTTTTGGACCCATATCTGTATTAGGAGTAGAAAAGCAGACTGAGGGCTATAGTTTCCTATTTTGAATTTCCAAAAATCCAGAGGTGGACTGATTTTCCACTATTGGTGAATGAGTCCCACTGTCTAGACCTAAACAAGAATTTTGTAGATCTGAGTACCAATTTGTCTAAAACCTATTCTGACACATTTTTCCCAAATCTAGACTAATTCGCCCAGCTTGGTGTATGATTCCTACTCAGCATCAACATCAGAATTTTTAGGATTCTAGAGCTCCATTCTATCTCTAGCAAGTTTCCAGGTGCACATTTATAGATTCATGGCTTTTTGATACATTTTACTTGCATTCTTATGTCATTTAGTATTAGTTTACATATCACACTATGTTTTCAAACAATTTGTATTTTCCAAGTTCACACTTGATGGTGAACCCATTTCTTGTCTCATTCATCCTCAAGGATATCTTATAGTCATATGTCTCGCATCCTTCATTTGATTGAGATCTCTAAGGTATTCTTGAATGTGAACATTGTGAAATTGGATCCCTCCCCTTGTATCCCCATTTTGTGTGGACAAGGAAGTGAAGCATCCATTTATGATGTCCACAAGCATTAATCAATAAATATTAAAGACAAACCATGAAGGAAAAAATTGATCAATGCTAGGCCTAACCAATTAATAAGTATACATGTGAATAAGCAAGCATACATGTGAATAAGGGAAGCACAAGTACTCAAAACATGTAAGCCTTGAAGTATGCACATGAATACATAATATACACAAATTAATGCAAAGTATATGTATGAATATAAGTGTTGGTGTAATTAAATGTCGTGTACCTTGTCCTAGGTCATTATTACACCTTACTTAAGTTTACTTAGGGACCACATAGGAGGTTGTTGGAGATTTTCCACCTTTTGTGGACTTGACATCTCATACCTCATCACTTCCACCTTTTGTGGACACATCATGTGATCATCTCTCCACCTTTTGTGGGTGATCCACCTTTTGTGGAGATATCACATTATCTTTTTCCACTTTAGATGGAGTGATAACTCTTCATTGTTGTCACATGTCATAAGATTACAACACTTGTCATAATCTTATGCCCTCTTATGTTCTCACCTTGGCTATATATCCAAGGGGTCTCCTATCATTGCATTGTACCATCATTATCTTATATCATTGATAGGAATATAGTTTATTCTTGTCACATTATTTTCTCTCTTTTTTGCTTTCTATTAGGCCTCTAGATCTTGGGTGGCTACCTTCATAGCCAATTTTTACATGGTATCAGAGCTTTTGGAGTGCCTTTAGTTAGTCATTTGGAGAGATTTTTGGAGGGTTCCATTTTTGGCCTTGTGTTGCAGGTGCATTTTGGGAGCTTGTTGCATCATATCTGAGCTCGCCATTACATCTGGAGTGTCCGAGATAGTCAGATTTACCTTTTGTTTCGTCTCAGTTGGACATTGGAGGCCAAATCTGCGAAGGGTTGAAGATCCGAGGTGGTTGTTAGATCCAGAAGCTAGCTGCCACTTCAGTGCATTTTCAGCCAAAAAGGACCTCACCATCGTGCTTAGAAGGGCCAAGAACCTATAAATCGACTGTAAATTTGTCCAAATCGGAACAAATTGTCCGTCGAGGAAAAAAAATTTTGCAAGTCGGCCGTACGACCAACCTGCACAGCGATGGTACGATTTTGATTTTTCAAAAAAAAGAATATTAAAATTTTCTGCGAATTTCTTTTTTAAAAAATCATTGAAAAAAATTTATATTCGCAGTTTTTATAGTTTTTATTTAAATAAAAAATAAATTAAAAATTAAAAAATTAAAAAAAAAAAAAGGTACTCTGAGTACCTGCGGACCTGTAGTCCGTAGGTACCCGTGTACCCGTGGTGGCAGTGCCGCAGAGGCCATGTGGCAGGAGGCCACTGGCCCCCGTGGCCCCCGCGGGCCCCTCTCCCACTTCCCCCGCCCCGCTACCGGAAACTTCAAATCATCCGGCGGCCAGGCGTTTCATATTCCGGCCGGGCATTAAAAAACTGCAGGCCTCTGAGCTTCTAACACGTGTCGGCCATCTATTAGTCCACGTGCCTTCCTGGTTGACAACGGCTGAAGAATATTCCGTCGACCTTGAAGCATATTCCGGAGATCGGTGTTTTGGCCTAACGGCCATTTGAACGTCAAATGTAATCCACTGGGACTGGTGACAGGCATACAACCATCAAATTTAAGCTCCTAGAATGCTGACATCAGCACTACGTCAGCGATGACGTCATCATCTTTTGAAAAAATTCCCCCCCTCACCAATGAGCTTTTCAGTTTTGTAGTTCAACTTTGGAAGGCCATATCTCGCTCATTTTTGCTCCTTTTTTCGAGAATTTTTTTTTGATTTGGGCTAATTTTTCATGTACTTCGTAGTGGTGTACTCGGTTTCTAATTTTGGTACACTGATTTTCCATAATTTTCAGTTTTTCGTGATTGTACCTGTCTTGTCACCATTTCTGCAACTTCAGAGGCTTCGTTCAGGCTCATACGAACTCCTTTTTAGGTCCCATTTTTTTGAAAGTGCATGATTTTTTGTCTACTTCTTGAATCTGCAATCAGTTTGAAGCGGTCTTGAGTGGATTTTTTACTTTCAACATATGGTCTTTTTTGGCCTATTTGGCACTTGTATTGCATAGATCTGGATTTAGGTCTTTGTTTTATTGTTCTAGTATGTTATTAGTCTCTTTATTGGCAAGTTGTAAATCAGAAATCATAAGCCCACTTAGCCAACTTGCAAGTGGCATATTGTACACGCACTACATTATAAAGTGCCAAAATCATCTATTTGTGGGGGGGTACTTTGATTGAGTGAATTTGGGGGGGTGTCTCTTGTGTGATTGTTCATATTTTCTCTCTTGTGCTCTTTCATTCCATCATGGGTTCATCTAAAGTTCCACTCTTAACTGCACATAATTATGGTACATGGAAAGTACGTGCATGGAGTAAACTAATGGAAAAAGGTTTAATTCACTACATTGATGGAACCATAACTACACCTTTAGATCCTAAGGCAGATCCAATAGCATTTATGGATTGGCTCACTAAAACTTCTATGGCATTGGGTACACTAAGAAAGTTCATTTCAGATGATCTCATTTTCCATGTTGATAAATGTACTACAGCTAAGGAAGCTTGGGATAAACTTGCTGCTTTGTATGGTAAGGTTGATAAGGTTAAGGGATACAAACTTGAACATGATCTCTTAAGCCTTGATCCCAAGGATTTTGATACAATTCAGGATTATGTCACTAAGGCAAATGAATTAAGAGCACAACTAAAAGATTGTGGTATTGAAAAAGAGGATGATCAATTGGTCTTCAACTTGTTGGATAAACTTCCAGTTGAGTATGCAGCCTTTGTTTCAAGTTTTCAAACTCAAAGATTGACAATAAGTAACTTCAAAACACCATCTTTTGAGGCTCTCACAGATCTTTTGATTCTTGAGCAAAATAAGTTGATGAAAATGGGAATTCTCAAGTCTTCAACTTCAAAAGCATTGGTGGTCAATCATGGAAACAATAAGCAAGGCAAAGGAAAGGACCAAAAGCAATCTTCGCCAAAGCCACAAGGAGAGAACAAACAATTCACTCCTCCACAACAAAACTCAACTTCATCTTCTTCTTCAAAGAAGTACAACAATTCAAGCAAGAGGGAGCAACCAACATGCGCATATTGCAAAAGGATTGGTCATGATGAGCATCGTTGTCATGTTAAGCAAATTGATGAGTTGAAACACATCCTTAAGAAGAACAACATCAACTTGCCAACTGCATATCAAGAGAAGGACTCATCTCCTTCCACTTCTTCTAAGGGAAAAGGAACAACTCTCATGGCAACAACATCAAGCTCTTCTCCTTCTTCATCATCTCAACATGATAAACATAAGGGGCAAGCATTTCTCGCAGTTGCAAATTCCAATACAGATCAGTGGATCCTTGATTCAGGAGCTTCGCATCATATGACTTCATCAAAGGATATGTTCTCTTCATTCGATTCTTGTTCATCACCACCCATTTTGATGGCCAACGACATATCTTTGGCAGTTTGTGGAAAGGGTTCTATTGACGTTGAAGGTGGAGCATTTAATGATGTTCTATGTGTACCTACTTTGTCAAGGAACATCCTTTCCATCTATCAGATTACACATAGTGGTTCAGGAAAGAGTGTAGAGTTCACACTAGATTCTGTCATTGTTCGGGATTTGCATAGCAAGGCTCTTGTTGCAGTTGGGGAGGTTGATGATTGTTCTCGGTTCTACACCTTCTCGTATTTTGCTCCTATTGATGATTTAGTTCACCCTAGTGTGGACACACTTGATGAGATTGAGTATTGTTACTTGAATCTTGGAGTGCTCTCTACTCCTGAGGTTCTTAAACCTATTGTTGATACTCCATCTCCTACATTGACTGATGTAACTGATGATACTTGTGTTTCGACAGTTTCAGTACCTTTTGATTCAATGCAACAGTGTATACCTTGTCTTCCAGCAGCAGCTTCATGGGATGACTACTTGACAGACATTGGCAGTTTGTTTGTGGAGTCCTACATTGCAGACTTGGGAGACACACTTGATTACTTGCATCTTCTCTTTGATGAAGGTGATTCTTCTTCAGTTGTTGCGAGGGAACACTCTGACCCTCCTCTACATGATTAGTCTTTCGAGGTTGATGTGATTGTGGATGCATCTATACAGCAGTTGGAGGAGGCCACTTTCTCTTTTGAGGAGACATTGTCTTTAGAGTATGTTCTACCTACATCCTTGCTAGATCTTGAGTTGTCTTTTCCAGCGGATCAGTGTGTTGTTGTAAAGGGGTTCTCACAGATTCTAGAAAGTGACTACACCATTGCAGCTTCACATGGTTTGGGAAAGGCATCTTTCGGCATCAACACAGGGACACTTGAGCAGATTTCAGAGACTTCTTACATTTTGAGGGTTCTTCCTTCTTCACTTGTGGATTGGGGAGACTTCATTCATGCACCTTTGATATTGTTTCTTCCCAAGGGGAGGAACGTTGCTCGACAGTTTTCGAGCAGCTTCTTCATTCCTTCTAGAGCATCTTCCATTGGTGATCATTGTACATTGAGGGGGGGCCATCTTGTCTTTCTTCTTCTCTTGTATGGGGGGGACTTTTTCCTCACATGGGGTTTTTTCCTTCTCATGCTATATTCATAGTTTTTTGTATCTTATCTCTCTTTTGGGGGGTAGTTTTTTCCCACTGGGTTTTTCTATCTTTCTCCACTTTATGAGAAATTTCATTATGTGTACATGGGTACCTAACATGGCCTCGTAAGCCGGGACCCATCTTGCATTGTTTACTTTTGTGTACATTCTCCCTAAGTTGCACTTAAGGGGGGGTGTTGGTGTAATTAAATGTCTTGTACCTTGTCCTAGGTCATGATTACACCTTACTTAAGTTTACTTAGGGACCACATAGGAGGTTGTTGGAGATTTTCCACCTTTTGTGGACTTGACATCTCATACCTCATCACTTCCACCTTTTGTGGACACATCATGTGATCATCTCTCCACCTTTTGTGGAGATTATCACATTATCTTTTTCCACTTTAGATGGAGTGATAACTCTTCATTGTTGTCACATGTCATAAGATTACGACACTTGTCATAATCTTATGCCCTCCTATGTTCTCACCTTGGCTATATAACCAAGGGGTCTCCTAGCATTGCATTGTACCATCATTATCTTATATCATTGATAGGAATATAGTTTATTCTTGTCACATTATTTTCTCTCTTTTTTGCTTTCTATTAGGCCTCTAGATCTTGGGTGGCTACCTTCATAGCCAATTCTTACAATAAGGTATACACATGAAATCATGTAAGTTACAAAGTATACATTGGAATAAACATAAATCACAAAGTATACACGTAAGTTGTAAAGTATACACTTGAAGACACACAACTCATATCTATTGAACCATGGATTTATAATAAAAATATGGACACCATCGATAAAAAATATTTGTATTAACCAAATAGTCATGTAGGCATACATCAATATATGTTGATATAAGTATGAAATATATACAAAATAGTCATATAGGCTTACAAGAATTCCATATACACATACAATATAAAATATATCCAATACAAAATATGTACAAAAATGCCATATATGCATATAACAAAGGGCTTTGGAATAAAAAATCATTTCTCTCCATGCTCTCAAAATAAACTCTTGCCCTTTGCTTGTCGATTGGATGGCAATAGGTCTATCACTTATTTATTCTGAGGTCAAGGAGTGCTCCTGGTGCTCCTCCTAGGGTTTAGTTATTGGTTAAGTCTTATCTATTACAATAACAAGTAAAGACATTAATATATAGTTGGAAATTAGTGTTCACATAGAGTGTGTGAGGTAAACTGAGTTAAATAAAGTAACTCATGTAGTTATTATGGGTAATGAATAAATATAATAATATTATGTTGTTGAAAACCAACTTAATATTATTAATAGTCATAGAGTTTTTTTAATAGGTTATTAGTGGTTCGTATGTTTGATTTGTTTAAAAACAACTCAATATTAATACAAAGGTTGTTTGGGTTGTTCCCTATAAAATAGGATTTTGGAATCCTATAAATATGTAAAGCTTTTGAATGAAAATTATGAAGATTTGAAGCATGTACTATTTCTTGAATTAATTACAGCTTCTCTATGTCCATATTTTCACCATGGTATCAGAGCATAGGAAATCATGGGAATAATTTGTTGCTCTATTGTTTTGTCCAAATGGTAGATCTAAAAATCTGCTATATCTGAATGATCCAGTCATCTTCAATTATTATTAACACTCTAAGAAAAATTCAAGGAAAATCAAAAGCATATGAGGTGGAGAATTCTACAGTGGTTTCATCGGGTCTCATCTATGCAAGAAGTTGATGTGTGATACCCATTACATAGTGTTGGTTGATGATGTTTACAGTGACAATATTGAACATCCAATCCATTTAAGGTTGCAATTGTTTGAAGTCAATGAAGGACATCGTGATTGGACACAAAAGATAACCAGAGGCTATGGAGCGGCAATTTGATAGATTTGGTTTACTTGAACTCGTCCAAGAACCGCCTCTTCCTTGATATCAACTTAGCCTCATTTATGTGAACCTCAATCTCCATTGGCCAGCCTATGGATTTCTTTAGCAATCATCTAAAATATAATGATTTAGATCTCCATTTCCATAGTCATTGTGCCTCTCTTCACATGCAAATGCCTTTTCTTGGTGAGCCATCATTTCTATTTGGTGAGATTGGACCCTTTCCCATTTGAACAGGCTCGAATTGCATTCATTAGGAGGCATAAAAATTGTAGTTTCTGGAGATGATCAGCTAGTGCATCTAGTTGTCTGGGTATCTCATTCAAAATTCATAACTAGATTAGGGAATTGTGAAATTTTTCTGAGTAGTTATGGTTGGTTTTCTATTCTTGGTTTGGTCCTTTACACAGCTTTCTTCTCTCCTAGTATAGGATCTATTCCATGGATAATCAATTCTAAAATTTATCCATCAAAATATAGAAGCATGTACAGAGGTATTGCTACAATAGCTTGTTGGGTAAGTAATTTGATTGTTTCAGAGACCTTATCTCTAGGGACATCCAAGTCAATTATCTAAGTCAAGTCTTTAGAGTCTACCTCTATAGAGTGAATGTCAAATGATAGTTTTTAGTGAAGTTTAGTTTTATAGTGACCGATTGATATTGTCCATTTAGTGTTTCAAAATGTTTTATTGGTTTTTTTACAAAGATATTTATGTCATAATTTAAAGGTCTAATAAAATATTGTATGTAGTCAAAGTGTAAAAAATTTCCTAAATTGTAATTGGATGTACTTTCACTATTATGTGGCATCCATATTTTTGGGAGCATTTTTTAATTGAGTTTCATACACAAATATTTTTTCTCTAAATGGAGAAAAATAGTATATTGATAGAAAAGTTTCGAGGTTCAGAGTTCCACACATGGTAGATCAAGTTATAGTTGATCCTTATTGAAAAGGATTTATGGGATGTGGTAAGTGGAACAATGACAAGGCCAACTGATGTTGATGAAAGTGCAAAGTGGATTGTAGAGGATCGACGAGCAATAGCTTTGATTGGTCTTGGCTTGTCAAATGCATACCTCCACCATATTGATTTTTTAAAGACCTCAAAGCAAGCGTGGGACAATTTGAATGATTTATTTGGATCTCAAGTTTCAAGTGCAAAGATGGGATTAAAGCCAAAATTGTTCAAGCTGGAGATTATGGAAGGTGACAACATTGTAGACGATGAGGATGCAAAAGCTATTTTGTTAAATAGCATGCCTTCTAGCTATGGAAACATTATTTTCACATTAAACAAAGTAGATTCCAACACATAAGATACAATATCCACTTTAATTGATGAAGAAGCTAAAAAAATTGACTCAACTATAGAGGAAACTGCAATGTATGGAACAAATAGGCCTAACCAATCCTCGAAATCTAGTTCTTCTACATCAAAAGGAGATCATTTATTTAAGAATAGAATTTTGTGCTACTATTGCAAGAATTTGGGACACATTGTTATGAATTGCACTTAGTATGCCAAGGGTCTCCTTGATGGAAAGTTAAATATAGATAAGGCATTAGCTACAAATGATGATGAAGAATTCATTCACGGGGAGGATATTGAAGATCCCCCACACGAAGAGAGCAAGGAGGAATATGTTCTCTAAATCAAATCAACTAGAGGATGGAGGCACTAGACGTTGGAGGATACTCAACAACCTCTCGTGAGTCACTAGTGATAGGGTTGAAAAATTGTTTGAGTGACAAAAACAACTTGTGCCAAAGTGACCAAAGCCAAGATCAGTTTCTAGGTAGCAGTGGTAACCGTCTCATATCATTTGTGATCAGAGTGGCAATGATCTCTAATGGTGGTTGCATATGTGACAATGAGGGCTTGGTATTCAAACCTTTTTATGTTGTGGTTGGATGTGTATGTCCCCAATCACATTGATTGGTTGTAGATGATTGGATGTGTTTGTCCCTAGTCATATGAGTTGGTGATTATGATTGGATGTGTGTTTCCCCAATCATGATTGTTGTGAGAATATACATGTTTGTCCCTATTCATAACGTTGATGTTGGATAGATGTGTTTTTCCCTATCCAAACTTGATGTAAGACCTTGGATTGATGTGTTAGTCCCTATCCTCGGTTCCATGGATAGATGTGTTTGTCCCTATCCTTGGATGGAAGTACTAAGCGTAGTGAGGCTAGTTCCACTATTGCTTGACATGAGTAGATGTGTATGTCCCTACTCTTATCTTATATTGTTTGGTGATTTACTATGTGTGGTCATCAAGTATTGTGATATACTCTCACCAAATGTTCACACTAAGGGGGGGTGTTGGAAATTAGTGTTCACATAGAGTGTGTGAGGTAAAGTGAGTTAAATAAAATAACTCATGTAGTTATTATGGGTAATGAATAAATGTAATAACATTAAGTTGTTGAAAAAAAAATTATTATTATTAATAGAATTATTAGTAATAGCCGTAGATTTTATTTAATAGCTTATTAGTGGTTCGTATGTTTGAGTTTTAAAAAAAAAACTCAATATTAATAGGGAGGTTGTTTGGGTTGTTCCCTATAAAATAGGATTTTGGAATCATGTAAATATGTAAAGCTTTTGAATGAAAATTATGAAGAATTGAAGCTCATATTATTTCTTGAATTAATTACAACTTCTCTCTATCCATATTTTCAATAGAAATTACATTATAAAAAATTATATATTTAACAAAATAATTACTTACTGCCATCTGATGATCACTCTGCATGAGGGAAATATTCAAATGCCCATCTTGAGGCATGTTGAAGCTCTGTAAAAACCATCCAATGAGAAATTAAACTACAAATCAATAACGGTTTTATTTTTCACTAACAACTATAACAACAATATAAATTGAAATTTAGTAATCTACCTCATACCTCCCCTGTGAGTGCCATTGAGGAGTCTATAGCAGATGAAACACTAAGTTCCATTTCCCTATGAAAATTTGGAGGTGTATCCACTTGCAACATCTGAAAATAAAACAAAAAATTATTCAATCACAAAAACTACAATAGCAATCCACATCATGGCTTATTATGTACAAGATAATGAACAAAATTATGAGTACTTATTAAAATATATATTTTTGACTATCATGTTTACTATTTTCCCTATCCATAGCTTTTTCGAAAGCACCTATTTTTAGGATTTTACCCATAGTAGCAAGGTGGTGAACCGTTTGATAAAATGCTTTCCTAGATATGTACGATAAGTGTGGTGGCATAGATAAGGCAGTCAACTATTTGAAAAAATGCCTCAAAGAAATGGGGTCTCATGGTGATCGAATTCCATTACAAACAAATGTGCCATGGCATTCCATCACCATAAGACTACATTTCTTTGAGGCATTTTTTCAAATAGTTCATTTCTCTTATATGGTATTATGGTGGGATGGGGTGGATGGTATAGTGTGGTATTGGTTATGAGATGGAGGGCGATCATAACATGGAAAGGGAGGGGTTGGTATGTTTAATGAACAAGTGGAATAAAAGGTGGAAGGTTCCATGGATTGGTAAATTGAGGATCATGACCTTGAAAAGAATTTGGAGGGGAATTTTTCCTAAAGGGTTGGTTTCTATTCTTCAAGTAGTGAGTTGTTTGAAAAAATGGCTTAGAGAAATGTGGTCTCATAGTGATGGAATGGAACTCCATCACCATGATACCACATTTCTTCAAGGCATTTTTTCATACTACTCATTGCCTTGACTATGATATTGCTTACTATTATGCTTTGATAGATTTTTTCCAAGCATTCATAGTTTGTTGGAAAGCACCTATTTTAGGCTTTTAGCCATAGCAGCAAGGAAGTGAGTAGTTTGATAAAATGATTTCATACAAATGTATGGAAAATGTGGTAGCATAGAAAAGGTGGTGAGCTATTTGAAGAAATGCCTTGAAGAAATGTGGTCTCATGGTGATGGAATGGAATTCCATAACCATGAGACCATATTTATTCAAGGCATTTTTTCAAACTACTCACTTCCTTGTTTATCCTATTGCTTACTATTATGATTTGATAATTTTTTTCCAACCATCCATTGTTTGTTAGAGAGCACATTTTTTAGGCTTTTAGCCATAGTAGCAAGGAAATGAACTATTTGACAAAATGATTTGGTAGACATGTATGAAAAATGTGGTAGCATAGAAAAGGCAATGAGCTGTTTGAAAAAATTCCTCAAAGAAATTGGGTCTCTTGGTGATAAACATCACCATAAGACCAAATTTCTTTGAGGAATTTTAGAAGAAATCTCATTGCCTTGTCTATGGTATTTCTTACTATTATTCTTTCATATATTTCTTCCAAGCATCCATAGCATAGATAAGGAAGTGAACTATTTGAAAAGATGCCTCATTAAAAAGTGGTCTCATGGAATGCCATGGCAAGAAAATGAAATTGATAGTTGCTCCTACTTATTACTTATGCTATGTGAAGTAATTGCATCACTGCTTATGTTGACTTTCTAAACAGCTATATTGTATTTGAAATTTTGTCATCTATCAACATCTAGTTATTAGTTATGGAATGTGATGTAATGCTTTGAGTTTGAAAGATGTGAAATGCAATGTAATCAATGATATGAATATAAACTACACAAATCTATTAAGTACATTCATTAGTTAAACTCTTTATTCTATTACCTATGTGTAGGTATGTTTAAATCCACTGGCACTAGGAGGTGTTCCCTCGAAACCTCCAATATTAGTCTATTCAACGTCCAAAATCACATATTAGAATACCATTCATAAAATAATTCTATTAACATGTAATAAATTTATAATTGTTTACTAGTTACATACCTCAACGATAGGTACAATGGAGTAATAAGTGGGTGTAGGGTTGATGTATCCAATATCAACACTATGACCCTAAAAGTTTATTAAAATCATAAAAATAAATTAGTTAATGTTGCATTTCAAAATTAAAATTTAATAAATTTAATTTAATTAATATGCTAACATTTACAGTTTGAGTATCGATGCCATAGGCCTCATTCAAAATTTCAATTTCCTTCACCATATTCATAGGTGTAGACATATCCTGAGTAGTAGCCTCTTGAGTGTCGGTGGGTTCATATGAAAAAGTCACCCTACAAGCCTGACACAAATGGCATTGAATCCCACCACTTGAAGACTCCCCTAGATGGTGTTGTAGTATAGGGCTAGCATGTTGGATGACACTCTGGGTCAAAGAGTTGATGGCCTACAAAGTGTCTACCTCAACACTCTCCTTCGTGATGGAAGGGATAACAATGTGCTCATGAGGTGGCCTAGCGAGAGGGTATGTGTAGGATCATCACGAAAAAAAAAGTTCTTAAGTGGCAAAAAAATTAGAAAAATCAGTGTTAGGTAACTTGACGTAAATTTTTTAATAATTTATCTATATTATTTCAAAAATATGTAAGAATAGAATTTGTATAAAATTGAATGTAATTTCTAAACTACTTTCTTTTAAAAAAAAAAAACTATTTGGTGAAAATTTGAAATTTCAATGTAGTAGTACTTAAATTTTAGGGAAAAAAATAAGAAGTAGGTGTCTGTCTAACCACCCTAACCACAATAAAATGATAATATTTTTTTATAATATTTTAAGAGGACTCATGTCCTGATGTGATGCATATTTTTTTGTAATTTTTTTCCAAGTAAATAATTAATTATGAATTTTTTATTACAACTTTAAAAAAATATAAAAAATGTCTATGTCTGACTACCTTAACTTAGTCAAAAATTCATGAAATTCAATCTTTCTTTTCTTAATCCTATAGTATATGAAGCATAGAATGTGACACATGTTTTGGACTCAAAAAATTTGATATCGTTTGAAAACTATAGATGTTTTACCATCAGCCTATCAAACAGGACTTTAGCCATAATTTGAATAGAAATGAATAATAATTACTTATTCAATTCAAAGTAAAACATAATTTATATTGGTGGAAATATGAGAATCTCCATTATAAACCCTTTTTATTTAATCAATTTTGGGTTAAAAAAAGTCGTTAGCCACATACCTATCATATTGCCACTTTTTGGCCCATCATGATCCTACGCATACCTGAGAGGTTGTCTTGCTTGCTGCCTAGGATCATTATGTGAACCAGGTCTATCTTGAGCCGACCCCCCACCTCTCCCCTAGAAGTGCCTCATATCAAAATAATTCAGGATATTGTTCAAGATGAACTCACAATATAGTTTCCTCAAGAAATATTGCGTGACTTCAAAATTGTTGCATGGCAGGTAATCAAAAACTATGTACCACCTATCCCAATAAAAGGTCCTAATCTATTTGTGGTGGCACCAATAGATAGGAAACCTCTTCACATTGAGGCTAAGATTTGCATTTGTGTGTGGGTTAGTGAATAATGAATAAAAATCTAATTTTGTAATTTTTAGATCTTTTACATCTTTATATGATAATTCATCCTAGTAAAAATTCCTAGCCACCTACCTCCTATCTTTCCAACCAATTAATTGTTTGTTGATTGAATCCACATGTTTTAACATTTCTTTCAATAAATTTGCAATTTTTTTTTTCTATGGTTAAACCGTTTGGATTGTTCAACCTCATGATTAAATCCTCAATTTGTTTTTTATTGTTTTCAATTTCAATCATTAAATTTTCCTAAGTGCTAGGAGGATGTTGAGGGATTAGTGGAGGAGATTGTTGTTGTGGCTGTTGAACTTGAGGATTATTTTGATGTTGTTGTTTCTTTGCTTGTTAAGGATTTTGTTCTTGTTTTTGTTTCTCTACTTGTTGAGGATTTTCAAGAGGTTTTTGAAGAGGGTTTGCAGGTTAAATATCATCTCCTACAAATTCAACAAATAAATATAAAAAGCAACCTAAAAATAAAAAATTCACAACAAAAAAAGCAATCCTTACCTCTTTGACCTCCTTGTTGATGTGGCAACATCCTGGTGACAAAATAGCAACAATTTGATGAAAAAATTACAAGATTCAGGTGTGTGCAGGATCATGATGGGCCAAAAAGTGGCAATATGATGGGTATTTGTAGGGTATGTGGCTGATGACTATTTTTTTACCCAAAATTGATGAAACGAAAAGGGTTTTTAAAGGAGACTCTTAGCTTTCCACCAATATAAATTATGTTTTACTTTAAATTTAATAAATAATTATTATTCATATTCTATTTGAATTACGACTAAAACTTTAATTGATAGGTTGATTGAAAAACATCTATAGCTTTCAAATGGTATCACATTTTTTGAATCCAAAACATGCATCACATTCTATGCTTCACATACTATAAGATTAAAAAGAAGAAAATTGAATTTCATAAAGTTTTGACCAAGTTAAGGTGGTTAGACATACGAGTTTTTATATTTTTTAAAAGTTGTAATAAAAAATTCATAATTAATTATTTACTTAAAAAAAAATTACAAAAAAATATGCATCACATCTGGACATAAGTCCTCTACTTATATCTAAAATATTATAAAAAAATGCTATCATTTTATTGTGGTTAGGGTGGTCAGACATACACCTATTTCTTATTTTTTCACTGAAATTTAAGTACTACTACATTAAAATTTCAAAGTTTCACCAAATAGATATTTTTCATTTTAAAATAAACCTAGTACTTTAGAAACTACATTCAATTGGCTATAGATTCTATTCTTACATATTTTTGAAATAATATAGATAACTTATTCAAATTTTTACGTCAAGTTTCATAACTCCGATTTTTTTGAATTTTTTGCCACTTAAGGGTCTATTTTTTCCATGATGATCCTGCATATACCCGTATGTGGCTGAAAACTTTCTTTTACCCAAAATTGATGAAGCAAAAATGGTTTTTAAAGGAGATTCTCAACTTTCCACCAATATAAATTATGCTTTACTTTGAATTTAATAAGTAATTATTATTCATTTTCTATTCAAATTACGACTAAAGTCCTGAATGATAGGCTGATTGAAAAACATCTATAGCTTTCATACAGTATCCCATTTTTTGAATCCAAAACATGCATCACATCCTATGTTTCGCATAATATAGGATTCAAAAAAAAAAAAATTGAATTTCATGAAGTTTTGACAAAGTTAAGATGGTCAGACATACAATTTTTTTATATTTTTTAAAAGTTGTAATAAAAATTCATAATTAATTATTTACTTGGAAAAAAATTACAAAAATATGCATCACATTGGGACATGAGTCCTACTTATATCTAAAATATTATAAAAGAATATTATCATTTTATTGTGGTTAGGGTGGTCAAACGGACACCTAATTTTTATTTTTCCCAAAAATTTAAGTACTATTGCATTGAAATTTCAAATTTTCACCAAATAGTTTTTTTTTTTTTTAAAACCTAGTAGTTTAGAAACTACATTCAATTTTCTATAGATTTTATTCTTACATATTTTTGAAATAATATAGATAGCTTATTCAATTTTTTACGTGAAGTTTCCTAACTCTAATATTTCTAAAATTTTTGCCACTTACGGGCCTATTTTTTTCATGATGATCCTGCACATACTCATTCACTCCTCCTAGAATGCGAGCATGCAAAAGAAGGAATTTTGGCCATAGGTAGAAAAAATTAACTGACAAATCAAATGAGCTTGATTTCCCTTTTTTTCTTTTAATTGCTCATAATGTGAGCATGTTATAATGTGAGCGCATTATCACATGCTCACATTATGGCTCAGTGTGGACAAGCCTTAGGCTTAGCACACCAAGCCATCATGCAAGCATGTTATAATGTGCTCACATTATAATGCACTCACGTTATGAGATATCATAACTTTTTAAAAAAATTGGCCACAAATTGCCCCCCGATCTTTTTGCACGCACCCCAAAATTTTAATGATGTTCCATTTCATGTATGTGATTCTAACTTGGATTTTCCCATGTGACTTTGTATCTTTGATCCTTGTCATGAGATTCCTATTTCTTTGAAGGATATATTTTTGCAAGAAGATGAAATCAGTGATGCCTTTCTTAATATTACTCTACCTTCTCTTCATTCTAATGAACTGTCTTCTAGAGATGATGCAATAGAAAATGATGAATCTCTGTCCATGCTTCATCCTCCCTAGATCGATGTTGAAAATATATCTTTGAATAATTGTTCCAAAAGTTGTGATGATTTTGTAAATTTAATCTATGTATCTAATGCCCCTCAAAGGCCTAAGAGACTATTCATTCTCCTAAAAGGATTTTTTCTATTGATGGTTTCCCATTTGATAGTGATTCTCTTGATATTTTATGGCTCCCTCTTATAGAGAAGTAGCCTGTAATTATAAGAATAGCAAGAATAAACAAAATTTTGATCAACCTACTTCTTCACCACCTTCTCAACCAAGTCTTCCTTCAGCTCCTAAACCTACAAATAAAGCACATGGTGATTACAATCTTGTCGAGCAACTCCATGATACTCCATCCAAGATCTCACTATGGTAATTTCTTCAATCTACTCTGGTTTATCAAGGAATACTCCAAGAAGCCTTACAAAAAATCCTCTTGCCTGCCTCCACTAGGCCAAAATATGTTAATGTGTTGATGGATGATATTTTTGTAGATTCACCAAATATCATGTTCTATCTACAAGAACTTCTACCCCTAGATGTGCAGAAACAAGTAGATCCTTTAATGATTATAGTTAATATTAATAACATCGACATTAGACATACTTAATTTGATACTATTTCAATGCTCAATGTATGTAGCATTGGTCTATTGCCCTAGATTAATATTGATTCATCTTCTCTTAATAATGATTCTTCATTTTTATTCATGGGTTTGATAATGTTGGTCAACAAGACTTAGGCACAATTGTATTGCCTTTGAGATTGGGACCCATTACTGTACCAACCCTTATATATGTTATGCTGGAAAAATTACCATATAAGCTTCTTATTGGTAGACCGTGGATTCATGTTATGGGTGAAATCCCATCTACCTTGCATAAATTTATTAAATTCATTTGTAACAATCCAGTAATCATAGTCAAGGCTAACCCTAATGCTATGCACTTGTGTGAGATGGTAGCTGTTAGTCAGGTTTTTGTTGTGCCTACTCTTATCCCTTCAGTATCTTCGAAAGCGTTCATGTCTACTCCAGTAGTACCTATTATAAAGGATACTCTTGAGGTAGATGTCCCTGAAGAAGATCCTTCTGAACTAAGAAATCTTATGTATGCTCATTCTACCTCTTCTCAAAAGAATGCATGTGTTGGTGATGATTGGGGTTCTTTAGACTTTACATAATCCTTCATCATGTAATGTAAAGTTGACCCAATCCACTTTTTTACCTTCCAATAACATCATCCACATCCACTATCAAAGATTATTATTCTTTTGTATTGTGGGATAATGTGGGCAATAATTGTAATGTTCTTAATCCTGATCCTTCTCCTTCTGAGGAATATGGTCACACTTTTATTAAAGAGGTTAATGATGGTACTCTTTTCAAGAAGGTTGATGGACATCCTATAGAGGAGTATAATCCCCATTGTTGGAATAATGCTTTCTATGCAAGTCCTCCTCCTCAAGATTTGCAAACACATTATGGCGCTGGCTTTAAACTTGTCTCTAAATATGGCTATGGGTGTAAAGGTTGTGGGAATAATGAACAAGACATTTAGGTCCCTATATAATTTGTACCACATAAGCATCATTTGGGGCTTGATTGCTCAAATGAGAAATATAAAAAGAAACCATGGTCGAATGTGCATGTGATTTCTACTAAACCTTGTTCTCTTGGATTGATTCATCCTCCATTGTTTGCTATCTTTAGGTCTTTTTCTTATGAGCAGTCAAACTTTTCTCCATAAGAGAAATGGTTGCTTCCTACTCCTCATTCTCTATATGAGCAAAAGTATATTTTTTTAAGGCTTCTAAAAGCCCACTTGATTACTATTCCTTCTCCTAAATGTAAGAAATTCTATAAGCACGATCAAGAAAAACATTATTTTTATGCATACCATCAAGTGTCTGGCCATTCCACTAGTAAATGTAAGGCCTTGATGGATAAAATACAACTTCTTGAATCAAGTACCATCACTCATTTGTTTTCTGATGTACCTATCTCTTCTTCAAATGACAAGTTGATATCTAGGTCTAACTCTATCTTGTATGTTCTAAGTATCTTGCATGGTTCTCCTCCCCTATATGTTGGGGGTAGTGATAACTTTTTCTAGAGATGTTCATCCTTCTAAGGACCTCCTCTCATCTCTATGTCCTTGAATGAAGTGTCCATTGAGTGGATCTCTTTTTTTAAGGGTTCTTGATGGACCTCCTTTGAAATATTTTCTCTCGAGTGGATTTTAGGTGTCTAGCTTGGGGGCAACCTAACTAGACCTATCTTATATCTTAGCTTCTAGCTTGGGGGAAGCTTAACTAGACCCTTCTTTTCTATGACCATCCTACAATGTAGCTTCTAGTAGCTATAGGTTCATTTGATTAGTTTTGCTTTACAAGATCGAGAACCTATAGATCTCCTTTACATCAAGCTTGCCTAAATGCTTAGTCTATGGATTAACATGGTGCTTTTCAAGTGTGCCTATTTGACTACTTTTCAATCAACCCTGTAGGATTGAGCACCTATAAGGACCTAATATAACTCTATGGAGTCCCCAACATCAAGCTTCCCTTAGGAGAGAGTACTTGGGGAACCTTCTTTGTAAGTCTATGAATGTGTAAAATGCTTTCATCCTACGAGATCTATTCACTATTGGTTTATGGTCCTTTGTTGCAGTTGTTTCAAATTTGTAGGAGAGAGTATGTACAAATCCTTTTGATCAACTTCTGTAGGTCTATGGATTTGTGGTGAATTTTTTTAACTCTCTCTGGGTCTAAGGACTTGTGGAGCCATCTCTTTTGGAATTTTCATTCCCCTCTTAAATCCTATTCTCTTTTCTCTTCAATCTCTTTCTACTTAGAATTGTGTATATAGGATCAAAGAATTGCATCTTCTTCATCCTAAGTATATGCTCTTTCTCTCTTTGATATTGGTTGCTTCCCTGACTTTTGGGTCCATTCTTCTCTTGAGGTGATCAATCCTTACATTCTTCTCTTTGTTTTAGAATTATTCTAGGTGTTATCATTTTTAATTTGTGGATGATGCATAGTATTGAGAAAACCTTTTACATTGAGGTCTCTTTTACTTTGCTGACTCAAATCCTTTAGTTTTTTGTGGGTACATATTTGTATGTGTTTTTAGATGTTCTAACAATGGATTTTTATGTTCTAACCTTGTTGTCTTGCGTAGGTATTTCTTGTCTAATGTATTTTTCTTGTTGGTCTTTAGTCTGGGGGCATCCTTCTTCGGTTCGAAGGGTTGTTTGCTTCCTCTACAGTATCCTTTTTGGTATGATGATGTTATTTATGTTTAGTAGATTTCCTTTACCATGCATATTAGCATAGATTCATATTCCCACTAAAGTGGGGGAAAAATGTAATGTCATAAAATTGCTCCCCTTGCAATTTCATATACATTCTTGCATCTGCTTTAGTGTTCACTCCCCTAGCATTTGTGTAGGCTCATTTTAGCCCCTTCATCATCCTTTATCCTTCTCAAGATACTTAGGACCCATTTCCAGTACCTACCCTCATGCATCAGCTTTGCATTGAACCAAGTGTACTTTTCTCATTCTTGTCATTTTGTAGCATGATGTGTCTCAACACTAGTGGGCCGCATGGACGTATGCACAATGTGCTAGCATGCTGTGATGTTTCAACATTCAAACGATCATTTTCAAGCATGTTTGCCACTTTCCAGCAAGTTTTGTCGGTGGTAATGGCCTGAGATGCTTTGTAAGCTCTTGGGAAGCTTCCTTTTGCTCTTATTCTCTCTTTAAAATCTGTATTTTCAATCTATTAGGCCTTCTTAGCTTAACTCTTGAGATTTCTCTCTTGCATACACTCTCCTTTCCCTCTTTACTCTCTTAATTGAAAAAATTTCTCACTTGTTACTATAGCCTCAAGCACTCTCACATCCTTACAACACTCTTTGTAACTCTTTTGGCTCTCACATCCCTCTCTTTCATCCTTGCTCTCTTTGGCTTCCTTAATCCTCGTAGCTGATATCTCCCCTACCTTGTGCTTGTGAGCATCTTGGTATTATAGCATACCTATGATACCTGGGTTCTCCTCCTTGAGCAGACATTTCTTTTATCACTCTTGCATTCATTTCATTCCTATTGTCTCCATCTATCTATCTATTTGGTTGTCTGTGGTGGTGGGAACACCAAAATGGGGGTTTGATTGAAGCAAACCCCTATACAACCCCAACATTTTCTCTCAATCTTACGTATTCAAGTGTTGATGATCTACTAACTAGAGACTTCATTACTTAGGTTGTTGTGAGAAGTTCCTATTCTTATTCTCTTACTTTATCATTATACTTCACTTTATTTTAGTCCTATTATATTCTATTATTTTCCTATGCTCTATAAGTTCTTAGCAATCTAATTGTCAGTAGTCACTTTTCCTTTTTCTTTGATAAAATTAGTTTTTGGTCTACACGAGATGCCAACATACCTCTAGGACTCTAATGTGCCACACTGTCATCCTTCTTCTGTGTTGCCATCCTTTGGTTGAGAGAGCATTAGTCTTTCCAGAAAACCTTTTTTGATTTTCTGTTTCTAAATCTAGAACTCTTTCTTTGTTCCCTAAGGTAGTTTTCCCCTTGGGAATCTCTTGAGAATAAAGAGATTCGTGAGTAGTAAATCCCTTTTCACTACAAGATGTAAGAGAATGTTGTTGAGGGTGTAAGAGGGACAAAACAACATTTAAGTGCAATTAAATTCCTTTGTTAGAGGTATTTGTGAGTTTGCAAGAGGCATTAAAACCCATTTGGAGGGAATTTGAATGAAGGGATTGTTGAGAGGAATATTCCTAAGAATATTCCATTGTGAGAAAAATTATCTATTTAGTTGATTAGAAGAAATTATTTTCATGTGCAATTGGTTGGTTGACCCTGGGTTGATTTAACTTTAGTGAAGTTAAAAGCTAGAGAAATGGGTAATGATGATTAGAAGGTGAACTAAAGTTAATTAATACAAAATTAATCAACTCAAGTGGGTTAGGGGGTTTGTGAAAGTTAATTAAATAGTTTGATTTATTTAATCAAATGAGAGGGATTTAGGGGGATTTAATTAAATGATTTGATTTTACTTAAATAGGATGAACATTAGCTAGAAGGAATTGAATTAATCTAATAAAGTCAATTATTTGATTAATAGCGAAAGTTGATGAATTTAACTAAATAATAAAGATTATTTAATTAATTGGTTAGTCTGAAGTGATTTAGGAAGAAATGATGTTAGTTAATTAGAATGAGATGCATAATACCAATAAGGACTTTTTGAGTGTCTACAGGTCCACATGGATGACTATGGATAAGATGTAGAGAATATTTGGCTCTCTATACATGTCTTGAAGAAAAAAATAATGATGTTTACTTGAAACATGGCCTTCATTAATACCTTCAAATACTAATATTTTAGTTAAAAGTAAAATTATATGGTTACGTCACATATCTTGCATTTTCTTATAATTTATATGCAAATTCCTATCATTCGATTATTTTAACATATAATTAAATATTATGAATAATAAAAAAATTATGAGCTTCATCATGAATAAGAACAAGAAGCTTGAAAAGAGTAGTATTGTGATAGTTTGATCATTTCAAGAAATATGTTCATATGTTTCTTGAATATATTTATAGATTACAAGAAGATTGATTCCTCAACCTTGAACAAAACAATACTTTATGAAGTTCTATTCTTCAAGCCAACACTTATGAAACTAAAAGAGATAATTTTACTTGATTTCCAATGGTAATTTATTGAATTTCTATATTCTTCTCTTAAACAAAATCATCAAACAATGATCTATCACTAGTCATGTGAAAATATATATTTCATTCTAGCATCTATTATTTTCAAGTTAAAGAAAATTACCCTTAGTGAGTAGATAATATTTTTGGTTCAAATTTAACGTAGAATAACTCGTGAATAATTTCTTTTGTTCCTTGGTTTTATTTTCCCAAAAAAAAAAATTATTGTCTCAACCATAATTTCTTGTTTCTTTATATCCTTTTTGCACTTTATGACTATATTGTCACCTTTGATCTTGTCTCTTTTTTAAATAGAATTTATGAATGTGATTCTTGCCTTTATAGTTCATATAATCAATTAATTTTATTTTATATTTATGTGTTACATCATCATTCCCATATTTTTATTAAATGTCTTCCATTTTTTTTTTATCATGAAATGACTTAAGACTTTGATTCTTTTCAAAACATTTAGAAAATTATTTTCCTTTTGCAACAGAGGTGCATAAACTTTATTGATATTTCCCTCCATAATGAGTTGAGACTCTACATTTAAAATTGACTTCCTAACTATATTAAAAGATTGTTGGGGGGTATTGTGATTCACTTGAATCACAATGTTTCTATATTTTTGAAATAATTTCAAGGTTGGAGAAAGTTTACTTTTAACTATATCAATTAGCTAATATAATCTTCTTATATTTTTGAAATAATTTCAAGGTTGGAGAAAGTTTACTTTTAACTATATCAATTAGCTAATATAATCTTCTTATACTCTTGGTCCTCTTTTTAAATTGAAGTTTCAAATTAGAGTTTTTGATGCAAGAATCTAACATTTATTTTTTAAATTTCTTGACTCCTAATTCCACTTTTTTTTTTCTATTATGTTATAGAGATTAGCAATATCAACATCCATATAGCCTTACTCTTAACTTTTTACAAAATTTTACTGACTATTTAAATCATCAATTATCTATTTGATTTGGACACAAAACTTTATCAATAATTCAATTTAATCAAGCCTAGTAGTCCCCGAAGAATTTCTTTTTCCATCTTAGACTCAACAACTTCATCAATCATAATCCGTTTTTAGAGCATTTTTAATCCTAAATATCCAATCTAAAAACCACTTCTATTAGAAAAGGAAAAACTTTAATATTGATAGAGTCCATAATGTGAGTAAAATCTATTCAAGGGAGGAATTTAACCAAACAATTTAAACAATCTTCTTAAGAAGCACAACAACACTTTCAGAAAAAAAACATTATCTTGATACCATGAAAATAATCTAAAAATAATATTTATTCTTATAATAATATTCCAAGAAAATGATTTTTTAAATGTATTCTGATAAACACAACAAAATTTAAAAAAAAAACACAATACTGTAAAAATAGAATATAAAACACATTATATAAAACTAATTTACATTAAAAACACCAGTTACAATTTCACACTACACAACTCTTAACTTCAAATTAATATTAATCCCACAGTTGATTTATAGACAAGTCGAATCGCATATTATATGTTAAGATTTCTAATATTCAGTAATTTTTTCTAAACTCTAAAAATTTGTAGAGAGCTAGATTAAATCTAGAAAACCCGAGACAATGTTATTATTCACTAACAAATTGACAGACTTTAAACTACTGAAATCTTGTGTTGAACAGTAGAGGGCTGGAAACTTTCCCCGAGCTACTTGAAGCCGTAGATGACAACAAAACTGACGCATTAAGTGACAACATTTCATTCACAAAGGAGTGTAGTGTGGACGACGTCAACGAGGCTGACGTCACACCAAGAAGAAGAGGTTGATTGTACACAGCTACTGGCAAATCCAGAGGAACATATGCCAATTCTACTTCCCTTTTTAATATCTTTAACACCTCTCTCGTTGTAGATCTTGATGTGGGGTTTGGATGAGAACACAACAGCCCCACCAACATCAGCCGCTCTATTTCTATCTCATTAAAATTTCCTCTAATTTTTCGATCTGTGGCATTTGAAAGCTTTCCCCGTCCATACAAATCTCAAACCCATTTGACCAATCTGCAATTATGTTCACCAAGTGAGTGGTCTGTGAAAATTCTATTGCAATCACTGATTATTAATCTCCTATCTAATATAGATTATCTGACTCCGGAAAATTAATTCACAGCAAATATCGAAAAATAACACAACTACAACTTCACTAATAAATTCACAGGAATAGAGAAGAAATCATGCATAATAATAAACACAATATTTTTGGACAAATTGTCTGTGGAAAAACCCCGAAGGGAAAACCACTATTGCAGATGAAGAATTTAATTAAACTTTAGCAAATTAAGGAATACATAAATTGCTTGCCTCAATTTCTCCCACTGAAATTCCAGAGCTGCTATCCCCAACGCTATCACTGTGCTCTTCTCTCAGTGCAAATCTATTTGCTATCACTCGAGTCTTTTTCAAGTCTATCTACTTGTGTTCTCCAAATGCCCATTGATCCCCTTTTATACTTTTCTCATTGGAAAACCAATGGCCATGATTTAATCTCAATCAATGGCTAAGATTAAATAGACTCTAACAACCCTAACTAATTGGATTCTAGAAGTCTCTAAAGGAATCAATTATTTAATTACATAATTATCTAGACAACTCAGCCCTTTCTATAAGTCTCTAGAAAATAATTAAATAATTAAATAAACACTTCTTGCGAATGGAAACACCTGTCCAAACTACATAAATTAACATGGTCAACAGGCCACTTTCCGCAAATAATTTCCAGTGCAACCGCCCCAAAGCTGTACACGTCTGCCTCTGGACTGGCCTTTCCCGTTATGACCCACTCGGGACCTAAATACCCCAGCGTACCCGCCACCACGGTCATATGGGAGGCCACCTGATCACGCTCCACCAGTCTTGCCAAACCAAAATCCCCCAGCTTGGCGTTGAAATTAGAATTCAGCATTACGTTGCTGGCCTTAACATCTCTGTGAACAACGCGCTGATGCCAATCTTCGTGGAGATAAACAAGAGCAGAAGCTATGTCACATGCGATACTATACCTTCGGTCCCAATTCAAGTATCCTCCTCCTCCCCAAAAATATATTTCTCGAGACTCCCGTTTGGCAGGTATTCGTAGACTAGAAGTGACTCGCACTTTCACCATCCTAAAACCTGCACAAGGTTACGGTGTCTGATCTTACTGATTATGGTAACCTCTGAAACATATTCCTTTCTTCCTTGTTTGGAGCCTTGGCATATTCTCTTCACAGCCACCGCCTCTGCCGTGCCGGGCAGGATGCCTTTGTACACGCCACCAAAGCCGCCTTGCCCAAGCTTTTCATCTTCGCTGAAGTTTCTTGTCGCAGCACTGAGCTCGGCGTAGGAGAATTTTCGGGGACCCTGAGAAAACCGTTCGCCCAACTCTACATCGCTTTCTTCACCTTTCTCACCACCCAGTATGCTTTTTCTAAATCTCCACCGCAGGCCAACGAATATGAAAGCGCAGAGAACTGCAACGCTGGAGAACACTGATATCAAAATAACTTTGACAGAATTGTTGTTGTTCCTGTCCTTTGAAGAGTTCTGTGCAACGGAAGTGCTATTTGGAGGAGGTGCAGGTGAAACTTCCCACGAAGTTTCATAAGAAAAATTCTACGCGTTTACAGTATGTGTCTCTGTTGAGGCTCCACTAGAAGCCGATAGACCAACCTGGATGTTTCGTGGGAGAGAGTCCAGCAGATCTATATCATGCGATAAGATTGGGTCTGGAGGTTTAGAACCATTACAGAAGAGAAACACTTGCAGCCTCTTTGCTTTCCCATCATAGTCAACCCACACGTGCCATTGCTTTTTATCCTTTAGATTTCTATCACAATGGCTGTAGTTCGCAGTTAGATTTGTCAATTAAACATTTGCCTTAGAGATAACACTATTGACGTCGATTCCCAGATGGCTGTCATCAGGATCCCAATCATTCTTGTAAGTGTCAAATTCCAAAGCAACAATCTGATAGAATGATTTACTAAAATTTGTCCCGTTAAATAAGCTGAAACCTCCGCCAAAAGCGGCCACTGGTTGTTCCAACTCGAAAGGTGACATGAAGAAAGCCATTCCGTCTCCATAATCGTTTATACCATTGCCCGGCTTGATAATGAATTGGAGACCCGTTCCTTGTGCGCCTAGCACTTGACCACTTTCCTTATACGACAAAAAAATCGTCGTATATAATAATCGTAAATGTTCTAGAGTTATACTATTTCGACGCTAGACAGCTTTTGTGTATATATATTTATTTTATTTTTAACTTTAAAAATTTGACATAGCATTTGAGTTTATAGTATATGAGAATAGTTATTTATATTAATTATATATCTAACAATAATTATTAGTTAATGTCGATAATCTTGTTTACTATTGCAATCCATGCATTTTATTTTTCCTAGTCGTTCGGTCAATGAGGTTGTGTTGTTTAAATTATTTTTGACTTTTTCCTATAGTCTGAATTTTAGGGCATATTTTTGGTGTTTGAAAATTACGGTTTATCTCTTTTTCTATTGGTTTGAGTGGGTAGATTTTTATTTTTCTTGCTTTAGCATTAAGTAAATTAGAAAAATATGGATAAATTATACATCAGTGTAAATATTTCGTTTGGCCACCTTTGGCGGCAAGCTAGTACTGAAGCTGTGAATGCATGTTTAATGCATTAAATGCAAACCTCGCGATATGTGTTGGACAGCTGGTGTGAAGATAAGCAGAGAATGCTTGGTTAATTTTCATATTGCTTGTTTATTGTTTGTTGGAAAGCTTGCGTGTTTGTGGTTGTCCATTGTTCTGTTCAACATTTGTCATTGTGTGCAGTGGTAATGGTGCGCAACTAGTGAGTGGCGTGTCTGTTTGTTTTTTAGACTCGATAACTGGAAGCGTCATAGGGAAAATTGAATGCTTTTAGCAATGTCTTCTATAATGCAGATGCATATGCAGTGAACACATAGCTAATTCATTAAATGTTGGTGGGGTTCTGGGTTTTGTTGGTGCTTATTGTTGTTTGACTATCGTTTGTTAGAAAGCTTATGGGTATTTTAGCTCTTCATTGTATTTTTGCATGTAGGTACATGTG
This sequence comes from Sequoia sempervirens, assembly GCA_007258455.2. Taxonomy (NCBI): domain Eukaryota; kingdom Viridiplantae; phylum Streptophyta; class Pinopsida; order Cupressales; family Cupressaceae; genus Sequoia; species Sequoia sempervirens. The sequence continues at coordinate 323,736,290 of VDFB02000017.1, forward strand.
TAGTGTGTGGGTGCATATGCATTGAATGGATAATGAGTTCATGAAATCTTGGGTGAGTGTTGGATTTTTCTTTGTACTTATTTTTGTTTTATTATTGTTTGTTGGAAAGATTATGGGTTTTGTGGCTTTTTCTTGCATATTTGTATGTGGGTACATGTGCAATGAATGCATGTTTAATCCATGAAATCTTAGGCGAGTGTTGGCCTTTGTTTGTGTTTTTCCTTGCTTGTTTATGGTTTATTGAAAAGCTTTGTGGGTTTTTTAGCTATTGGTTGCACTTTTACATATTTGGTATTCTGCAAAAGTGCACTGGTGTTGAATCACTTGGTTGTGTGTTTTTAACACTTGATGACTACAAGTATTGCTTGTTGTTACAAGGTGTAATAGTGCGAATGGGTATAGTGCATTACATATGCATGACAAGGGATAACATGCAAGTGAATTTGCATTGATTATGTGTTTATTGGTTGCATGGGTAGCAAGGTATCAACAATGCTTGGAAAGAAAAGTGTGTGAGATGTGGTGAAGGTTTGGTGAGTACAGAAGCAGCGAGTGCATAGTTAATTCACGAAATCTTACGTGAGTACTCAGTTTTATTTGTGATTATTGTTGTTTGTTTAAAAGCTTGAATGTTGTTAGATTTTGGTTGTGGTTTTTCATGTTGGTACAAATGAAGTGAATGCATAGTTAGTTCTTGAAATATTAGGCGGGTGCTGGGTTTTGTATGTGGTTATTCTTGTTTTTTTAATCTTTTGTTCAAAAGCTTGTGGGATTTTTAGATGTTTGCTGCACTTTTGCATGTTTGTTATTTTGTAAAAGTTGAATGCATTAACTATGTGTTCAGACCTATCCGCCTCTATAACTCCTACAAAATCATTTCGAAGGTTCTCACCTCTAGGTTGCTTCTCATTCTGCCCACTCTTATTGCTCCTCAACAAAATGGTTTTGTGCCTGGAAAACAAATTCTTGATTCCATTGTCCATGCTCATGAGAATATTCACTCTCTCTCAGTTTCTAAATCTGAAGGCTTTCTTCTAAAGCTTGACATATCGAAGGCTTATGACAGGGTGGACTGGAATTTTCTGTTTAAAATTCTAAATTTTTTTGGGTTCAATGAAAGGGTTTTGCAGCTGATTGAACAACTCATTACTTCTGCTTCTGTGGCGGTTTTGATTAATGGGACCCCTTCCACCTTTTTCCATTGTTCTAGAGGGTTAAGACAAGGAGATCCCATTTCTCCTATCCTCTTCAAGATTATGGCTGAGAGTTTTGGTAGGAATATGAGCAAACTGGTTGCTCAAAGATCTATTGTGGGGCTCAAACCATCTTCGAGCAATTTGATTTGTTCTCACCAACAGTTCGTGGATGACACTTTGTTGATGGGTAGATCTACTGTCTCAGAGGCTAAAGAAATGAAGAAACTTTTGGATACCTATGGAGGAGCTTCTGGTTAGATGATAAATGAGCAAAAAGGCTCACTATATTTCTTTAACACACCTTTGCACAGACAGAGGAAGATAGCTGGAATTCTTGGTTGCAAGATTGAGTCCCTTCCTACTACTTATCTGGGGTTACTTCTACGCTTAAAACCTCTGGATTCTTTCTAGATCTCTCTAGTTGATAGGTTTGGGAAAAAAAATTCTGGCTAGAAAGGTGCACACCTAAGCCAAGCCAGAGAACTCTAGCTTCTTAAAGCCTCCCTGCAGAATCTTCCTATCTATGCTCTTAGTCTTTTCAAAATCCTGACCAAATATGCTGAAAGCATTGAAAAGATCCAGAAGAGATTCCTTTGGTCGGGAGTCGAAGAAAGAAAAAGAATGCCTCTTGTTGGTTGGGACCTGGTTTGCAGATCTAAAAAGGATGGAGGCCTTGGGCTAAGAAAAATCAGACTGCTAAACAAATCGCTCCTAGCTAAATAGATATGGAGATCACTATTCTTTTCCTCTAGGGAATGGAGTGAAATAATTAAAAGCAAGTATTTGCAGAATAACAATTCCCTCAAGGATCTTATTGAGAATCATCTTCTCCCGAAAGGATCAAGTTGCTGGAACTATATGACTGACGAGATTAAGGTGGTGGAATTGAGATTAAAATGGCAGGTTCGCAATGGTAACCAAATCAGATTTTGGGATGACTATTGGTTGTGCAATGAACCTCTGACTCAGGACGGGAATCTCAGGAGATGGGCTAATTTTTGCAAAGACACTTATGGCCTCTTTGTCAAAGATTACTAGAGGGATGGTAAGTGGGTCAATCTCCCCCTGATAAACTCTGCTTTGGTTTCTGTTTACTCCTCTTTGAATGCTGTTAGACTTTTCCTGAATCAGGATAGTCTTATCTGGAAGTATGAACCTTCTGGGCATTTTTCTGTTTCTTCCACTTTTTCCCATCTCTCTCATTCTCTTATTCCCCCCCTCTGTGGTCACATGCTTGGACTAAGCATCTCTTACCTAAGGTTAACATCTTTTTTTGGTCCTTGCTCCAAAATAAAGTGCTAACTGTTGATAATCTTTGTAAAAGAGGTTTTCTGCTCCCCAATAGATGCTACCTCTGTAAAAGTGAGGCCAAATTGGTTAACCACCTCTTTATCCACTGTCCTTTCTCCTCTCTGGTTTAGGATAAGCTTATGAAATGTTGGCATTTTTCTTGGGTTCCTCCAGAGTTGGTTGTTGACTTTTTTGTTCAATGGAAAACCCCTTCTCTCAACCCCTTTATAAAAAAACTTTGGGCTTTTTCGTTCCCCCATGTTGTGTGGGGAATTTGGAAAGAGAGAAACCACATGATCTTTAGGGATAAGGAGTCATCGAAGGAACTTGTGTTTGAAAGAATTCTTAGGATGATTAAAGAGAACTTCTCTGTTGTTCCCTTCAGGGAGGGAAAGTTTGAGGCTGTGGTTTGCTCTCCTTATAACAACCAGATTGCTAGGGAATGGAGAATTAAATGGGATATTTTCAATGCTCCAAATCCGGCCAAAAAGTCCAGGGAGGGAGTTTGCTTGAGTTTTCCTATGGATGGCTGGGCCAAAGCCAACTTCGATGGGGCGGCCAAAGGAAATCTGGGGAAGGTTGGGTGTGGTGGAGTCCTAAGGGACTCGACAGGTAACTTTATGGGAGCTGTTACCACCCCTTTGGGGGTCCAAACTAATCACGTGGTTGAAACGGCGGGTGCTTATTACATAATCAACCTGGCAATGGAAATTAAATGTAAAAATTTATGGCTTGACGGTGATTCAAAAAATATAATAGACAGCCTTTGTGGTAGGTCCCAGCCCACATGGTTGATTAAAAACTGGATTGAAGATGCTAAGTTATTACTTAGTAAGTTTGATAGAATTAAAATCACTCATGCTTATCGCGAGGCGAATGCAGTTGCATATTTTTTTGCTAACGAGGGAGTTAAGAGTGATAAAATCCTCACATGGCACAAAAGGATTGATCTCCATTATGATGTTCAATCCTTAATGGTGCTTGATGCAATGAATGGAAAAGTGGTAGCTTCTTGTAATAATGATGAAGGTACGAGTCATGACTTACAAAATAAGTAGACTACATGGGGCCGAGAGTATCCGTCAGAGTAATTATTTACCTTGGCACGCTTTGTGGGTCCTACAAAGCAAAGGAACTATCTGGAACAGGTTCTCCACTTGCAACAGTATTCACATCAAGATTTCTAAAATGGGTGGGGAACGGAAGAGAGTTGAACCCACCAGTTTCGAGTCACACACCAAGAACACTAAAGCGTGGAGAAAAATAAGAAGTGGTGGCTTACATCCGTTCATCGAGAAACTCCACGGCCCTCAGGATGAAATTACTGATTTCTTTGAGAAAAGCTGGAACAATGGGGAGGTTTTCCTCTTCGGGAGGAAAGTTCAGATTGATAAAGCTTTGATTGCGGAGGTTATTGGTATCCCAATTGAAGAGCATAAATTTTTTAGAGATAGGAAATTCTCTGATGAAGCTATGATAAGGTTCCCTAAGACCGATATGGAGAAGTAAAAACTTGTTAAGATGTTGACCAGTTACTATGAAGTGGACACCTAAAAGCTTTATGGAGAAAAGTGCGAAGGGTTATTGTGGAGTACATCACTCTTGACGACCGCTTCACTAGGGTTTATGGATACCACTTCATGGTGCTCAATCACTTCCAGCATAAGGTGCATGTTTCCATCCCTTTATTTTTGCTCTGTTCCCTGAGAAATAGCTTTACTGACCACAAAAGGAGCCCTAAAAGATACCCGATTCTTCACATGGGTCTTCTAAGGCTCATTTATGAGCACTTTCAGAATATGCCTACCCTCTCAAACCCTTTAGCCCCTTCGGATCCTGTCGAGGATGATACTGAGCCTAGTATTTCTAGGACTAAAGTTACTTCTGGCCGTGTTAAGCTCTCCTCACTTCCCCTGCCCCCCTCTTACCTCTGGCCGCTTCCCCCCAGCCTTTTGGTGCCTGCTCTGTTCCTGCTCCCGACCGCACCAACCCTAATGTTATATTGGTGGGCTCTAGTTCTTTGGCTAAAAAGTTAGTTTCCTATCCTGAAGACTCTCCTGTTGTTTCTGCTAAAGCGGTTGAGGTCAATCTTGAGGGTCCCCACTCCCCTAAGAATGTTCAAAAGGAGAACTGTAGCCCTCCCAGAGGTGCGGAGTCGGTGAATTTTGGTGTCAATTCTGATAGTGATTCCCCTTATGACTTTGTTGGAACTGCCAAGAGATGCTCTGAGGAGCAATTTAATTTTGCCAAATGGTTATTTTATGAAATCAGTGAGTTGAAGACCAAAAATTTGTCTCTTCATAGTAAGCTGGGGGAAATTGAAGCCAAAGTTGTTGGGCTAAGTCAGCTCGAAGTGGAGAAGAATACCTTTGTGAAGAATAGCATGCAAAAGGACAGTACTGTTGAAAACGATCTTGATAAAATTAAAGGAACCATGAAAAAAATTGTTGATCAGAATTGCAGAATAGCCAAACATAATTCTTTAATCATCAAAGCCATGACCGAAAGTGTGGAGAAAACCCAGAATAGAGCGCTGATTGTCGACTTAGATAAGGAGAAAGACCAGGATGAGGACACAAGGATCTCTAGGCACACTAGATCAAGTAGGAAAAGAAAAGCCCTGTCTACCTCAAATATGACTCAAATTTTCATGGAGGGGGGCCAGGACATGGTGGACCTAGAAGCAGTTGCAGACGAGCTCCTGAAAACTATGGATTAACTATGGTTGGGCCCTGGTTTGACTGTATGCTGGCTTTTTGATGGTTTTTTTGCGGCTTTTTGTGGCTGCCAGTTTTAGCTAGTTTTTATCTCTTTGGTAGCCTTTTTGTTGTTTGGACCTTTCTTTTTGGTCTCTATTTGTAATGTTACTTTGTGGTTTCGGGTCCTTGTAAAACCCGTTTATCCCTTTTATCAAAAACTATGTGTTTATCGCTATGTTAGCCTATGAGCAAATGTTGGCAAGAAAATTGCATGACATGTGTTGGAGCGCTGGTTTGTTCTTATTGTTTTTTAATTGTTTCTTGAGAAGCTTGTGTATTTTTCATTGTTGGTTGCGACATTTTGTGCAGTGTTTGATCAAGGGAGGAGCAGTAGGAATGGTATGTAACTGGTGAGTTTTGTTTCTATTTATATGCATAGTTAATTCATGAAATCAGTTGCAAGTACTAGGTTTTATTTGTGCTTATTGTTATTTGTTTGTTGTCTCTTGTAAAGCTTTTATGTTTTAAGCTTTTTGTTTGGTCCATGCATCTTTGTTATTATGCGCCACTGTATTGTTGGTGAGTGGCTTCTCTCTGTATCTATGATACTTAGTTGTTGTTGCAAGGCTTAACTTGAAATGTTTGCTAAAATTATCATGTTGGTCTATTTTCTTGTAAATTTTAGTTTTTTTTGTGTGGCTCATGTTTTTGGATAGCATATTACATGTGTTTTATTGTGTTAATTTGTGTCTTTTGTCTATGTAACAGGAACTATTGCTTGCAATTTTTGGTGGAGGTAGACATCTGTACTGGCACAAATATAGTTGGTTGCTAAACAAGGAACATCAAGGTTAGATTCCTATATCATTGTTCTTGTTTGTTTGCAATGAATTTTTAGTCTTCCAATGTTCATAAAATTTATGTTTTGGAAGAGTTGTGAATAGTAAAGGAGAATTCTGGTTTAGGAATCTGACTTACTGAATACACAGATGAGCATAGTCATTGGCGTGTAATGTAATTCATAAATATGAAACTATTTTTTGTGGAAAAACAACTTATTATTGTAGTTGTTTGTTCCTATGGATAGGTAGATTTTTTACTATTACATCAGTTGCATTTTCTTTTCAATTAGGTGCGTCACCAATGAGATTGTGTTGTTAGAAATATTTTTTACTTTTTGCTAAAGTTAAGATTTTAAGGGGTATTTTGTGTGCTTGAAGATTATTGTTTATCTCTTTTTCTATTGGTTTGAGTGGGCCACATTTTTTTTATGTTCATTTTTCTTTAAGCAAATCAGGAAGATATGGAGACATTATATATTGTCGGTTTTGTTGGATTTGGTTTTCAACTAGTTACTTGTTCTCAAACTTTTGATGGAAAATTAAATTCTATTTTTTTTTGTATATTTTTCTTTATGCCATTGTTGGTTTACAATTGCATTGCTTGCATTTCACTGTGAATTAGTTGTTTGATCTATTAGATTGTGTTGTTTGAAATATTTTTGTCTTTTTTGTATAGTTAGGGTTTGTCTTTTTCGTCAACCAGTGAATACATGTTTGATTCATTGAATACAAATTGTGCTAAATGTGTTGGAGAGTTGGTAGGTAGGAAAGTAGTGAATCCATAATTAATTCATGAAATCTTAGGTGACTAATGGATTCTATTTGTGTGGGTTCTTGAAGACTAGATTGATGCATATATTTAATGTCTGAATGCAAATTGTTTTGTTCTTGTGAAGAAAATAACAAATACTGAAGCAAAACAAAAGAATGCGATGAATTTTTCCAAACATCTAGTCATTGAATCCAAATTTTATAGGGTTTAATATTAGGCTAGTGCCTACAAAAGAAAAGTAGCCATTGTTGTATATAGCAACAATATAGTGTTACTGTAATCCATTCGTGAATAGACAATTTTTTTCCAAGTCTATATTCTCACATGTTCAAATGAAACACTTTTATCATTGTTACCATTAATGCATTCATTTGACATTCACAATGTGTGCAATGTAGGAAATGATAGACAAGCATTGTTATTTATAGTTGATCACATAAAACTAAAATATTTTTGACTTTTTCCTATAGTCGGAATTTAAATACATATTTTTGGTGCTTGAAAGTTACAGTTTATCTCTTTTTCTATTGGTTTGACTAGGTCAGTTTTTTATTTTGGTTGATTTTTATTTAAGTAAATTAGTAAAATATGGGAACATTATACATTGTTGCAAATTTTTTAGTTGGTAGCTTTGGCCATGAGCTGGTGCTCAAGTAGTGAACACATGTTTAATGCATTGAATGGAAATCTCGCGATCTTTGTTGGTTGTGTTTTTTGCACATGGGTGCAAAGAAGTGAATGCATAGTTAGTTCATGAAATCTTAGGCAACTGTTGGGTTTTGTATGCACTAATTTTGGTTTTTCTATTGTTCGTTCAAAATCTTGTGGGTTTTTTGGCTTTTCCTTGTGCAGTGCATGTTCATTGTTCTATAAAAATTGAATGCATTAACTATATATGTTTATTGTGCTCATAGTCTATGGGAAACATTGTTCTAAACATGGCATAATGTTCATCAAAATCATTTTTTCACATAAAATAATTACAAAGGATTTATTAAGTGCAACTAACTTAGTATTATTTTATTATTTCTATCGAAATATTGTTTTGAGATGAGTTCTGATTTGTTTTTGAAAAGAGGAAAAATGGGTTTTGAATGGACCCGAAACCATTTACAACAGATTTTGAGTTCTTATTTGTTGATCAGCTTCCTTTTGGTTAACCATCCATCCAAATTGGTGGCTCACAACCTTCGTATATGTTAAAAAGTCAGGAAAAGAATGAGCTTGTAAGGAAACAAGATAGTAACCAACAAATAGTAGTTAGAGCATAAAACATGGTGTATGGTTGAAAGAAAATTCTGCTCTAAGTTGTTTTGTGTATTATATATTACTAATTCAATTAAATTTGCTTTTGTATTACATAATATCATCCAAAAATTAGAATGTTGTATTTTTACAATTATATTGTCTATTTTAGAATTTGAAGTGTTATATTTTTAGATAATTTTAACTTCCAATCTTTAAAAGATTCTAACAATTACACATTCTTAACATTCCTTTAGAACTGATTAGATAATCACATATCATGTACAAAGAAAAAGGGAATATTATACTACTATCCTCTTTTAATAGTAAACTATATCATGTTAAACATTCTCAACAATTTCAAAGTTTTGGCTTCTCCCATATTATTGCTAGTGCGAACAAATTCATAACTAGCTTGAAAAATTGTACATATTAAAATAAGATTCACCCATAAATATTTTTCTAAAATATTATTTTTACATTAATAGTTGGTTTCCATAAAATTGCAAGCTTCATTTTATTTCCAATGGTAATTTCTTAATGTGAACTCTTCTCTTGATGAAAATGAATTAAAAAAAATATAACTCTATCCATGTGAAAAAATGCCCTTCGATCTAAAATTCATTGTTTATTAGAATCTAAAGCAAAGTATCACCCCTTAATAATAGACTTTTTAGTCTAGAAATAGTCTTTCTTGTTTTCTTGAAGGAGATAACTAAAAAACTACATGTTTATGCATCTTTTCATTCATTAACTTTTCTTGCTTAGGTTTATATTTTCTTTCATTGTTCCTCTTCTTTAAACAATTTTTTTCAATGTGGTCTTCACCTCCACAATACCTACCTTCTTTTGTTTCTTTACCATAATTTCTAAAAAAAATTGTAAGAATGATAGATCTTATAATTTTTTCTTCCATCGAAATATAAAGAAAATGATTAAACCTTTATTTTGTATACATGATTCTTCTTAATTTATCCATCTTTATTAGGTTGAAATTCTTAATTTTAAAACTAAATTACAAATTTATCAAAACATTGTTGGGGCTACTGGGATTTAATTAAATAACCTCATTTATTGATTCTTTTAATATTTATTAAGACTAGTGAAGCTTTCTTTCAAAAAGTACAATCAACTAAAAATCTATTTGTACATATTTAACATCTATTTTCTTTAATTGAATATTTAAATATATATAATTTCAATTATGTAATCAATCATTTTTCTAAAAATTAACCATATCTTATTTAACCAATTTTTTAATCTATAGTAAGCATGCTAGCAATATCTACATTTTAAAATCATTTAAATTTTTTCTCATAGCTCTATTACATTATCCACATCAACACATATTCTACTAGGGTTCAAGCTCAAAGATTTACCAATAATACATCTTACCTACTTAATTTTTAGATTATTTTTTCTTTATCATTTGGTTGAAGCTCTATCATTTTTTTATTGATCATCCTCCATAGCATCTTTTCTCTTATAACATTCTTAACTATAATAATTTAACTTACAAACAAAACTTCTATAAAAAACTTAGTGAAACCTTCAATTATAGAGCCAATTTTTTGTGTGAAAGGGGTGTTTTACCTAGTTATTTCATCACCTAGGTCCTATTCACACCAGTCACTTAAGTTTACTTAGGGCACACATATGATACTTATCATTTTATGTCTCAATTCATATGACTAAGACGCATGTTATAATCTTATGCAATCCTACATTTCACCTTGGTATATTTAACCAAGGGGTTCTATTTGTAATTCAGTGTAATTTTATTTGCATCTTTTTATATAATAAAATTATTGTCTCATAGCTTATCTCTATTGTGCTTTCATAGAAGTTCCTAAATCTTGGGTGTGTACAATCTTTAGTCAAATATTGCATGATATAAGACATTATATGCATACTTTTACATCAATGATACTAAAAGAAAGACAACCTAAAAAAAATATTGTTAAAACAAATATAGTAAGCCAATTTCAAATATTTTGTAGCTAGAAAAACCAATCTAGAAATTACTTAACCCTTCAACACTAAAAACCTATGTTTGATACCATATAAAAAAGAGCCAAAATAAAATAATGGGTAGTAAAAAAAGATGAATAAAATTAAACAAATAACATAATAGAACATAAAATAGGGTATATGACATAATGAATACCATTAAGTGAAATTTGATATATTAAACATCAATTCTTTTTATAATGAAAAAAAAATTATATTTATCTTTGTCAACAACATCTAGAACAATCTACAACCTAAAATTTATAATATTTCACTTTTACAATATTATTATTTATCCTAGAATCTAGAGTTTTTTATTTTCTAGAAATCATTGTGGATGATTTTAGAAAAAAATACCTTTTTCTCTAACTTCCAATCTCTAGAATATTCTAAACAATCTTATTTTTTCTTAAAAATATATAATGGATGTAGGCGGGTTTATTATGGCCCAACAAAAACTATGGAAAACAAGTTTCCCAAAATCTATTTGTAGAATGAAAATATATATATTTTTTAAAAGAGGGTAAAAACTTTATTAATCAGCTAAAGCAATACAAAACATAAAGCAAGAAGATACCTAAAAGCACCAAGGAACAACCAACAATAAATCAAGAAGCGTTCACGCTAAATATCATATTCTCCATAACCCATCCCTCCAAATTTTGGGCAAGATCCCCTAGTAAACTATCTCAATCATCCACCAACCAAGTCCCATTCTTCTTAGAAGTCCATTTGGCCAACCCATCCGCCACCTTATTCCATTCCCGAGGGAGATGAGAGAAGGTGATAGAATCCAACAAATATCCAAGACTGGTGATTTACTTAACAAACACCACAAGTTGCCAACTAACATCATCAATCCACCATCTATTTATCAATTCTACCACCACTTGAGAATCTAACTCACAAATAATCCTTTTCCAATCGAGGGAATAAGCCTTCTTCAAAGCCAACAGAATTGCCAAGGCCTCCATAATGTTATTAGAATGTTGCACCCTATACTCTGAAAAGTAGAATACAACCACCCTGAAGCTATCTCTGCCCATTCCACCTATGCCCGCATGCCCCAGATTGCCTCTTGTAAACCCATCAGTGTTGATTTTCAAGACTTTGGAGGGAGGAAGCATCCAATGCCCTCCCCTAAAGACCTTCCCTTGAGAACACCTACTCCACATAACCTTGGGCCTTTGAGAATCACCAATAGAAATACCCAAATTATGAATCACTCTATCATCTTTAGGCTCCACCGAGATTGATAGATCACATTTAGCATACAAAGTCTCTTGCAAATCCCCCAAAATGCGAGCCCAGACTTGACCCACTATCAGCTCCTTATCTAGAAAGATCTTGTGGTTTCTCTCCAACCAAATGTTCCAAATATTCAAACTGGGACCAATAGGCCACACTATGTGAAGAAACAAAGTCTTCACCCGAATGGGCCCAATGTTCTACCAAAACTCCTGAAGAGATGAAGGATGCCTGCACTGCAAATTCTAGCTCCCCACCAAAAATGCCAAATAGTCCTAGCAAAGGGGCACTGAAAGAAAAGATGAGAAATAGTCTCAACCTCTTTAAAACATAGGAAGAATAATGAGGGACCTTGGAAGCCCCACTTATAGATGTTATCCCAAGTCAAACACTTACCATACACCACCAACTAAGAAAAGAAATTGCATTTTGGACAAGAGAATTTATTCTAAATATTCTTCCACTAAGGAATCTTAGCATAAGCTGAGGCTTGCCTATCCAAAACACAATACCCTAAAGCAATAGTGTACTTCCCTTTAGGATCTAGACCCCAAGCTAGCACATCCCGCTCTGAAAGAGAACAACAAACTCTATAAGCCAAAATGGAGGCCAACTCCCTCCTATCCTCCATAGATCCACCACAGGGTTGCATTTTGTTCCACTGGTAAACAATAGTCTGCCCCAAAGCTTGAGGGGCTCTAAAATCCATCACTCTGCTCCAACCAGCCTGAACAAAAATCTTGAATAAATCCCCCAAGTGATGATGCAAGGAGAGGATAGGTGGGAAGCCATCCCATGAGTCATACCAAAAAGAGCATCAAAACCTCTATTAAGCCTTGTTTAACTAGTGTGGCTCCCTTCTTAAGAGTATCCCAGATCATAGAGCATTTCCCTAAAAGACTAAATCGAGGAACCTTAGTGCCATCCACCTCCCCAAGGTACTTGAAGGTAAGAATCCTCACCCAAGACTGATGCTGGTGTGAATGCCATCTCCACTATATCTTAGCTTCCAAAGCTTTCCCATTCCAATCCACCCTGCACAATCCCAGACCACCATCATGCTTTAGCTGACAAACATCTTCCCACTTAATTAAGCTCCACTTCCTCGGGATGAGAGTACCTTTAGGACCAAAGAAACTGCCTATAGATCCCTTCAAACTCTTTGATGAAGCTTGATAGAGTATTTAAAACAAAACACCTATAAATAGGTAGGGCTTGCACCACAGACTTCAACAAAGTGACTCTACCAACTGTAGATAGTCATCTATAGGTCCAATGACAAACCAACCCTCAAAATTTATCAAGCACTTCCTACCAAAAATGCCAGGGAAGCAGGCGAACATCCAGAGGGATACCAAGATAGATAAAGGAAAGCTTTCCCACCTGAAACCTTAAGATCCTAGCAATACACTATTGGATAAGCATGGGGGTATTAAAGAAATAAATGCAAGACTTACTCTCATTAATTCTTTGACCAGAGGCAGCCAAGTAACAATCCAAAGTAAGTCGAAAAGCAACTGCTTCAGCCACCTTAGTAACACCCATAAAATTTGAATTGTCCACAAACTGAAGATGGGTTTGAGGAGGGAGAGAATTGCTCCATTTCCATCCTTGAATGTGCCCATCCATAACCTGGGACTTAATGAAGCTTCCCAATCCTTCAGCCATTAAGATGAACAAATATGGGGATAAAGGATCCCACTGTGAAAAACCTCTAGAAGCACCAAACAGATCAGAGGACTCCCCATTTATAAGAATAAAAAAAGAGGGTGTCATCAAATAGCTCATGACCCAATCAGTCCACTCATTATTGAACCTAAATTCTCCTAGAATTTTGCTCAGAAATCCCTATTTAACTCTGTCATAAGCCTTATCCATGTCCAATTTTATAAACATAGCCTCTTCCTTCGAAAAGGCCATGGAATGAATGGTCTCAGCCGCAATAACAACCCCATCCAAAAAATTTCTACCTACAAAAAATCCCCCTTGTTCCTCCAAGATCAACTTATCCAACCATGGATTTAGATGCTCAATAATTAGCTTTGTAGTGATTTTATACTCTACATTACACAAAGCAATTGGTCAAAAAAGATCCAAAGAATCCACACCCTCACATTTTGGGATAAGAGCAAGAAACATGGCATTCATGGCCCTAAACATTTTCTTATTCCTTAAAGACTCCTCCACAACCACCAAAAAAATAAGGTTGATCACTTCCCAAAATTCTTGAAATTTTTTTTCTGAAATCCCATCTAGACTAGGAGCCTTTCCTCTTTTCAGCTAAAACACCACATCCTCCAACTCCTTTAAAGAAATGGGCTTAAGAGGAGATACATTAATATACATACTCACCAGAGGGGGGATAACAGTCAAGATAGAAGCTTCCTCCTTACTTGCAGGTGTGGTATCTTTAGAAAAGAGATTAGAGAAAAAATGGATCACCTCTCTAGAAATCTCCAAAGAGGAAGAAAGAATAGAGCCCTCAGGAGAGCGAAGAGAAGAGATAATTTTAACCTATTTGTGGGACTTCATTGAGTTATGAAAGAAGGAAGTATTCCTATCCCCTTCTTGAAGCCAATCAACATGAGCCTTTTGCTTCCAAAAAAATTCCTCACAAAGCTCCCATTCCTCTAGGTCTTTAACCACACTATCCTCTAACCTGCTCAAATTTGCATCAAGGCCCTAATCCTGAACCCACCTGGTAATAGAATCCAAGTGCTCCTGAGCAACCCTTTTCTTTTGAAACACATTTCCAAACTGATACTTATTCCAATGTTTTAATTTAAACTTCACATATTGAAGCCTCTTCACGAAGGAATACATAGCCATACCAAAAGTAGGTCATCCTTTGGTCCACCATCTAGAAATCAGATAAGGGAGAATCTCCTCCCTGAGCCACATAAGCTAAAATCTAAAAGTTTTTTTTCCTAGAACTACCAGCCAGATGAGCAGATAATTTGATTGTCTAATGATCTGATCCCCACCAATCTAAAATTTTAGAGCTTGTCAGCCACATGTGGCCAACCCAAAAGTTGGAAACAAGAAACCCAGGTCTAATATTTCAGTAATGGATTCATCTCCAAGCCTCCTATTATTCCAAGTAAACATGAAATTCAAAGGTTTGATATCCACCAGCTAAAGTCAACACAAATTCTCCCTAAGAAGATAAGAGGAGGGATCCAAATGAAGGACTCCCCCCATTTTCTCCTTGAGAGAGGAAATTGCAATGAAATTACCTACCATAATCTAGAGAAGAAAGGGATCCAAAGATCTTAGAAATTTATATGAGACCATAAGAGAGTCTTTCTAGGGACATTCGTCAGTGCATAAATGTTAGAAAGGAAAATTCTTTCCCTTGTCTCCAAACTAATCACAACAAGAGAAATGGAGAATCTACTAGAGAACCACCAAACAGGAGAGATTCACTGAGGATCCTAGAAGCAAGAGAGATCTTCAAAGCTCCCTTGCGCACCCACACACTGACATAAACCTCTATTCCAAATCTTATATGCAATCTACATCATACTATCCACTAATAACTTCATCTCCTGGAGGAAAACCAAGTCCAAAGAATGGGCGCGAACCAAGTCTTGAATAGCCTTTTGTTTAGGGATTCTATTCATATCCCTCAAATTCCATGACAACACAATCATTGTGAACGGTGAGAGAAGTGAGTATCCAAAGTCTTCATCGACCTAGACTCATCCAACATCTCACTAGCCAACTTAAATTTTTCCTGATCCTTCTTCCTACCCACCTTCTGGAACTTATCAGTGGAACTCTTTTTTAGAGGCTTTGTTTGCACACCTAGAATAGGGGAAGAATCAAAAGCTTTTCTCTTGCTAGAATCTCATGAACCCAAACCTCCAATAGGGCTTACACCAATAGCAGTAGAGACCAAAGAAGTACCAGCCAACACACAGGGGTCCCCAAGACCAACCTTGGGGGAAGGAACAAAATGATCCTTCACTTCTCTAGGAGCCTCCACAGGGGCAAGAATTGAAGTCATAACAACCATAGGCTCAAGATTATGAGCAATAAAAGGGGGGAATCCACATGCATGTTTGGAGATATCCCCTCCTCGTGGAGTAATTCATCCAGCACATCAAACCTGTTAAACATCCCCTCCTCTCCACATTTTGGAAAATTCCTCTCCTGATTTCTTCTCTTAATCCATCTTTATCTAGAGCCACCCCTTGCATGGGCCCTTTTCCCTTTTCAAATCTTGAATTTGATGGTGCCATCCCAGTGCTTGAGTTATCTGCACTAGGAGCATGAGGACACCTCCTGTGAAGATGACCATACTCATGGCATAAATGACATCTAAATGGTAGGGTTTCATAATCTAACGGCTAAGTCCAGGAACTAGACCCCACTATTAGATCAGTAGAGTCAGACATAGGCTATCTCAAATCAATCTCCACACTAACATGTGCATAGAAAAAGATCCTCTTCTCCAAATTCTATTGGGAGGGGCCAATCAATCTTCCCAATGACATGGCAATAGACTGTAGTATATCTCTCCAACATTCAAGTGGCAACCAAGAAAGATGAACTCAAATTGAGACCTTGGAAGACAATTCTTCTACCAAATAAAAGCCTGCATGTCATGGTTTAATGAATAGTCCAACTTGATTATAAAAGTATGGGCCACCCTCAAACACCTTATTTTGATCTAAAACGCATGAAAAATCCACCAAGAAGAAATTATTCACAGCTAACAAGACCTTAAAATCTCCCTCTGGGTTCCAAGTCCACTGAATCCAAGGGTCAAGGTAAGGAAGAGAGATGCTCATCCCCAAAAAATTGAAGATTAAAACATGCTTTCTAAAATATTCTAAATCATATGCAACCTTTTCCCTTTGAATCACCCCCACCAAGTGCACTTGAGCTCTTTCCAAACATCAATTAACCTTTTACACTTTAAAACCACCAATCCTAGAAAAAACCACGCCAGAAGAAGAGGGATTGGGAACCCCATCCCCAACCCCCATGATAGCAACGTCTCCCTTCACCTCCTCCAACCCATCGTGCAAATCCATGAGAGCTGCACCTGACAACCCTAAACAAACACCACCTCACACCAAAGCCTAGTCCCTTCAAACCCCAAAGCCACTCATTCAACACAAAAGCAAGCGAAATTCAAAGGGTGGCTTCCCCTCCAAATGAGCCCAACCGTAGTAGAAGGCTTTTAGAAAAAGCCCCGCACAGACACAAACCAGCTTGGATCAAAACATGCACAACAGAAGTAAGGAATAATGACAATAGACAATCAAAGAAACCCCATTATAAACATCAAACATCCCCCCACTCGAGAATGCAACACCACAAAGTGAATTTGAAAGAAAAAACATGCATGCAAAGGTAGATTTGGGCATGCAGGCCAGGCCTCATAGGCTACAGGCACCCAACGCTTGAAAAAAACCATCAATGCGTGCCATCTTATGCAATCAATTAGAATGAAAATAGTTAACTTATGAGGCATAGTTAACATTTATCTAAAGACCTTGGTTTGATTCTATAATCATATAGTTGGTGTTTTAGTCATGGTTGGTGTTTTAGTCATGATTGATGTTGATATTATCATGGATTATGAACATAATGTATGATGTGCATATTTGTTTGCTTATAAATAATATAATATAATATGTTCATATAATAAAAGATATTTTATCTTAAAATGTTTTGGTTAAATGTTTAATTTCTGCAAAAATAAAAATAAAAAAATTGTCTTTTATGTTAGATTTTATAATTATATGATGTTAGAAAGTTTCAATACTTATATTTATTTAAGATTTGATTATAATTATATGATGTTAGATAGTTTCAATACTTGTATTAAGATGTTGTAGGTAGGCAGCCCAGGTTCCTTAAGAATTGCAAACAAAGTCCAAATGTTAAATATTTAATTGTTGAATTTTAATTTTAGAAAGGGGGGTTTAATGTTATGTGCAATTTGATATTTTATTTTTATGATTCTGTTTATTTGTAGAGGGGAATATATTTTTAATTGAATAATTTGATCATTTGGTTTATGTTTTGAGGGAAGTTGAAGAGTTGGGAAGGATTATATTTTAAGAGGAAATTAGTATGGTTTATCATTTCACTACATTTTTTCATGTTTTGGGAAAATCAATCGGTGTGTAAAAGATTGCTACTCTTTCGAGTATTGGCTGTGTAAAGTTGTTGCTTCTTGGGTTTTGGATGAAAGGAATTTAATAGAGAGAAGGTATTGAATACTTTAACTCTGGTTATTGGGCTGATCCTAACTTAGATAGCCAAGGTAAGCTTTGAGTTTTAGATTTGAAGTTTTGATGTGGTTTTTGTTTGCAGATAGTTTTTGTTGTTGTGTTGGGAATCTTTTTTTTTTTTTGTTGATGATGAGTCTAGATTGTGTTAAGGGGATTATGGGTGTGAATAAGGAGTGGATCTCACCTGAGGGCTGAGAGCTTCCTTCATTTGGGGTTGAGGAGGGGGTAGAGCCTCTCTTGGAGATTTTTGATAAAATGTGTATATATATGTGGCAATGGGTGAAATGGGGTGTATATTGTGTATGGAGTGGTTGGTTGTGGCTCAAGTATTATGAAGGGGAGGTTTGGATGATGGATAGAGTGTGGTGTGGTTTGATTTGAAGGAGATGTGAAATGGGTGTTGTGATAAAGAAGGTTATATGTGTGGAAGATGGAGTTGAATGTGTATGGAGATGTAATTTTGTTCCCCAAGAGGGAAGGGAATCCCACTTTTCTCCCTTTGGAAGAATTTCATGTGTGGCTTCTTTGTGAGTGAGTCAATGTTTATGGTTTTATGTTTTGTTTAATGGAATGGTGCTTATGTACTGTGTTTCCTACTCATGGGTGGAATTTCTAGTCCTATGGTTGGGTGGAGAGCAGAACTAGGCTGCTCTATTTGTGGTTGTAGTTTTATTAAGTATTTTAGGATGATCAAAGAACATTGGTTGGAGGGTGAATTCCTAAAATGTTGATTAATTGTTGTAAAGAAAATCTGATGCACGTAGTAGTTATTTCAATAATCAGGTTTTAATTCCATGAAAGAAAAAATCTTTTTCCATTGTGCAATATTGATGTAAGAGTTTTAGTATTGTTTTCAATTAATCTAGTTGTAAGTTTGATGAACATCAGGATGAATAGCTATTTTAGATTGGATATATGAACTAGAATGTATTGTTAATTACCCAAGTTCTAAACTTTTATTTTGAATAGATATGACTCAGCATATCTCATTATTAAATTTCACAGTAAATATGTTTACGTTGATGCTATTATATAGTCATTTCTTTGCTTCTTATTTAGCATTAATCGTCCCTGTTGAATACACTGAAATGCATTGTAACCACTTAAGAGATGAATGCTATTTGATTTATTTCCTTGAATGTAATATCTATTGTTTGGCTTGAGCACTCCTGCTAGTATTTGTGCTTCATACTTGTATCCCATTTAGAATGCTCAAAATACACTCAACTCTATCTGCAGCTTAAGCTTGCTTTCGAACTGACTGATTTTGCTCATGGCCTTGCAATCACCAATATAAATGTACAACATGTGTTTTTTTTTCTATCATTGTTAAGAGTCAGTAGAGCTTTATTCTAAAGCACAACTGATTTTCATAGCTTTTGTTAAATTGAGGATCTTTATCTTTATCCTACATGCAAAGTCGACCTTAAACCAACTTAGTGAAATTATTGACAATAAGTTTTAGGTTATCTCATTATAAAATAGAAAGAATATATTATGTTTCTAGATAGGACCGTTGGGAAAAATCTTTTCAAATTGTGTAATGAAATGTATTGTTGTTTTATGTTAAAATATTCCTTTGGCCTTGTTGCATATGCGTAGACTCTTCAACTTCATTTTAGATGTATGATTAGGTAAATATCTTATTTGAAGAAGTAATAAACCTCCTATGTTTATTGGAGATATAATCTCATCCGCTCCATTTAATACCCCTACTATACTTGTTAGATCAGCATGCTCTGTATCATCTACATAATTGTAGGATATCTCAACATTGAAGACAATTTTCTATCGTATCTGCATTGGATCAAAAATTGGTCCCAACATTAAAGACAAATTTAATAAGCTAGCTTTTGGAAAAGGATACGGAAAGATATGAAATGATTTTTCGTTTATGTTGAAGTCTCTAGAAGATTCTTTTAGGTTTTATATTTGGTTGCTTTTGTTGTAGTGTAACTGAGGATATAAACTCAAAAAAAGAGCAGAAAAGAAAGTAGAACTCTATAATGAAAGTGATGATGGAGTCGAAGCTCTATAAAAGAATTTTTTTTTTTTATTAATATAAAATTACAATGTTGCTATTTTGTTACTGGGTTTTTATTTTGTTCTCCTTTGTATCTACTCTATAATCGTGTTTAATCAAATTTATTTGAAATCTACTATCAGTTTGTGTTTCTATATTTATATCTTCCTATTTTAAATCTGACATCTGGTATGAGAACTTATGGTAGAAGATCTTCAAGATGTGAGCATAAGCTTTTTGAAGAAGTAAAAAATGGAAGGAGCTTGGTCAATCTGAGCATAAGACCTTGGAGAGTTAGAATCTGTGAAAAATCAAGTGTTTGACTATGGTTTGCAGGAGAGATTTTGCAGTGCTCTAATCCTCTGTTTGTGGTCTCTAGTCTATAAGATATGTTCTCTACCCTTAATTTCGAGGACTGCAATGACTATATATTTGAATATGGAATGAAATCAGCCGCTTTGTGGTTTCATTTGGCTTAAATTGGGTAGCTTTGAGTTTAGATCTTTTATGGAATTTAGGGTTTTTCAATAATGAGATTTGGGTCAGTTGAAAGTAGGTTTTAATAGTTGTAAAGGGGTCTATTTGATTCCATCATGGAAAAAAGAGGGTGTTGCTTCTTTGCTACTCTCGCGAAGTGCAAAGTTTCCTTTTGTGAGATATATATATATCAAAGCTAAAAGGAGAGGTATTACAACCAACACCCAACCAAAGAGAACTCAAAGAGTTTAAAATTTTGTAGGTTTCAAAAGTAGATCTTGGGAGTATAAAGGAGATCTAAGATAAAGGCGATCACTACCGCCAAAGGCAAGTCCCAACTTGTGTAGCAATGTAAGAATTCATCAAAGGAAGCAAAGGTTGCTATTGTCCAAAGAGGAAGAGATGATTGTTTGGAGATAGTCGTTGTTTTTATGAGGCACATGATCTGGTAGAAATTGTAGCAGAAAATTCAAAAGGGGTTTATTAGTTGATCGCCCAGTTTGCAGTTTTTTGAAAAAGCCATATCTGTTGTCTCAAAAGTGGTCATTGTTGATTGCTAAGAAATTGTTGATTTGTGTGTATGTTTCAAATGAAGGGTTTAAAGAGAATTGGTAAGAGGAAAAGAAGTCAAGGGTTTTCTGAAGCTGTCAAAAGTCACAAGAACCAAATTACAAAGAATGCTGAAGATATAGCTTAAACCGACATTGCCATATCACAGACCGAAGCATCATAGGAAGATCTCTAGTTGAAGAAATTAAAAGTTGCATCAGAATTGAAGTGGAGATAAAAGAAGCATTGGAATATATATATGGGTTGTTGTTATGTGTACCTGCCAAAGGAGGTGTAGTCAATCAAGAAAGGGAAGAATCGTTGTTTGACTCTATTGACTGGAGAGAGAAGGGAGCCATGATTGCAGTTAAAGATTGAGGGTTTTGTGAAAGTTTCTTGTCAGGCCGTCACAAAATAAAAGAGATAATAGAAGCTAAAGAGAGTTGCTAAGAGGAAGTCGTTGGAGAATTGCAGTAGTCAAAACAAAACAAGAAAAGCCGCCTGGAGATTTGGGTGAAGTCATAGAAAGGTGATCATTGAAGAAAGGAGCTAGTCGCTAGAGGAGGAAGACTATGATCCGCCATTGCCTGGGAACCGAAAAGAGCATAGTCGTAGCTATCACGATATTTTTTGTCAAGGAGAATTTATCTGAAGGGTTCATGGCCTTTGAAAAGGCCACAAAATTTTTGAAATCAAAGAATAAGAAGCCTCAGAAGGCCACAAGATTTTAGAAGCTGCACAATAGCCTATAAGAAGAAGAAGTTGCCATTCAAAGAAGTCACTACTTTTGTAGCAGTCCTAGAAATTGTTCCCAAACAAGGAGGAGATTGAGCAAATGAAAAAGGTTAAAGAGATTTGAAGATCGTTATTTTTTCAAGACGAAGCTATCATTGCCAAGTTCTAAAGTTTCAAGAAGATTGGACTCATTGAAGTGCAAGAAAATTTCTAGTGAAAGAAACAAATGTACATACGTGGCTATTGAAAAGAGGCCAATCCAAAACTTTGGAAAGTTTAGATTAAAGACAAACTTGTAAAAGAATAAATCTGCATAAGGATTGATTTGAGAGAAGAAAAAACTCAAGTTTTAAAGAGATTGGGAGAGAAGAAAGAAGAATTCGTTGACAATGTAATCACAACTGTAGCTGTTGAAGGATTTAATCAGACAAAAGAAATTGTGAAGAAACAAAGTGAAGGCATGCAAAGCCTCCGGAAGATAAGCCTTTGTAACGAAATCAAGTAAGGTAAGTTAAAGTTGTTTATGATAGATGGGGAAAGTAGGAAAAAGAGTTAAAAAGGAAAATGAAAATTTAGTAATTGCAAAAGATGTCTTTGAAGAAGAGTTGTTAAATGTTAAGAAATGTAATTCAGAATTGGTAGCAAGTTTGAAAAAAATAGTACAAGAGAAATATGAAATCATATGTGAAAATGATGTCTTGAGTTAAAAAATGGGTGAAGTCAAAAGAAAAAATACATAATTGGAAGAGACACTAAAATTGTTTGAAAAAGAAAAAGAAGAAATACAAAACAAGATGAATTTTTTTGAAGGTTTGGAACAAAATCTAAAAAAATTAGAAGAAGAAAATAGTATGATCCCGATGATGGATCATGGAGTATGATCCGAAACGTTGATCCAAAAATTCACACACAGTTTTTTCCAGAAATTCTACATACTAACTATCATGGACTGTGGAAACAAAATGTTATTAAGAAAATAGTTTTCAAAAGGATGAAATATTAAAATTGCAGCAAGAAAATGATTGCTTGAAGACAAAGCCATTTGTATGTGATATTTCATGTGATACAAATGATTTGTGTTTTGATCAATCAAATGACAAGTGTAACTTTGCTGAAATCTTTTATGAAGAAGAATGTATTGATGAAGATGAAGATGCTAATGAGTCTGAATTTTGATTTTGCAAATGTTGGTATGAAAATTATGAAAAGAATGGGATACAAAGGAGAAGGATTAGGAAAGCATGGAAAAGGAATGAGAAATCCTTGATTGAGCTAGCAATGAGGCCAAAGTATGAAGGTCTCGGGTATTTCCCAGGAAAAGGGAATGATCCTACAAGAGTAGGTAAATTCGTTTGAGAAATGAAGAGTGTTGAGTGTACACATTGCCACAGAAAAGGTCATACCGATGATAAGTGTTGGAATTTGCATCCTTGCAGTATATGTGGAGTAAAGAATCATTGTGAGAAAATATGTTTGAACAAAGATTGGAAGAATGAATCAATGACATATTGCATAAGAATGGATTGTGGATGGGTCTGTGGACCAAGTTGGAAGAAGCTTACAGGTATGTTCAAATGATTGTACAAATTTTCATATGTGAAAAATGATAATAATCATAAAGGGTATGGATGTTCAAAAGGAATAACAAATGTTTTGAGTCAAAACAAATTGTTGTCCAATGAGACATTTATAGATTGTGAAGGTATTGAAAGTCCCATGTTGATATTTTGAAGCAAAGAGTTGGAGAAATTGCCGCAATAGTTGAAAAAGCCAAACAAATAGCATAATCATTGAGAGTTGAAAATGGTTTGATAGTTTTTTGAAAAGGTCAAAAAACATGGTTACAAACAAAAAAGATAGAAGTGCAAAAAGAAGCCACGAGAGCTTCCAAGTTTTGAGTGTTGAATGCCCCGTATGCAAGGGGTCATATTCAAGGAGATTTAAAGATTTAGAGAAGTAGTTGAAGTCACTGTTACAAAATTCAAAGTTTGATACAACAACAATTATTGAAGAAACAATCAGTTAAAAAGATTGTAGATTTTGAAGCATCAGTAGAAAGGAAAAAGTAAGAAGCTCAAGAAACTTTCAGCATAATAGTTACTCTGAAATATTTATAGTAGCTGTGATGTGCCAGAAGTTTTTACTCTGAAAGACATTGCTCCGAAAATTTAGCTCCAGAAATTTTAAATGGCTCAAGATTAAGTTCAGAAGAAAAGAAAGAAATAGAAAAAGGACAGAAGTCAGTTGAATAGATTTTGTGCAGCAACACACAGATATCACATCGTTGAACCGTATTAATCAGTAAAAGAAGTTAGCAAGAGTGAAGTTTCTGCCAAGCAGAATGAGAAATGTAGGTCACTGTAAATCAGATGAAGACACGACCATGATAGAAGGAGATTGTTGTAGAAATAGCCAAAAAGATCCAAAGTCACAATAAAAAAGAAGCAGGAAAAGAGCAACACAGCTCTGCAACAAGCAAGAACATGGTGTAAGGAAGTAGACAGAGCATCGAAGCTCTGCTATAATTTTTCAATCTAAAATATAAATCTGATTGTGTTTTTCTATGTGTTTTCAAGCATGGAAAGAGCCACAACTCTCAATTGTTTTTATACAAAAGTAGGAACAAGCAAGAAAAAGGAGTTTATAAAAGTATCAAAAGATCTCAGGAGAATCCGAGCTGTATGAGATCATAAAAGGTCAATTGAAGTTGTCAATGAGTAAATAAATAGCACAGTCAAGTGTCGCAACATTTGTAAGTAATGTTTCAAATAGAAAAAAAGGATGCTCCAGAAGTTAGAACCAGAAATGAAGATGGATGCTCTGGAAGTTTCAGAACTGGAAATGAAGGAGGATGCTCCAAATTTTTTTGAGATGAATGACCGCAGTTGAGATTAAGGGGGAGTGTTGGAGATATAATCTCACCTGCTCCATTTAATACCCCTGCTATGCCTGTCAAATTAGCATGCTTTGTATCATCTACATATCTACAGGATATCTCAGCATTGAAGACAATCTACTATCGTATCTGCATTGGATCACAAATTGGTCCCAACATTAAAGACAAATTTAATAACCCAGCTTTTGGAAAAGGATACAAAAAGATATGAAATGATTTCTATGTAGGTCTCACATGTTTTGTGGGTGAAATGAAATATATTATTTTATGTTTATGTTGAAGTCTCTAGAGGATTCTTTTAGGTTTTATATTTGGTTGCTTTTGTTGTAGCATAATCAAGAAGGAGATAGCTCAAAAAAATAGCAGAAAAGAAAGCAGAACTCTATAATGAAAGTGATGATAAAGGAGCTGAAGCTCTGTAAAAGAAAACAAAATCTTGATTAATATAAAATTACAGTGTTGCTATTTTGTTACTAGTTTTTTATTTTGTTGTCCTCTATATCTACTCTATAATGGTGTTTAATCAAATTGATTTGAAATCTGCTATCAGTTTGTGTTTCTATGTTTTTATCTTCCTCCTTTAAATATGACAATGTCCTCGTTAGCAGGGCTTAAATTTGATGGTCATATGACTGTATTTGGAGTTTTTTGCCATAAAATACAATTAAAATTTTAAGAAGATTGTATCAAATGAAAGGAGAGATTTTGGATAGACTGTCAAAATATATATAGAATTATAATGATATATATATTTGATTTATATATAGTCTTACTTACACTAAGGTATATCATAATTTTTTAAGGGCACCTTTGAATAGATAACCGTCATTAAAAAAATTGTTGACAGGCAAGGTCGACCGTCAAATTTAAGCCCTACTCGTTAGAATAAAATGTTCAAAAGAACTTTAAAAATTTGCCTTCTTTTATTTGGATATTTTCCTGAAAAGCTAATCCAAACGCATTTGTGGGATTTCTGGAATGTTCCTATGTTGATAATTGATATTAGTTATAAAATCTCACAGATGACTTGTAGTTAGTAGAGATTTGGTGAATAGAATATTGTCATATAACTTTTAAGATTCCTTAGTAATCAAGAATTTTTGTTACAAGATTGTGTATTTTCTTTTCACCTAGACCAGAGGTTCAAATAATGCATTACTTATTGGTATCATATCCCTTCGTTATTTACCCTTAGGCATTATAAATTGCAGCTTTGTGCAATTATTTCATTTGGTTCACATCTTTAACGCATTAAATTTTCCTTTCTATTCAGTTAATGAGCGACAAAATAGCATTACGATTGTCAGAATGAATTCTTACTATTTATGCAACATAAACATTATTACCTATCTTTTAGGTGTCAGTGCTGCGACTTCTATTTTCAGTCATATGCATCATTTTACCATGGACATCTATTTCTATGGTTTATGCGGCAAGATTTTCTATTGAACTGATAATTCTTTTGATTCACTTCTTTATTAGACCTGTTAAGAAATCAGTATAAGTATTATCTTTAATGCACTGTATGATTAAATAAACTTGTCGATTTTTCAGTGTACTCTTTCCTTAACCATAAACGATATAATTAGAATCTGCCTTTATTACCTCTAGTTAATCAAGCTAGAAAAAGAATTAAAAAAAAACAAACGATAGCATGTATATATATATAAAAGTGGCCAATTCGAATTAGTGGCAGAAGTTTTATTATGTTTGCACACAACCGTTTTAAACTCAATAAGCGTATTTTGAGAGGAGTTGTAGTTAATGAATGTTGTAAGGAAAACAAAGAATGCTGTTAAGCAGCAAAGCCATCGTCAGATTTTATCTTTCATCCTCATCAATTGGGAAATCGTAAAATCTGGTGTAAGCAGTTATGTTGTCTGGAAATTTTAGCCTAGTCTAGAGGGGGCATTACATAACGATTTTAGAATATTATCGCAATTTATAAGATTTTCTTCGAGAATCAATAGGAATTATTTGTTGGTTTGATATTTTTCATCAATTTTAAACTATTTTTACTAGTTATTTTGATGTCCATACAAATCATAAAATATGATCTAAAATATTCTAAAAAATCATAAATCTTTTTTTATTACTGAACTCATTCAAAATTAATGAATAATAAAATACGATCTAAAATATTAATGAGAAAATGAATGACAATGGAAACATCTTTTAATTTTATAAGAAGTACATTCAATGAGAAAATATTGTGGATATCAAAGTAACTTCCCAAAGATCACACGATTTATCATTAAAATAGAAAGATCACTTTGATAATAATTTATGGTGATGATCTATCTATAACTAAATCAAACAATATGGTTGATTTATTTTCACAAGGGGAGAAAGATGGAGACTTGACAAAGAAGATAAATATCCAACTTTTTGAGGGATTGAAAATGAAGCAATGGTATTGGATCATTTTCAAGTGGGTGTTTATTGAAAAATGGAAACCCTATAATTCTTTGAGCATTTGGCATTAAGTGATATAGTATTGAACAAGATTCAAGTTTTAAGAAGGTTCTTTAAATTAGATGTTTTTTTATACGTTTTCTATTAGTTTAAATTAGGTGA
>VDFB02000017.1:323763199-323794897 GCA_007258455.2 Sequoia sempervirens
TATTATAGTTAAGAATGCTATAAGAGAAAAGACACTATAAAGGATGATCAATAAAAGATTGATCGAACTTCAACCAAATGATAAAGAAAATGGAATTTCATAATTAAGTAGGTAAGATGTATTATTGGAAAATCTTTGAGCTTGAACTCTAATACAATATTTGTTGATGTGGATAATATAATAGATCTATGAGAATTTTTTTAAATGATTTTAAAATGTAGATATTGCTAGCATGTTTACTATAGATTAAAAAATTGGTTAACTTAGATATGACTAATTTTTAGAAAAATGATTAATTACATGACTGAAAGTATATATTTAAGTATTCAATTAAATAAAATAGACATTAAATATGTAAAAATAGATTTTTAGTCGATTTTACTATTTGAAAGAAAGCTTCACTAGCCTTACAAAATATTAAGAGAATCAAGAAAAGAGATTATTTAATTAAATCACAAAAGCCCCAACAATGTTTTGATAAATTTGTAATCTAGTTTTAAAATTAAGAATTTGAACCTAATAAAGATGGATATATTAAGAAGAATCATGTATCCACAATAAAGGGTTAATCATTTTCTTTAATATTTCAATGAAAGAAGAATTAGAAGATCTATCATTCTTACAAAAAAATTTAGAAATTATGGTAAAGAAATACAAGGTAGGTATTGTGGAGGTGAAGACTACATGGGAAAAAATTGTTTAAAGAAGAAGAACAATGAAAAAAAAATATAAACCTAAGTAAGAAAGGTTAATGAATAGAAAGATGCATAAGCATAGTTTTCAAGTCATTGCCTTCAAGAAAACAAGAAAAAACTATTTCTACATTAAAAAAGTCTATTATTAAGGGGTGATACTTTACTTTAGATTCTAATAAACAATGAAGTTTAGATCAAGGGCCATTTTTTCACATGGCTAGAGTTAGAATTTTTTAATTCATTTTCGTCAAGGGAAGAATCCAGATTAAGAAATTACCATTGGAAATAAAATGAAACTTGCAATTTTATGGAAACCAACTATTAATGTAAAAAATAAGATTTTAGAAAATATTTTATGAGTAAATCTTATTTTAGTATGTACAATTGTTCAACCTAGTTATGAATTTGTTGGCACTAGCAAGAATATGACAAAAGCCAAAACTTTGAAATTGTTGAGAATGTTTAACATGATATAGTTTATGATAGAGTTTATTATTAAAAGAAGATAGTAGTATAATATTCTTTTTTCTTTGTACATGATGATCTAATCAATTTTAAGGGAATGTAAGATTGTTAGAATCTTTTAAAGATTGAAAGTCAAAATTATCTAAGAAATATAACACTTCAAATTCTAAAATAGACAATATAATTGTAAAAATACAACATTGAATTTTTGGATGATATTGTGTATTAGCCAATAAGCAGGTATGTAATTGAATGAGTAATATATAATACACAAAAAAAATTAGAGTAGAATTTTCTTTCAACCATACACCCTGTTTTATGCTCTAACTACTATTTGTTGCTTACTGTCTTGTTTCCTTACAAGCGCATTCTTTTCTTGACTTTTTAACATATACGAAGGTTGTGATCCACCAATTTGGATGGATGGTTAACCAAAAGGAAGCCGATCAACAAATCAGAACTCAGAACCTGTTGTAAATGGTTTTGGGTCCATTCAAAACCTGTTTTTCCTCTTTTCAAAAACAAATCATAACTCATCTCAAAACAATATTTTGATAGAAATAATAAAATAATACTAAGTTAGGTGCACTTAATAAATCCTTTGTAACTCTTTTATGTGAAAAAATGATTTTGATGAACATTATGCCATGTTTAGAAAAACTTTTCCCATAGACTATGAGTGCAATAAACATATATAGTTAATGCATTCAATTTTTATAGAACAACGAACATGCACAGCACAAGCAAAAGCCAAAAAACCCACAAGATTTTGAACAAACAATAGAAAAACCAAAATTAGTGTATACAAAACCCAACAGTTGCCTAATATTTCATGAACTAACTATGCATTCACTTCTTTGCACCCATATGCAAAAAATGGAACCAACAAAGATTGCAAGATTTCCATTCAATGCATTAAACACGTATTCACTACTTGAGCACCAGGTCATGGCCAAAGCTACCAACTAAATCATTTGCGACAATGTATAATTTTCCCATATTTTACTAAATTACTTAAAGAAAAATCAACCAATATAAAAAATTGACCTAGTCAAACCAATAGAAAAAGAGATAAACCGTAACTTTCAAGCACCAAAAATATGTATTTAAATCCTGACTATAGGAAAAAGTCAAAAATATTTTAGTTTTATGTAATCAACTATAAATAACAATGCTTTTCTATCATTTCCTACATTGCACACACTGTGAATGTCAAATAAATGCACTAATGGTAACAATGATAAAAGTGTTTCATTTGAACATGTGAGAATATAGACTTGGAAAAAAATTGTCTATTCACGAATGAATTACAATAACGCTATATTGTTGCTATATACAACAATGGCTACTCTGGTTTTGTAGGCACTAGTCTAATAGAAAACCCTGTAAAATTTGGATTTAATGACTAGATGTTTTGAAAAATTCATCGCATTCTTTTGTTTTTCTTCAGTATTTGTTATTTTCCTCACAAGAACAAAACAATTTGCATTCAAACTTTAAATATTTGCATCAATCTAGTCTTCAAGAACCCACACAAATAGAATCCATTAGTCGCCTAAGATTTCATGAATTAATTATGCATTCACTAGTTTCCTACCTACCAACTCTCCAACATATTTAGTACAATTTGTATTCAATGAATCAAACATGTATTCACTGGTTGATGAAAAAGACAAATCCTAACTATACAAAAAAGACAAAAATATTTCAAACAACACAATCTAATAGATCAAACAACTAATTCACAACGAAATGCAAGCAATGCAATTGTAAACCAACAATGGCACAAAGAAAAATATACAAGAAAACAATAGAATTTAATTTTCCATCAAAAGTTTGAGAACAACAAGTAACTAGTTGAAAACCAAATCCAACAAAACTGACAATATATAATGTACCCATATCTTTCTGATTTTCTTAAAGCAAAATGAACAAAAATATAAATTTGGCCCACTCAAACCAATAGAAAAAGAGATAAACAATAATCTTCAAGCATACAAAATACCCCTTAAAATCCTAACTTTAGCAAAAAGTAAAAAATGTTTTAAACAACACAATCTCATTGGCGACACACCTAATTGAAAAGCAAATGCAACTGATGTAATAGTAAAAAACCTACCTATCCACAGGAACAAACAACTACAATAGTAAGTTGTTTTTCAACAAAAAAAAGTTTCATATTTATGAATTACATTGCATGCCAATGACTATGCTCATCTCTGTATTCAGTAAGTCAGATTCCTAAACTGGAATTCTTCTTTACTGTTCACAGCTCTTCCAAAACATAAATTGTATGAACATTGGAAGACTAAAAATTCATTGCAAACAAACAAGAACAATGATACATGAATCTAACCTTCATTTTCCTTGTTCAACAACCAACTATATTTCTGCCAGTACAGATGTCTACCTCCACCTCCAATTGAAAACAATGGTTCATGTTACATAGATAAAAGACACAAATTAACACAATAAACCACATGTAATATGCTATCCAATAACATGAGCCACACAAACAAAACTAAAATTTACAAGAAAATAGACCAACATGATAATTTTAGCAAACATTGCAGGTTAAGCCTTGCAACAACAACCAAGTATCATAGATATAGAGAGAAGCCACTCACCATCAGTACAGTGGCATAGAATAACAAAGACGCATGAACCAAATGAAAAGCTTAAAACATAAAAGCTTTACAAGAGACATCAAACAAATAACAATAAGGACAATTAAAACCCAGTACTTGCAACTAATTTCATGAATTAACTATGCATATAAATAGAAACAAAACTCACCAGTTACATACCATTCCTACCGCTCCTCCCTCGATCAAACACTGCACAAAATGTCGCAACCAACAGTGAAAAACACACAAGCTTCTCAAGAAAGAATTAAAAAATAATGACAAACTAGACCTCCAACACATGTCACACAATTTTCTTGCCAACATTTGCTCATAGGCTAACACAGCGATAAACACATAGTTAATGCATTCAACTTTTACAAAATAACAAACATGCAAAAGTGCAACAAACATCCAAAAATCCCACAAGCTTTTAAACAAAAAATTAAAAAAATAAGAATAACCACATACAAAACCCAACACCTGCCTAATATTTCAAGAACTAACTATGCATTCACTTCATTTGTACCAACATAAAAAACCACAACCAAAATATAGCAATACACAAGCTTTTAAACAAACAACAATAATCACAAATAAAACCCAGTCTTCGCATAAGATTTCATGAATTAACTATGCACTTGTTGCTTTTGTACTCACCAAGCCTTCACCACATCTCACACACTTTGCTTTCCAAGCATTGTTGATACCCTGCCACCCACGCAACCAATAAACACATAATCAATGCAAAATCACTTGCATGTTATCCCTTGCCATGCATATGTAATGCACTATACCCATTCGCACCATTGCACCTTGTAACAACAAGCAATACTTGTAGTCATCAAGTGTCAAAAACACACAACCAAGCGATTCAACACCAGTGCACTTTTGCAAAATAACAAATATGCAAAAGTGCAACCAATAGCTAAAAAACCCACAAAGCATTTCAATAAACCATAAACAAATAAGAACAAACACAAACAAATCCCAACACTCGCCTAAGATTTCATAGATTAAACATGCATTCATTGCACATGTACCCACATTCAAATATGCAAGGAAAAGCCACAAAACCCATAATTTTTCCAACAAACAATAATAAAACAAGAATAAGTACAAAGAAAAATCCAACACTCACCCAAGATTTCATGAAATCATTATTCGTTCAATGCATATGCACCCACGCACTGCACATGTACCCACATGCAAAAATGCAACGAAGAGCTAAAATACCCACAAACTTTCCAACAAACGATAGTCAAACAACAATAAGCACCAACAAAACCCAGAACCCCACCAACATTTAATGAATCCACTATGCATTCACTACATATGCACCCACATTACAAAAGATATTGCTAAAAGCATTCAATTTTCCCTATGATGCTTCTAGTTATCAAGTCTAAAAAAAAAAACATGCGCGCCGCTCACTAGTTGCGCACTGTTACCACTGCACACAATGACAAACGTCGAACACGACAATGCACAACCACAAACACGTAAACTTTCCAACAAACAATAGACAAGCAATATGTAAATTAACCAAGCATTCTCTGCTTATCTTCGTACCAGCTGTCCAACACATATCGTGAGGTTTGCATTTAATGCATTAAACATGCATTCATTGCTTCAATACTAGCTCGCCGCCAAAGGTGGCCAAACAAAATATTTACAACGATGTATAATTTTTCCATTTTTTTCTAATTTACTTAATGCTAAAGCAAGAAAATAAAAAAATCTACCTACTCAAACCAATAGAAAAAGAGATAAACCATAATTTTCAAGCACTAAAAATATACCCTAAAATCCAGACTATAGGAAAAAGTTAAAAATATTTTAAAAAACACAACCTCATTGATGGAACGACTAGAAAAAAGCAAATGCATCGATTGTAATAGTAAACCAGATTATCGACATTAACTAATAATTATTGTTAGATATATAATTAATATAAATAACTATTCTCATTTACTATAAACTCAAATGCCATGTCAAATTTAAAAGTTAAAAATAAAATAAATATATATACATAAAAGTTGTCTAGCGTCGAAATAGTATAACTCTAGAACATTTACGATTATTATATACGATGACTTTTTTGTCGTATAAGGAAAGTGGTCAAGTGCTAGGCGCACAAGGAACGGGTCTCCAATTCATTATCAAGCCGGGCAATGGTATAAATGATTATGGAGATGGAGTGGCTTTCTTCATGTCGCCTTTCGAGTTGGAGCAACCAGTGGCCGCTTTTGGTGGAGGTTTCGGCTTATTTAACGGGACAAATTTTAGTGAATCATTCTATCAGATTGTTGCTGTGGAATTTGACACTTAGAAGAATGATTGGGATCCCGATGACAGGCATGTGGGGATTGACGTCAATAGTGTTATCTCTAAGGAAAATGTTTCATTGACAAATCTAACTGCAAACTACAGCCATTGTGATAGAAATCTAAAGGATAAAAAGCAATAGCACGTGTGGGTTGATTATGATGGGAAAGCAAAGAGGCTGCAAGTGTTTCTCTTCTATAATGGTTCTAAACCTCCAGTCCCAATCTTATCGCATGATATAGATCTGCTGGACTCTCTCCCACAAAACATCCAGGTTGGTCTATAGGCTTCTAGTGGAGCCTCAACAGAGACACATTGAAGAAATCAATCGAATCACACAAATATAGATTACACAGATATATGTGGTTCGGCCGTAGCCTACATCCACGGAGAAGAGAGAGAGATTGATATTATTCATCGGTGTGTTTTAAGATTACAATCCCTTATGTATATAAAGA
The DNA here is from genome assembly GCA_007258455.2 of Sequoia sempervirens. NCBI lineage: Eukaryota > Viridiplantae > Streptophyta > Pinopsida > Cupressales > Cupressaceae > Sequoia > Sequoia sempervirens. The sequence continues at coordinate 323,769,770 of VDFB02000017.1, forward strand.
GATACACAACCTTTAATTAGAAGGTAGCAAGGATTAGGACAAATCCCACAATTTATGCTTTCTCCAGTACAGATAGATATAAATTCCGAAAATCTCTCTCTTCTCCAACACTCCCCCTCAAGTTGGTGCGAAAATGTCAATAGAGCCCAACTTGGACAGTACTTCTCGAAACTTGAGAGCTGGAAGACCTTTTGTAAATATATCAGCCAATTGCTGAATTGTAGGGACAAAGGTTGTGCGGATGACATTGGATTGCACATTCTCTCGAACAAAATGGCAGTCAACTTCAATATGTTTAGTGCGCTCATGAAACACTGGATTTGAAGCGATATGCATAGCAGCCTGATTATCACAGAATTATTGAGTTGGAAGAGGTGAACCATAGCCAAGGTCCTGCAACACAGCTCGAAGCCATATAATTTCACTGGTAGTTGATGCCATTGCTCTATATTCTGCTTTAGCACTTGAACGAGCAACAACACTCTGTTTTTTACTTTTCCATGTGACCAAGTTACCTCCAACAAAGGTACAATATCCAGTTGTAGACCGTCGATCAACAGGAGATCCTGCCCAATCAGCATCAGTATAGGCAGTAATAGAAGTATGACCAGTCTTACGCATCCATATACCTCTGCCTGGGGATCCTTTTAGATACTGTAAAATTCTGGTGACAGCTTGCATATGTTGAGCCTTGGGAGCATGCATAAAACGACTTACCAAACTTACTGCATAAGAAAGATCAGGTCGAGTAATGGTTAAATAGATTAACCTACCGACCAACCTTTGAAACTGACCAATATCAGACAACAATGGACCAGTATCATCCAATTTTCCTCCGCTATCTGTTGGCGTATCTGATGGTTTGATTCCCAATTTACCAGTTTCTTGTAACAAATCCAACACATACTTTCGTTGATTAAGAAAGATGCCATTTTTTGAGTAGGCAACTTCTAATCCTAGAAAGTACTTCAAAGTTCCCAAATCTTTAATGGAAAATCTATTGTGTAGCAGAATTTTTAGCTTAGAGATTGCATTTTGATCATCACCAGTAATGACTATATCATCAACATAAATCAGCACAACAACAATACCAGAGTTACTCCTTTTAACAAACAGAGAAGGATCTGCATTACTTCGTTTTAGCCCATTCAACATAAGGACAGAACTAAGCTTAGCATACCAGGCCCGTGGAGATTGTTTAAGCCCGTAGATTGCCTTTTTTAATTTACACACTAAACCAAACTTGGCCTCTTGCGGATGCCCAGGTGGGATGCTCATGTAAACTTCTTCTGTAAGGTCACCGTGCAAGAAGGCATTTTTGACATCCATTTGAAACAATTTCCAGTCTTGATTGACGGCAAGAGAAATGAGGACCCGAAATGTGTTCATCTTTGCAACAGGCGCAAAAGTTTCTTGGTAATCTACGCCATATGTTTGTGTGAATCCTCTAGCAACAAGTCTGGCCTTATGTCGTTCTAAGGAACCATCACTATTGTATTTATTTTTGTACACCCAACGGCATCCGACTGTTTTCCTTCCTGGAGGTAGCTTAACAATCTCCCATGTGTGATTGTCATCAAGAGCTTGTAGCTCGTCTTGCATAGACTTCCTCCAAACTGCAATGGAATTAGCTTCTCTAAAAGTCTTAGGTTCCTGATTATGATCAACGGTACTCAAGAAAGCTAGGTGAGACTGAGAAATATTATTATAAGACAGGTGATCCTATATAGGATAAGATGTAGCATGATAAGTGAAGAAATCTTTCATCCGTTCTGGAGGACGAGTTGCTCTACTCGATCGTCGAGTAGCTTGAGGAGATGCGGGGATTGGTGTTGCTTCAGGAACTTTTGTATCGTGATCAAGAACAACATCCTCATTGGTAATGGTAGGAAGCGGAACCGAGTGAGACACAGACTCCCCCTGTGATCGACTCCCAGATTCAACACAAGCTTGAAAAAAAGATTCAGACTCCACAAACTTGACATCACGTGAAACAACAATTTTACGAGTGACAGGATCATAACATATGTACCCTTTCTTAGTGGAAGAATATCCAAAAAATACACACCGAGTAGAACGAGCTTCTAACTTATCTCTGTGTATTGCTTGCAAGTGCACATAACAGACACATCCAAATACCCTCAAGTGTGAGATGTCAGGTGTCCTATTTCTGAGTCTTTCCAATGGTGACTTGAACTTAATAACACGGCTGGGAAGACGGTTGATCAAATATGCAGCGGTCAATACACCATGAGACCAATATTGTTTTGGGACCTTTGTTTGAAACATAAGGGCCCGTGCAGTTTCAAGGATGTGTCGATTCTTTCTTTCGGCCACCCCATTTTGTTGTGGAGTTCCAACACAACTTGTTTGATGAATAATGCCTTGGCTTTGAAGATATTCTGAAAAAGATCCTTTAACATATTCGGTACCATTATCAGACCTAAAAGTTTTAATTTTAGCACCAAACTGATTACACACCATAGTATGAAACTCTTTGAAAACAGAAGTAACTTCAGTTTTTGATTTTAACAAGTATAACCAGGTAGCACGAGAAAAATCATCAATGAACAACACAAAATATTTATATCCATCATAAGAATCAATAGGCGCAGGTCCCCATAAGTCGGAGTGAACTAATTCAAACAACTCAGTAGACATAGAAGATGAATTGACAAAAGGTAAACGTGTTTGTTTAGAAAACTGACAAACATCACAGACATCAGAATTAACAGAGGCAGATGGACAAAGTCTTGACAAGATACGGTTGGATGGATGTCCAAGCCGTTTATGTAAAGTGTGACTTTCAATTACATCACTGGCATGACATGCCTTATTGAGGGAGTTTAGAAAATAAAGTCCATGTGAGTATGTTCCTTTACCAATCGTCTTCTTCGACTTTTGATCCTGAAAGATGACAGATGTTGGAGAAAATATGACATCACAATTTAAAGAATTAGTAATTTTTCCAACAGACATAAGTTGAACAGGGAAGGATGGAACAACCAGAGCATCAGATGTAGCATTATCAGGAAAGAAACTAATTTTACCACTTCCTACGGCTGAAACATTACTTCCATTTGCAACAGATATATCATGCTTATCAGTTTTCGGAATAAAATTGATTACTGAAGAAGGACTATTGGCCATATGATTGGTAGCTCCGGAATCAATAATCCAGGAATTAATTTTGGAATTGGAAGTAAGATAGGCATGAAAATTACCTGACACATGAGAGGAAGTGGATGGACTGTTGCCAGAAGAGACAGTCTTACTGAGTTGTTGAAGAAGATGACCCAACTGGTTGATTGAAAAAGAAGTTTCGGCTACAGCAGCATGATCCTTCCGACCCTTATATTCAGATTTGAGATGAGGATGTAATTCCCAGTAGCGATCCTTGGTATGCCCAGTTTTCTTGCAGTGATCACATTGATAGGGTTCCTTCTTACCCTTGTAGCGAGAAGCATTCCTGTTTTTGTCAGAAAAATGAGGCTTTCTTTTATCATCCTTTTCGGCCAAAAGGACATGAGATTCAGTCTTCTCTGTTGAAGTTTTGGATTCTGAGCCCATAGTCTTTCTTCGAGTTTCCTCTCGCTGAATAATAGCACAAACACCGGCGAGCGTGGGCAATGTGGCATCCATCAGAAGATTGCACCTTATGTATTCATACTCAGGCTTCAGACTATGAAGAAGTGAGAAAATTTTATCCTCCTCAGCTCGTTTCAAAAGAGTTTGAGCATCAGTGGTATGTGGACGATACAGGTTCAATTCGTCCCACAGTTTTTTAAGATTACCAAGATGTTCACTGAAGGTTTTCTCACCTTGTTGGGCTGCAGCAATTTCATGAGTGAGTTCAAAAATACGGGCAGCATTATTTTGGTTCCCGTATAATTCAGCGATGGAATCCCACAGTTCTTTTGCTGAATTAGAAAAGGTGAAAATTTCGGCAATATGAGTTTCCATTGAATTGAGTAACCATGATCGAACAAGCTCATCATTGGATATCCAATCCTCATATCCCGATTCAGAAGTTTGAGGACACTATTTATCACTGTTAACGAAACCAAATTTTTTCTTGCCACCAAGCGACAAAGTAACACCTCTAGACCATGCAACATAATTGATTCCATTTAACAGAACTGATGAAAGTCTCCAACTAGGATTCGAATCGAACTCAGCCATGGAAAGAGGAAGACGTAAAAGAAAAAAACACTTACGAGGTTTCTGGAAAAAAACACCAGATGGAGCGAACCAGACTTTGTGTTTTATTGCAGCCATGGTTACGCTGTAGTTCCAGCAGCTCTCACACCAAATCCTTCACACCAAATCCGCGAATCTTCACACCAATCCTTCTTTCCAGTGAATCTTCACACCAAAGCCCATCCCTTACAGCCTACTAGCATCCAATAATCAGACTTTATGTAGGCAGATGCTGTGGATCTGAGCCCTTTCAAGAGCTCGACGTCGGCCCAGAGGAAGACACGATGAGGAAGAGGTGTGACAGTTATGAAAGAGGTCGGCGGCAGCAAAGAACCCCAAACAATGGCGCGCCACACAGAACAAAACAGATGAGTCCAGATCTTGCGCTTGGGGCACAGAAAAAATCTCAAAAAAAGATGGAAAAGCAGCCGCGGGTCTGAGAGGCCAGATCACGCATTTGGAAGCCCAGAAAACGCTCAAAAGAGCACAAAAAATAGCCGCACACCCTCGATTCGGCTCAGGAACAAGTGTGGGATCTGGCAGGATTACGAAAAAAGATGAATTGAACAGAGTCTAAAGCAGACTAAGACCTGCTCTGATACCATGAAGAAATCAATCGAATCACACAAATATAGATTACACAGATATATGTGGTTCGGCCGTAGCCTACATCCACGGAGAAGAGAGAGAGATTGATATTATTCATCGGTGTGTTTTAAGATTACAATCCCTTCTGTATATAAAGAGATACACAACCTTTAATTAGAAGGCAGCAAGGATTAGGACGAATCCCACAATTTATGCTTTCTCCAGTACAGATAGATATAAATCCCGAAAATCTCTCTCTTCTCCAACACACATACTGTATACGCATGGAATTTTTCTTATGAAACTTCGTGGGAAGTTTCACCTGCACCTCCTCCAAATAGCACTTCCGTTGCACAGAAACCTTCAAAGGAGAGGAACAACAACAATTCTGTCAAAGTTATTTTGATATCAGTGTTCTCCAGCGTTGCGGTTCTCTGCGCTTTCATATTCGTTGGCCTGCGGTGGAGATTCATAAAAAGCATACTGGGTGGTGAGAAATGTGAAGAAAGCGATGTAGAGTTGGACGAACGGTTTTCTCAGGGTCCCCGAAAATTCTCCTACGCCGAGCTCAGTGCTGCGACAAGAAACTTCAGCGAAGATGAAAAGCCTGGGCAAGGCGGCTTTGGTGGGGTGTACAAAGGCATCCTACGCGGCACGGCAGAGGCGGTGGCTGTGAAGAGAATATGCCAAGGCTCCAAACAAGGAAGAAAGGAATATGTTTCAGAGGTTGCCATAATGAGTAAGATCAGACACCGTAACCTTGTGCAGGTTTTAGGATGGTGCCAACAAAAGTGCGAGTCACTTCTAGTCTACGAATACCTGCCGAATGGGAGTCTCGACAAATATATTTTCGGGGAGGAGGAGGATACTCTGAATTGGGACCGAAGGTATAGTATCGCATGTGACATAGCTTCTTCTCTTGTTTATCTCCACGAAGATTGGCATCAGCGCGTTGTTCACAGAGATGTTAAGGCCATCAACGTAATGCTGGATTCTAATTTCAACGCCAAACTGGGGGATTTTGGTTTGGCAAGACTGGTGGAGCGTGATCAGGTGGCCTCCTATACGACCGTGGTGGCGGGTACGCTGGGGTATTAGGGCCCGAGTGCGTCATAACGGGAAAGGCCAGTCCAGAGGCAGACGTGTACAGCTTTGGCGCGGTTGCACTGGAAATTGCTTGCGGAAGGTGGCCTATTGACCATGTTAATTTATGTAGTTTGGACAAGTGTCTCCATTCTCAAGAAGTGTTTATTTAATTATTTAATTATTTTCTAGAGACTTCTAGAAAGGGCTGAGTTGTCTAGATAATTATGTAATTAAATAATTGATTCCTCTAGAGACTTCTAGAATCCATTTAATTAAGGTTGTTAGATTTTATTTAATCTTAGCTATTGATTGAGATTAAATCATGGCCATTGGTTTTTCAATGAGAAAAGTATAAAATAGGATCAATGGGCATTTGGAGAACACAAGTAGATAGACTTGAGAAAGACTTGCAGTGATAGCAAATAGATTTGCAGTGAGAGCAAATAGTCTTGCAGTGATATCAAGGGCATAGTGATAACGTGTGTAGTGATAACGTTGGGGATAGCAGCTATGGAATTTCAACAGGAGAAATTGAGGGAATAATTTCTGAAGAAGAATATTGCCGGAACTCTGCCACTAAGAGGCAAGCAGTTTATGTATTCCTTAATTTGCTAAAGTTTAATTAAATTTTTCATCTGTAGTAGTGGTTTTCTCTTCGGGGTTTTTCCATGGACAAATTGTTCAAAAATATTGTGTTTATTATTGTGCATAATTTCTTCTCTATTCTTGTGAGTTTATTAGTGAAGTTGCCGTTGTGTTATTTTTTGATATTTGCTGTGAATTAATTTTCTAGAGTCAAATAATCTATGTTTGCAATAGAATTTTCACAGTCCACTCACTTGGTGAACATAATTGCAGATTGGTCGAATAGGTTTGGGATTTGTATGGACAGGGAAATCTTTTAGATGCTGCAGATCAAAAAAATTAGAGGAAATTTTAATGAGATAGAAATAGAGCCGCTGATGTTGGTGGGGCTGTTGTGTTCTCATCCAAACCCCACATCAAGACCTACAACGAGAGAGGTGTTAGAGATATTAAAAAGGGAAGCAAAATTTCCATATGTTCCTCTGGATTTGCCAGTAGCTGTGTACAATCAACCTCTTCATCTTGGTGTGACGTCCGCCTCGTCGACGTCGTCCACACTACACTCCTCCCTTGTGAATGAAATGTTGTTACTTAATGCGTCAGTTTTGTCGTCATCTATGACTTCAAGTAGCTCGGGGAAAATTTCCAGCCATCTACTCTTCAACACAAGATTTCAATAGCTTAAAGTATGCCAATTTGTTAGTGAATAATAACATTGTCTCGGGTTTTCTGGATTTAATCTAACTCTCTACAAATTTTTAGAGTTTAGAAACAATTACAGAATATTATAAATCTTAACATATAATATGCGGTTCAACTTGTCTATAAATCAACTGTGGAATTAATATTAATTTGAAGTTAAGAGTTGTGTAGTGTGAAATTGTAACTGGTGTTTGTTGTTTTTAACGTAAATTAGTTTTATATAATGTGTTTTATATTCTATTTTTTATAGTATTGTGTTTATTTATTTATTTTGTTGTGTTTGTCAGAGTACATTTAAAAAATCATTTTCTTGGAATATTATTATAAGAATAAATATTATTTTTAAATTATTTTTATGGTATCAAGATAATGTTTCTTTTCTGAAAGTGTTGTTGTGCTTCCTAAGAGCATTTTTAAAATTGTTTGGTTAAATTTCTCCCTTGAATAGATTTTACTCACATTATGGACTTTATCAATATTAATGTTTTTCCTTTTCTAATAGAAGTGGTTTTTAGATTGGATATTTAGGATTAAAAATGCTCCAAAAAAGGATTATTATTGATGAAGTTGTTGAGCCTAAGATGGAAAAAGAAATTCTTTGGGGACTAGTAGGCTTGATTAAATTGAATTATTGATAAAGTTTTGTGTCCAAATCAAATAGATAATTGATGATTTAAATAGTCAGTAAAATTTTGGAAAAAGTTAAGAGTAAGGCTATATGGATGTTGATATTGCTAATCTCTATAACATAAAAGAAAGAAAAAAAGTGGAATTAGGAGTCAAGAAATTTAAAAAATAAATGTTAGATTCTTGCATCGAAAACTCTAATTTGAAACTTCAATTTAAAAAGAGGACCAAGAGTATAAGAAGATTATATTAGCTAATTGATATAGTTAAAAGTAAACTTTCTCCAACCTTGAAATTATTTCAAAAATATAGAAAAATTGTAATTCAAGTGAATCACAATACCCCCCAACAATCTTTTAATATAGTTTGGAAGTCAATTTTAAATGTAGAGTCTCAACTCATTATGGAGGGAAATATCAATAAAGCTTATGCACCTCTATTGCAAAAGTAAAATATTTTTCTAAATGTTTTGAAAAGAATAAAAGTCTTAAGTCATTTCATGATAAAAAAAAATTGGAAGACATTTAATAAAAATATGGGAATGATGATGTAACACATAAATATAAAATAAAATTAATTGATTGTATGAACTATAGAGGCAAGAATCACATTCATAAATTCTATTTAAAAAAGAGACAAGATCAAAGGCGACAATATAGTCATAAAGTGCAAAAAGGATATAAAGAAACAAGAAATTATGGTTGAGACAATAATCAATTTTTTTGGGAAAATAAAACCAAGGAGCAAAAGAAATTATTCACGAGTTATTCTAAGTTAAATTTGAACCAAAAATATTATTTACTCACTAAGGGTAATTTTCTTTAACTTGAAAATAATAGATGCTAGAATGAAATATATATTTTCACATGACTAGTGATAGATCATTGTTTGATGATTTTTTTTAAGAGAAGAATATAGAAATTCAATAAATTACCATTGGAAATCAAGTAAAATTATCTCTTTTAGTTTCATAAATGTTGGCTTGAAGAATAGAACTTCGTAAAGTATTGTTTTGTTTAAGGGCTGAGGAATCAATCTTAGATTCTAATCTATAAATATATTTAAGAAACATATGAACATATTTCTTGAAATGATCAAACTATCATAATACTACTCTTTTCAAGCTTCTTGTTTTTATTCATGATGAAGCTCATAATTTTTCTATTATTCATAATATCTAATTATATGTTAAAATAATAGAATGATAGGCATTTGCATATAAATTATAAGAAAATGCAAGATATGTGATGTAACCATATAATTTTACCTTTAACTAAAATATTAGTATTTTAAGGTATTAATGAAGGTCATGTTTCAAGTAAACATCATTATTTTTTTCTTCAAGACATGTATAGAGAGCCAAATATTCTCTACATCTTATCCATAGTCATCTATGTGGCCCTGTAGACACTCAAAAATTCCTGATTGGTATTATGCATCTGATTCTAATTAACTATCATTTCTTCCTAAACCACTTTAGACTAACCAATTAATTAAATAATTTTTATTATTCAATTAAAGTCATCAACTTCTGCTATTAATCAAATAATTGACTTTATTAGATTATTTCAATTCCTTCTAACTATTGTTCATCCTATTTAATTAAAATCAAATCATTTAATAAAATCCCCCTAAAGCCTTCTCATTTGATTAAATAAATCAAACTATTTAATTAAATTTCACAAATCCCCTAACCCACTTGAGTTGATTAATTTTGTATTAATTAACTTTAGTTCACCTCCTAATCATCATTACCCATTTCTCTAGCTTTTAACTTAACTAAAGTTAAATCAACCCATGGTCAACCAACCAATTGCACATGAAAATAATTTCTTCTAATCAACTAAATAGATAATTTTCCTCACAATCGAATATTCTTAGGAATATTCATCTCAACAATCCCTTCATTCAAATTCCCTCCAAATGTGTTCTAAAGCCTCTTGCAAACTCACAAATACCTCTAACAAAGGAATTTAATTGCACTTAAATGTCGTTTTGTCCCTCTTACACCCTCAACAACATTCTCTTACATCTTGTAGTGAAGAGGGATTTACTAATCATGAATCTCTTTATTCTCAAGAGATTCCCAAGGGGAAAACTACCCTAAACTACCTCAAGGAACAAAGTGAGAGTTCTAGATTCAGAAAGAGAAAATCACAAAGGTTTTTTGGACAAATTGACAGTCTCTCAACCAAAGAATGGCAACATAGAAGAAGGATGATAGTGTGGCACATTAGATTCCTAGAGGTACGTTGGCATCTTGTGTAGACAAAAAATTGTGTTTATCAAAGAAAAAGGAAAAGTGACTACTGAAAATTAGATTGCTAAGAACTTATAGAGTGTAGGAAAATAATAGAATATAATAGCACTAAAATAAAGTGAAGTATAATGATAAAGTAAGAGAATAAGAATAGGAACTTCTCACAGCAACCTAAGTAATGAAGCCTCGAGCTAGTAGATCATCAACACCTGCATGCGTAAGATTGAGAGAAAATGTTGGACTGTATAGGGGTTTGCCTCAATCAAACCCCCGTTTTGGTGTTCCCACCACCAAAGACAACCAAATAGATTGATAGATAGAGAAAATATAAATGAAATGAATGCAAGAGTGATAAAAGAAATATCGGCTCAAGGAGGAGAACCTGTATCATATGTATGTTATAATACCAAGATGCTCACAAGCACAAGGTAGGGGAGATATTAGGTACAAGGGTTAAGGAATCCAAAGAGAGAAAGGATGAAAGAGAGGGATGCGAGAGCCAAGAGAGTTGTAAAGAGTGTTGTAAGGATGTGAGAGTGCTTGAGGCTATAGTAACAAGTGAGAAATTTGTTCAAGAAAGAGAGTAAAGAGGGAAAGGAGAGTGTATGCAAGAGAGAAAGCTCAAGATTTAAGCTAAGAAGGCCTAATATATTGAAAATATAGCTTTTAAAGAGATAATAAGAGCAAAAGGAAGCTTCCTGAGTAGTTACAAAGCACGTTGGGCCATTACCACTGACAAAACTTACTGACAAGTGGAAAACATGCTTGAAAATAATCGTTTGAATGTTGAAACATCATAGTATGCTAGCACATTGCATATACCTATGTGCGACCCACTAGTCTTGAGACACATCATACTACAAAATGGAAAGAATGAGAAAAATACAAGGTTCAATGCAAAGCTGGCACATGAGGATAGCTACTAGAAAGGGGTCTTGAGCATCTTGAGAGGGAAAATGGATGATGCAGGGGCTAAAATGGGCCTACACAAATTCTAGGGGAGTGAACACTAAAGAAGATGCAAGAATGTATATGAAATTGTAAGGGGAGCAATTTTATAACATTACATTTTTCCCCCACTTTAGTGGGAATACGAATCTATGCTAATATGCATGGTAAAGGAAATCTACTAAACATAAATAACATCATCATACCAAAAAGGATATTGTAGAGGAAGCAGACAACCCTTCGAACCGAAGAAGGATGCTCCCAGACTGAAGACCAACAAGACAAACACATTAGACAAGAAAGACCTACGCAAGACAACAAGGTTAGAACATAAAAATCCGTTGTTAGAACATCTAAAAACATATACAAATAGGTACCCACAAAAAACTAAAGGATTTGAGTCAGTAAAGTAAAAGAGACCTCGATGTAAAATATTTTCTCAATACTATGTGTCATCCACAAATTAAAAATAATAACACCTAGAAGAATTCTAAAAGAAAGAGCATAATGTAAGGATTGATCACCTCAAAAGAAGAATGCACCCAAAAGTTAGGGAAGCAACCAATATCAAAGAGAGAAAGAGCATATACTTAGGATGAAGAAGATGCAATTCTTTGATCCTATATACATAATTCCAAGTAGAAAGAGATTGAAGAGAAAAGAGAATAGAATTTATGAGGGGAATGAAAATTCCAAAAGAGATGGATCCACAAGAGTTAAACAAATGCACCAAAAATTCGTAGACCTACAGAAGTTGATCAAAAAGATTTGTACATACTCTCTCCTAAAAATTTGAAAAAACTGTACGAAAGGACCATAAACCAACAATGAATAGATCTTGTAGGATGAAAGCATTTTACACTTTCATAGACTTACAAAGAAGGCACCCCAAGTACTCTCTCCTAAGGGAAGCTTGATGTAGGGGACTCCGTAGAGTCATATTAGGTCCTTATAGATGCTCGATCCTACAAGGTTGACTAAAAAGTAGTCAAATAGGCACACTTGCAAAGCACCATGTTAATCCATAGACTAATAATTTAGGCAAGCTTGATGTAAAGATCTATATGTTCTCGATCTTGTAGAGCAAGACTAATTAGATGAACTTGTGGCTACTAGAAGCTAAATTGTAGGATAGTCATAGAAAAGAAGGGTCTAGTTAAGCTACCCCCAAGCTAGATGCTAAGATATAAGACTGGTCGATAGTTAGGTTGCCCCCAACCTAGACACCTAAAATCCACTTGAGAGAAAATATTTCAAAGGAGGTCCATCGAGAACCCTTAAAAAGAAAAAGAAAAAAAGAGATCCACTCAAGGGACACTTCATTTGAAGGACATAGAGATGATAGGTGGTCCTTGGAAGGATGCACATCTCTAGAAAAAATTATCACTACCCCCAACATATAGGGGAGGAGAACCATGCAAGATACTTAGAACATACAAGATAGAGGTAGACCTGGTTATCACTTGTCATTTGAAGAAGAGGTAGGTACATCAGAAAATAAATGAGTGATGGCACCTGATTCAAGAAGTTGTATTTTATCCATCAAGGCCTTACATTTACCAATGGAATGGCCAGACACTCGATGGTATGCACAAAAATAATGTTTTTCTTTATCATGCTTATAGAATTTCTTACGTTTAGAAGGAATAGTAATCAAGTGGGATTTTAGAAGACTCAACAAAATATTCTTTTGCTCATATAGAGAATGAGGAGCAAGAAGCAGCCATTTGTCTCGTGGAGAAAACTTTGACTACTCATAAGAAGAAGACTTGATGATAGCAAACAATGGAGGATGAATCAATCCAAGAGAACAAGGTTTAGTAGAAATCACATCCACATTCTACCATGGTTTCTTTTTAGATTGTTCATTCGAGCAATCAAGCCCAAAATTATGCTTATGTGGTACAAATTATATAGGGACCTGAATGTCTTGTTCATTGTGCCCACAACCTTTATGCCCATAGCCATATTTAGAGACAAGTTTAAAGCTAGGGCCATAATGTGTTTGCAAATCTTGAGGAGGAGGACTTGCATAGAAAACATTATTCCAAAAATTGGGATTATACTCCTCTATAGGATGTCCATCAACCTTCTTCAAAAGAGTACCAACATTAACCTCTTTAATAAAAGCGTGACCATATTCCTCAGAAGGAGAAGGATCAGGATTAAGAACATTACAATTATTGCCTACATTATCCCACGATAGAGAAGAATAATCTTTGATAGTGGATGTGGATGATGTTATCAGAAGGTGAAAAAGTGGATCTGGTTGACTTTACATTCCATGATGAAGGATTATGTAAAGTCTAAAGAACCCCAATCATCACCAACACATGCATTCTTTTGAGAAGAGGTAGAGGGAGCATACATAAGATTTCTTAGTTTAGAAGGATCTTCTTTAGGGACATCTTCCTCAAGAGTATCCTTTATAATAGGTACTACTAGAGTAGACATCAATGCATTCGAAGATACTAAAGGGATAAGAGTAGGCACAACCAAAGCCTGATTGATAGCTACCATATCACATAATTGCATAGAATTAGGGTTAGCCTTGACTATGATTACTTGATTGTTACAAATGAATTTAATAAATTTATGCAAGGTAGATGGGATTTCACCCATAACATGAATCCACAGTCTACCAATAAGAAGCTTATATGGTAATTTTTCCAACATAACATATACAAGGTTTGGTACAGTAATGGGTCCCAACCTCAAAGGCAATACAATTATGCCTAGGTCTTGTCGACCAACATTATCAAACTATAATAATTAAAGGATCTACTTGTTTCTACACATATAGGGGCATAATTTCTTACAGATAGAACATGATATTCGGTGAATCTACAAAATATCATCCATCAACACATTAACATCTTTTGGCCTAGTGGAGGCTAGCATGAGGATCTTCTGTAAGGCTTCTTGGAGCGTACCTTGATAAACTAGAGTAGATTGAAGCAAGTACCATAGTGAGATCTTGGATGGAGTATCGTGGAGTTTCTCAACAAGATTGTAATCACCATGTGCTTTATTTGTAGGTTTAGGAGATGAAGGAAGACTTGGTTGAGAAGGTGGTGAAGAAGTAGGTTGATCAAAATTTTGTTTATCCCTACTATTCTTATAAGTATAGGCTACTTCTCTATAAGAGGGAGCCATAGAAAGATCAAGAGAATCACTATCAAATGGGAAACCATCAATAGAACAAATCCTTTTAGGAGAATGACTAGCTGGAGTCAGATAAATGACTAGTCTCTTAGGCCTTTGAGGGGAATTAGATACATAGATTAAATTTACAAAATCTTCACAACTTGTGGAAAAATTGTTCAAAGATATATTTTCAACATCGATCTAGGGAGGATGGAACATGGAAGGATATTCATCATTTGCTAATGTATCATCTCTAGAAGAGAGTTCATTAGAATGAAGAGAAGGTAGAGTAATATTAAGAAAGGCATCAATGATTTCATCTTCTTGAAAAAATATATCCTTCAAAGAAAGAGGAATCTCATGACAAGGATAAAGATACAAAGTCACATGGGAAAATCCAAGTTAGAATCACATACATGAAATGGAACGTCATTAAAATTTTGGGGTGGGTGCAAAAAGATCGGGGGGCAATTTGTGGCCAATTTTTTTAAAAATTTATGATAGCTCATAACGTTAGTGCGTTATAATGTGAGCGCATTATAACATGCTTGAATGATGGCTTGGTGTGCTAAGCCTAAGGCTTGTCCACATTGATCCATAATGTGAGCATGTTATAATGTGCTCACATTATAATGTGCTCACATTATGAGCAATTAAAAGAAAAAAATGGAAATCAAGCTCATTTAATTTGTGACTATTTTTTTCTACCCATCGCCAAAATTCCGTCTTTTGCATGCTCGCATTCTAGGAGGAGTGAATGGGTATGTGCAGGATCATCATGGAAAAAAAAGCCTGTAAGTGGCAAAAAATTAGAAAATTAGAGTTAGGCAACTTGATGTAAAAATTTGAATAAGCTATCTATATTATTTCAAAAATATGTAAGAATAGAATCTGTAGCAAATTGAATGTAGTTTCTAAACTACTAGGTTTGTTTTTTATTTTGAAAATTTGAAATTTCAATGTAATAGTACTTAAATTTAGGGAAAAATAAGTAGGTGTTTCCTGACCACCCTAACCAAAATAAAATGATAATAATTTTATAATATTTTAGATATAGTAGAGGACTCATGTCTCAATGTGACATATTTTTTTGTAATTTTTTTAAGTAAATAATTATGAATTTTTACTACAACTTTTAAAAAATATAAAAAACTTGTTTGACCACTCTATCTGTCAAAACTTCATAAAATTCAAATTTTCTTTTTTATTCCTATATTACTAAACCATGAATGTGATGCATGTTTTGGATTAAAAATGTGATACTATTTGAAAGCTATAGATGTTTTTCAATCAGCCTATCAATCAAGACTTTAGTCATAATTTGAATAGAAAATGAATAATAATTACTTATTAAATTAAAATTAAGTTGAGAATCTCCTTTAAAAACTTTTTTTGTTTCATCAATTTTGGATAAAAAAAATTTGTCAGCCACATACCCATCATATTGCCACTTTTTTTCCTATCATGATCCTGCACATACCTGAATCTTGTAATTTTTTCATCAAACTGTTGCTATTTTGTCACTAGGATGCTGCCACGTCAACAAGGAGGTCAAAGAGGTAAGGATTTCTTTTTTTTTGTTGTAAGTTTTTTAATTTTTAGGTTGCTTTTTATATTTATTTGTTGAATTTGTAGGAGATGATATTGAAATTGCAAACCCTTTTCAAAAACCTCTTGAAAATCCTCAACAAGTAGAGCAACAAAATAGGGAAAAAATCCTTAACAAGCAAAGCAACAACAACATCAAAATAATCCTCAAATTCAACAACCACAACAACAATCTCCTCCACTAATCCCTCAACATCCTCTTGGCACCCAGGAAAATTTAATGATTGAAATTGAAAACAATAAAAAACAAATTGAGGATTTAATCATGAGGTTGAACAATCCAAATGGTTCAAACATGGAAATGTAAACACTTGAAAATTTATTGAAAGAAATGTTAAAACATGTGGATTCAATCAACAAACAATTAACTGGTCGAAAAGATAGGAGGTAGGTGGCTAGGAATTTTTACTGGGATGAATTATCATATAAAGATGTAAAAGATCTAAAAATTACAAAATTAGATTTTTGTTCATTATTCACTAACCCACACACAAATGCAAATCTTAGCCTCAATGTGAAGAGGTTTCCTATCCATTAGTGCCACCACAAATAGATTATGACCTTTTATTGGAATAGGTGGTACATGGTTTTTGATTACCCATCATGCAACAATTTTGAAGTCCCACAATATTGCTTGAGGAAACTATATTGTGAGTTCATCTTGAACAATATCCCAAATTATTTTGATAAGGGAATTCCAAGGGAGAGGTGGGGGGTCGGCTCAAGATAGACCCAGTTCACATCATGATCCTAGGCAGCAAGCAAGACAACCTCTCAAGTATGTGCAGGATCATGATGGGCCAAAAAGTGGCAATATGTTGGGTATGTGGCTGACAACTTTATTTTCCCAAAATTGATGAAACAAAAAGGGTTTTTAAAGGAGATTCTCATATTTCCACCAATATAAATTATGTTTTACTTTGAATTTAATAAGTAATTATTATTCATTTTCTATTCAAATTACGACTAAAGTCTTGTTTGATAGGCTAATTGTAAAACATCTATAGTTTTCTAAAGGTATCAAACTTTTTGAGTTCAAACATGCATGTCACATTCTATGCTTCACATACTATAGGATTAGAAAATAAAAAATTTAATTTCATGAAATTTTTGACAAGTTAAAAGGTGGTCCGGTTTCCTTTTTATATTTTTTACCAAGAGTTGTAAAATTCTGTTAATTGTTACTTGGAAAAATTGCAAAAAATCCATCACGATAGAACCCTTAAGGTCCTCTACTTATATCTAAAATATTATAAAAAAATATTATCATTTTATTAGCGGTTAGAGATTGGTCAGGACAAACACCTTCTTATTTTTTTTCCACGAAATTTAGGAATTACTCTTGCATTGAAATTTCAAATTTTCACCAAATAGATTTTTTAAACAAGGTGGGTAGTTTAGAAACTACATTCAATTTTCTACAAATTCTATTCTTACATATTTTTGAAATAATATAGATAAATTATTCAAATTTTTATGTCAAGTTAGCCTAACTTTGATTTTTCTGAATTTTTGCCACTTAAGGACTTGTTTTTTCCATGATGATCCTACCACATACCCTCTCGCTAGGCCGCCTCATGAGCACATCGTTATCCCTTCCATCATGAAGGAGAGTGTTGAGGTAGACACTTTGTGAGGCCATCATCTCTTTGACCTAGAGTGTCATCCAACATGCTAGCCCTATATTGCAACACCATCTAGGGGAGTCTTCAAGTGGTGGGATTTGATGCCATTTGTGTCAGGCTTGTAGGGTGACTTGTTCATATGACCCCACCGACACTCAAGAGGCTACTACTCAGGATATTTCTACACCTATTGATATGGTGAGGGAAATTGACATTTTGAATGAGGCCTATGACATCGATACTCAAACTGTAAATGTTAGCATATTCATTGAATTTAATTTATTAAATTTTAATTTTGAAATGCAAGATTAACTAATTTAGTTTTATGATTTTATTAAACTTTTAGGGTCATAGTGTTGATATTGGATACATCATCCCTACACCCACTTATTACTCCACTGTACCTATCATTGAGGTATGTAACTAGTAAAAAATTATAAATTTATTACATGTTAATAGCATTGTTTTATGAATGGTATTCTAATATGTGATTTTGGATGTTGAATAGACTAATATTGGAGGTTTTGAGGGAACAACTCCCAATGCTAGTGGATTTAGAAAAACCTACACATAGGTAATAGAATAAAGAGTTTAACTAATGAATTTACTTAATAGATTTGTGTAGTTTATATTCATATCATTGATTACATTGTATTTCACATCTTTCAAACTCAAAGCATTACTTCACATTCCATAACTAATAACTAGATGATAGATGACAAAATTTCAAATACAATATAGTTGTTTAGAAAGTCAACATAAAGCAGTGATGCACTTACTTCACATAGCATAAGTAATAGAAGTAGGATCAACTTCCAAATGCATTTTCTTGCCATGGCATTCCATGAGACCACTTTTTAATGAGGCAGATCTTTTCAAATAGTTCACTTCCTTGTCTATGCTATGGATGCTTGGAAGAAATATATGAAAGAATAATAGTAAGAAATACCATAGACAAGGAAATGAGTTTTTTTCTAAAATTTCTCAAAGAAATTTGGTCTCATGGTGATGTTTATCACCAAGAGACCCAATTTATTTGGGGAATTTCTTCAAATAGCTCATTTCCTTTTCTATGCTACCACATTTTTCATACATGTCTAGCAAAGCATTTTGTCAAATAGTTCATTTCCTTGTTACTATGGCTAAAATCCTAAAAAATGTGCTTTCTAACAAACTATGGATGGTTGGAAAAAATGTATCAAATCATAATAGTAAGCAATAGGATAAAAGGGAAGTGAGTAGTTTGAAAAAATGCCTCAAAGAAATATGGTCTCATGGATATGGAATTCCATTCCATCACCATGAGACCACATTTCTTCAAGAAATTTCTTCAAATAGCTCACCACCTTTTCTACCATGCTACCACATTTTCCATACATGTGTGTGGCTTGTTTTTATCAAACTACTCACTTTCCTTGCTGCTGTATTCCACAGAAAGCCTAAAATAGGTGCTTTCAACAAACTATGGTCTTGGAAAAATTTATGAAAGAAACATAATAAGTAGGCAATATCATAGTTAGGGGAAGTAAGGTGAGTATGAAAAAATTCTTGAAGAAATGTTATATCATGGTGATGAATTCATTCCATCACCATGAGACCGCATTTCTTTGAGGCATTTTTTCAAACAACTCACTACCTTAAGAATAGAAACCAATCCTTTAGCCAAAATTCCCCTCCAAATCCTTTTCAAGTTCCTCATCCTCATCCTCAATTTACCAATCCATGGAAGCTTCCAACTCTTATTCCACTTGTTAATATCCCAACCCCTCCCTCTTCATGTCATGATCACACTCCATCTCATAACCAAGACCACACTATATACTATCCACCATAATACCATAGAAGGCGTTTGAAAAATGTACCGAAGAAATGTGGTCTTATGGTGATGGAATGCCATCACACATTTATTTGTAATGGCATTCCATCACCATGAGACCTCATTTCTTTGAGGCATTTTTTCAAACAGTTCACTACCTTCTCTATGCCACCAAAGTTATCATACATGTCTATGAAAGCATTTTATCAAATGGTTCACCACCTTGCTACTATGGGTAAAAGCATAAAAAATAGGTGCTTTCGAACAAGCTATGGATAGGGAAAATAGTAAGCATGATAGTCAGAAATATATAGTTTAATAAGTACTCAAAATTTTGTTCATTATCTCATACATTATAAACCATGATGTGGATCACTATTGTAGTTTTCGTGATTGAATAATTTTTTGTTTTATTTTCAGATGTTGGAAGTAGATACACCTCTGAATGTTCATAGGGCAATGGAGCGTGCTGTCTTCTATAGACTTCCTCCAATGGCTCTCACGGGGAGGTATGGGGTAGATTACTAAATTTTAATTTATATTGTTTTATAGCGTACTTAGTGAAAAACAAAACAATTATTAGTGTAGTTTAATTTCTCATTGGATGGTTTTCTCTGAGCTTCAACATGCCTTAGCATGGGAATTTGAATATTTTCCCTCATGCAAAGTGATGTTGATTAGCGATGAAGTGATTATTTTTGTTAAATATATCATTTTTATAATGTAATTTATGTTGAAAATATGGATGAGAAGTTGTAATTAATTCAAGAAATAATCGTTAGCACAATTCTTCATAATTTCCCATTCAAAAGCTTTACATATTTATAAGATTCCAAAATCCTATTTTATAGGGAACAACCCAAACAACCTCCCTATTAATATTGAGTTTTTTTTTAAGAACTCAAACATACGAACCACTAATAACCTATTAAATAAACTCTACGGCTATTAATAATAATAAGTTATTTTTCAACAGCTTAATATTATTACATTTATTCATTACCCATAATAACTGCATGAGTTATTTTATTTAACTCACTTTACCTCACACACTCTATGTGAACACTAATTTCCAACACCCCCCCTTAGTGTGAACATGGGGTGAGAGTATATCACAATACTTGATGACCACACATAGTAGATCACCAAACAATATAAGATAAGAGTAGGGACATACACATCTACTCATGTCAAGCAATAGTGGAACTAGCCTCACTATGCTTAGTACTTCCATCCAAGGATAGGGACAAACACATTAGATATCCATGGAACCGAGGATAGGGACTAACACATCTATCCAAGGTATTACATCAAGTTTGGATAGGGAAAAACACATCTATCCAACATCAACATTATGAATAGGGACACACACATCCAATCATAATCACCAACTCATATGACTAGGGGCAAACACATCGAATCATATACAACCAATCAATGTGATTGGGGACATACACATCCAACCACAACATAAAAAAGGTTTGAATATCAAGCCCTCATTGTCGCATATGCAACCACCATTATAGATCATTGCCAGTCTTATCACAAATGATATGAGATGGTTACCACTACCACCTAGAACCTAATCTTGGCTTTGGTCATTTTGGCACAAGTTGTTTTTGTCACTCAAACAATTTTTCAACCCCGTCACTAGTGACTCACAAGAGGTTGTTGAGTGTACTCTAGCCTCTTGTGCCTCCATCCTCTAGTTGATTTGATTTAGAGAACATATTCCTCCTCACTCTCTTCGTGTGGGGGATCTTCAATAGCCTCCCCATGAATGAATTCTTCATCATCATTTGTAGCTAATGCCTTATCTATAATTAACTTTCCATCAAGAAGACCCTTGCCACACTGAGTACAATTCATAACAATGTGTCCCAGATTCTTTCAATAGTAGCACAAAATTTTATTCTTAAAGAAGTGATCTCTTTTTTATGTAGAAGAACTAGATTTGGAGGATTGGTTAGGCCTATTTGTTCCATACATTGTAGTTTCCTCTATAGTTGAGTCAATTTTTTTAGCTCCTTCATCAATTAAAGTGGATATTGTATCTTCTATGTTGGAATCTACTTTGTTTAATGTGAAAATAATGTTTCCATAGCTAGAAGGCATGCTATTTAACAAAATAGCTTTTGCATCCTCATCGTCTACAATGTTGTCACCTTCCATAATCTCCAGCCTGAACAATTTTTGCTTTAAGCCCATCTTTGCACTTGAAGCTTGAGATCCAAATAAAGCATTCAAATTATCCCACACTTGCTTTGAGGTCTTTGATAAATCAATATGGTGGAGGTATGCATCTAACAAGCCAAGACCAATCAAATCTATTTCTCATCGATCCTTTGCAATACACTTTGCACTTTCATCAACATCAGTTGGCCTTGCCGTTGTTCCACTTACCACATCCCATAAATCCTTTTCAATAAGGATCAACTATAACTTGATCTACCATGTGTGGAACTCTGAACCTTGAAAATTTTCTATCAATATACTATTTTTCTCTATTTAAGGAAAAAATATTTGTGTATGAAACTCAATTAAAAAATAATCCCAAAAATATGGACACCACATAACAGTGAAAGTACATCCAATTACAATTTAGGAATTTTTTTACACTTTGACTACATACAATATTTTATTAGACCTTTAAACTATGACATAAATATCTTTGTAAAAAAACTAATAAACATTTTGAAACACGAAATGGACAATATCAATCGGTCACTATAAAACTAAACTTCACTAAAAACTATCATTTGACATTCACTCTACAGAGGTAAACTCTAAAGACTTGACTTCGATAATTGACTTGGATGTCCCTAGAGATAAGGTCTCTCAAACAATCAAATTACTTACCCAACAAGCTATTGTAGCAATACCTCTGCACATGCTCCTATATTTTGATGGATAAATTTTAGAATTGATTATCCACGGAACAAGTCCTATACTAAGAGAGAAGAAAGCTATGTAAAGGACCAAACCAGGAATAGAAAGCCAACCATAACTACACAGAAAAATTTCACAATTCCCCAATCTAGTTATGAGATTTGAATGAGATACCAAGACAACTAGACGCACTAGCTGATCATCTCTAGAAACTACAATTTTTATGCCTCCTGATGAATGCAATTTGAGCCTGTGTCAAATGGGAAAGGGTCCAATCTCACCAAATAGAAATGATGGCTCACCAAGAAAAGGAATTTGCATGTGAAGAGAGGCACAATGACTATGGAAATGGAGATCTAAATCATTATATTTTAGATGATTGCTAAAGACATCCATAGGCTGGCCAATGGAGATTGAGATTCACATAAATGAGGCTAAGTTGATATCAATGAAGAGGCAGTTCTTGGACAAGTTCAAGTAAACTAACTCTGTCAAATTTCCACTCAATAGCCTCTGGTTATCTTTTGCGCCCAATCACGATGTCCTTCATTGAATTCAAAACAATTGCAACCTTAAATGGATCATATGTTCAATATTGTCATTGTAAACATCATCAACCAACACTGTGTGATGGGTATCACACATCAACTTCTTGCATAGATGAGACCTGATGAAACCACTATAGAATTCTCCACCTCATATGCTTTTGATTTTCCTTGAATTTTTCTTAGAGTGTTAATAATAATTGAAGATGACTGGATCATTGAGATATAGCAGATTTTTAGATCTGCCATTTGGACAAAAGAATAGAGCAACAAATTATTCCCATGATTTCCTATGCTTTGATACCATGTTGAAAATATGGATAGAGAGAAGTTGTAATTAATTCAAGAAATAATACATGCTTCAATTCTTCATAATTCTCATTCAAAAGCTTTACATATGTATAGGATTCCAAAATTCTATTTTATAGGGAACAACCCAAACAACCTCTGTATTAATATTGAGTTGTTTTTTAACAACTCAAACATACGAACCACTAATAACCTATTAAAAAAACTCTGTGACTATTAATAATATTAAGTTGGTTGTCAACAACATAATATTATTACATTTATTCATTACCCATAATAACTACATGAGTTACTTTATTTAACTCAATTCACCTCACACACTCTATGTGAACACTAATTTCCAACTATATATTAATTTCTTTACTTGTTATTGTAATAGATAGGACTTGACCAATAACTAAACCCTAGGAGGAACACCAGGAGCACTCCTTGACCTTAGAATAAATGAGTGATAGACCTATTTGCATCCAATGGACAAGCAAAGGTTAAGAGTTTATTTTGAGAGCATGGAGAGAAATGAATTTTGATTCTAGAGCCCTTTATTATATGCCTATATGGCATTTTTGTACATATTTTGTATTGGATATATTTACATTGTATGCCTAAATGGAATTCTTGTAAGCCTATATGACTATTTTGTATATATTTTATACTTATATCAACATATATTGATGTATGCCTACATGACTATTTGGTTAACACAAATATTTTTTATCGATGGTGTCCATATTTTTATTATAAATCCATGGTTCAATAGATATGAGTTATGTGTCTTTAAGTGTATACTTTACAACTTACATGTATACTTTGCGATTTATGTTTATTCCAATGTATACTTTGTAACTTACATGATTTCATGTGTATACCTTATATTCATGCATATACTTTGCATTAATTTGTGTATATTATGTATTCGTGTGCATACTCCAAGGATTACATGTTTTTGAGTACTTGTGCTTCCCTTATTCACATGTATGCTTGACTTATTCACATGTATACTTATTAATTGGTTGGGCCTAGCATTGATCACTTTTGTCATGGTTTGTCTTGAATATTTATTGATTAATGCTTGTGGACATCATAAATGGATGCTTCACTTCCTTGTCCACACAAAATGGGGATACAAGGAGAGGGATCCAATTTCACAATGTTCACATTCAAGAATACCTTAGAGATCTCAATCCAATGAAGGATGTGAGAAATATGACTATAAGATATCCTTGGGGATGAATAAGACAAGAAATGGGTTCACCATCAAGTGTGAACTTGGAAAATACAAATTGTTTGAAAACATAGTGTGATATGCAAACTAATACTAAATGACATAAGAATCCAAGTAAAATGTATCAAAAAGATATGAATCTAGAAATGTGCACCTAGAAACTTTCTAGATATGGAATGGGGCTCTAGAATCCTAAAAATTATGATGTTGATGCTGAGTAGGAATCATACACCAAGCTAGGAAAATTAGTCCAGTTTTGGGAAAAATGTGTCAGAATGGGTTTTAGACAAATTACTACTCAAATCTAAAAAAATATTGTTTAGGTCTAGATAGTGGGAATCATTCACCAATAGTGGAAAATCAGTCCACCTCTGGATTTTTGGAAATTCAAAATAGGGAATTTTAGCCCTCAGTCTACTTTTCTACTCCTGATACAGAACTGGGTCCAAAAATGCCAAACTAAACCTATAGTCCTTCTCCAAGCTTCTCTTAGCACTTTGAAAACTTTGAATTGGTTTGATCACTTTTCCAATCGTAACTTCTTGGTAAATCTACAACCTATCCTTGCAAATCACACACAAGAAGAGGGAAAAATGTTGTGGGGTTACCAAATAGGGGTTTTCCCTGGCCAAACCCCTTGTTGCTAATTAAACCCTTGAAATGAAATGAAATAGAATGATGAATGATGAATGAAAAAATAATGATGTTGCAACTCACCAAAACCCTAGCAAATAAGTTGATGCAAACATGTAAGTATTGGCTTTAATGTTCATGTGGACTTGGAATCTAGCTTGATCTTGATAGATCCTGAATGCAATGCTTGCTTGAATCACACAATCCTACAACACAAATGTTAGCTCTAACACAACTTGATGCAAATAATCTTTGACATGATGAATGAAACTTTAAAATTCTCTTGATTTCTTGATAATATGCCCTTGAAATGCCTTGAATGCTCTTGTAAACTATAT
>VDFB02000017.1:323794997-323909623 GCA_007258455.2 Sequoia sempervirens
CAACAACATGATTGGCCTGATATGGTTGATAG
Source organism: Sequoia sempervirens (assembly GCA_007258455.2). Lineage (NCBI taxonomy): Eukaryota > Viridiplantae > Streptophyta > Pinopsida > Cupressales > Cupressaceae > Sequoia > Sequoia sempervirens. Next base: position 323,795,030 of record VDFB02000017.1, read on the forward strand.
GATGATTGGTTGACATGATTTTCATGAAATGGAGGTGAAAATATGCTTTTTTCATAAAAACCAAACATGTTAAAGCATTTGAAATCTAAAAATCTTCTTTAAAAAAAAGTGAATCAGACCTCCTTTGTAAATGTAAACATACCAACACACCTTGTCTGTTGAAACTAGTGGATTGTGCTCAGAGTCGCCAGGTATAAAACTGTAACCTCTAAAAGGAAAAAATACGCTATTGTGTATACTTGGACAACAGCTTGAACCCTTGAATTCTTTCTCTGAAGTGTGCTTCAGAGTCCCATCGGGCGTGCCAAAAACTATTGTCAATCAGTTTGCACCCAAATGCTTGAATAGTGAAATTCAACAATCTATTGAAACATTGGAACTAATTCCAGGTTGTGGGTATCCTATAAAGAATTAGACTTCCAGATTCTAGGCTAGTTCCTATTTATTTTTCTGGTTAATAACTGAGTGATTTGCTGGAAAAGGGAGAAAGACTATTACTAAATGTATGCAAAACTGTAAATTGAAGGTGATGCACCTAACCAATAATGATTTGCAACTATGACTCACAATAAACTTCAGAAAATTATCCACACAAGTCAATTTTGATAGTCTTACCACAAAAATTGATTCTAAGGAAGGCTTGAATGTATCACCTTTAAAGGAAAACAAGGTTTTCTCAGCAAAGACGAATATTATTCATTTACACAAACTTAGACCTATGATTTTAACTATTCGAATGCATGTAAATATAAATGAGACAAAGATTTTAAAGGTTCTAATATTTAAACACAATAAAACTTCATCAAATCATTCATAAAGACAATCAAATGACAAGGAAGACTTTGATTTCACTACAATTTGAAGGAATCTTTGCAAAAAAACACAAGTAAACCTGTAAAACACTGTTGTATTAATCTGAAAGCTGAGTTACATGACCATTCACTTTGCAGAATGCAAAGGCTGAATAACAAGAACTGAAATGAAAAAGATAAAAAAATTCAATATATATAATATGAATGTAGTTCAAAATGCATGAATAAGCAACTGAAAGTCAATTTCAGTGATAAAGTGACAATTCCAAAGTGAAATCTGAGCAAAAGTAAAAATCCTTGAAAATGTGGTTCAAACTCATGCAAAAATGAGTGAACTCAGTCTCGAACTCACAGTCATAAAGCATGCAACTGATCTGCAACTCAAACCGAACTAGAAATCTCTAAATGTGGGCCAAAACATGCAAAAATCCACCTTGCTTAATCAACTCACCCATGCAAATGGAACTCCTTCACATGATCAATCTTCAGTTGTCAATGCATGATTCTTCCAACTTGATTTACATCATTTGCATGATTTTACCTAAAGAGGATTAAGTGATTAAATATTAAAAATAAACCATTGTATGATTATTTTAATATCTAAACGTGGAAAATCCCTCCTTATTTCATTTTAAATATTAATGTAATATACATTAATATTTAATTACATTGATAGCTCCAAGTAAAATCATGCAAATAAACATGAGTCAAAGTAATCATTTTTTCCTAGAAAGGAAATAATGACTTAGATAATCTGCATGGACTCATGCAATAATTATGCTTTGCTTGACTTTGAAAAGCATAGACCACAGGAGATAAATAAAAGATAATGATTAAATTAAAATCATTTTCTCATGTCAACTTAGGGAAAGATGAAAAAGCTCGAACCCTAAATTCATGAGCATTTTTCACTTTGCATTTTCACTGAAAGAGCCTCTGTTGCACTGCCATGAAGGGTTTAATGCTGAAATCCCACCATTTCATGTTGTTTTTTTATGGTTACTATGGAAATTTTATAGGTCAAGGCGTGGTAAGTCTTCTCTTGGACAAAAATCTGGACTTTTCATTCCACTTGAAGCATTTCCCTGGCTCATACAGTCGTGGCTTTTACAATCTTCTCATACATTTTCCCTCCTTTTGTGTATATTTTTGATGTTGCTCTTTTCGAGCACCACGAATGCTTTGAACTAGAGTTTTTGTGAAGTTCGAGAAGTGGGAAGTGGATTTTGAATTGCAACATGCTTGAATCTTATCCATATTTTGCTGTTGGTAAGTCATTGTTCTCGCTTAGAACACTTTCAAGTTTTTTTTTTGTTTTTAATCAGCAAATACCTGGAAATATTGAGTATGCATAAGGAGAACAATGTATACTTTGAAACTGCAACCTGTCAAATTCATGCATTTTTTCTATTTCCTGTGCTACCCGTGATCTCCCAATGGCCTTGATCTCTACTGATTTCTCCACTGAGTTTGCTTCTTCCCTAATTTTGTACTTGATAGCTTCTTCATTGGTTCCATTGCCGGAATTTTCATTTAGAAACATAACACACTTCTCATCACCATTTCATCTCCTCAGGGCATTTATTTCCTATTTTTTGATATAAGAGATGCAAATCATGAAAATTGATTTACTGTCCTCTTGATTTGGTTTTAAAAGTATGGTGCTCAGCCTCTAGTCTCTCGAGGTTGTTGAATGCACATTAATTGTTGTACTCTACTGTCATAGATGCAAGAGGATAGTATTGTTTTATGTGCTTCTCTATTGTAATATTGTGGCTCAAAATGGTGATGCTATTCTAAAAATGACATCTCTTTTCTCTTATCACCGACCTTCATATGTTGATTTCTTGCTATTACTAAATATTGTTCTTTGAATAACATGTCCTCCAAGTAGGTGTTCAAGTGATAAAACTAAGTTTTTCTTTTTGGCAGAAAATAATGCATTCACTATTTCATTGTCGTGATCTATTCATTCTATCACTATCTCCTCTTTGTATGGCCTGGCTGTCCATTGAAATCAGATGCTCACTATAGCTTTTACTTTCTCTGTAAAGACTCTCTTTTCCATATTTACTATATAGAAAGTTTGTTATCATTTCTGAATGTTAATGGTTGTAATCCAACATGGCAATAAAAACAAATGTTGAATTATCATTTTCTTCCCATTGATAGCATGTATGTAGCAGCTTGATGCTTGACGCTCTCTTTGATAGGCATAAAGCATGGTTCCTTTTTGTTATTTTAATTCTACTAATTGAAACAAATAAGGAATAACAAATAGTAATGATAGTCATAACTTCTTTTGTTTGTCTCTCGATGCTTTAATAATGGCTATAATATGGAAGTCCTTGGAAAATTTTAATGTTACTTTATTTGCTGATTACCATCAAAGGATTTTTTCTGATAAAAGGCTGTCCACTTCAAGCATATATTGCTAAATATTGTTGTTCATAGTTGCTACTCTTAATGATTGATGCTCAAGGTAATTGCTGCTCTAGGTAATCGCTGCTCATTCTCCATGACTACACCGTTATAAATTTGTACTTGATGCTGCTACAAACTACCTCTGTTAAGTCTTCATGTTTAATGTCTTGATATTTCTCATCTGGTATTTAAAATAAACATGCCTGTAGAATGTTGTCTAAGCCATAATTGCTGATCCATTGATATATTGATGCCTCCTTGCATATACTCAAAGTTGGACCTTTGATTCAGCTGTAGTTTCATCATTCCCCATGAATGGAATGCATTTGTTACTTAACTCATAAGCTACCATTATATTATTCTTTCAAACACCAAGATTACTTTCAGCTTAAAATGGAGATGAAAAACAACTCTGACATTGATGGTCCATACCTTGCAAAATCTGTCTACTTCAAGAGTAGATTACTACATTTTGAAATTAATGTTGCTAAATACTTTGAAATCTCTTTGAAATAAGGCTGCTTGCATGATTATATCATTTAGTTTCAGCAGCATTGATGCTTTTAATGACTGTTATCAACATTCATGAACTTGCATATGGAACTTGAGAATATATCCTCCTTGATATGTCGAGCTCAACCCTTGTGGGAGCCTGTTTTGCTCCACATATCTAATAAAATGATCTCGAACATGATGAACCTGTTCCTGCACATTGAAACAAACATGTTAGTAAAATATAAGAATTTGAAAGCTTCCATTGAGTCATGTTTTTTCTTGATTGTCAGCCTTTCATCATATGGATGCCTAATCGAATGTATGTTATATTTCTGTTGGTAGTGTAGGCATATGATAGGATATGATTTTTCATTGCTTAGAGACCATCTCTAATGCCATTCTTTATCATTCTTGTAGATGCTTTTGGAGCCTGAAGCTAGATCAATTTCAAAGCACGACAAGTCAAGACCTCAAGTTTAATGATGATTCATCATTCTAGGCAATGATGAACCACCTTCTATCTTATGTTTACATTATTTTTAGTTGTATGATATACACTTCCTTTATGTATTCATCATTTGATTGTGTAAATCAAATTTGGTTACTGTTGATAGTTGTTTTCTACACAACAACAACACACACAAGATGCAATATCCTATCTCTTAAAAGGTAAATCTCTATCAGCAAGCCTCAAGAGATAACCCCAAGGTCTCTATGTCAAGTCTTGACAATGCATAAAAAAACTCAATGATAAATGTGAAATTCTTGGTAATCACAATGGGACCTTACTACAAGCAAACTATTGGATCGATTATATCAGCTTTAACAAACTGGTGATGCTCCAATCCTAGATTTTACCCAATAATCAAAGAAATAGCAAAAGATTGAGGGTTACAAAGAGATTTCTAAATCTAATATTACTCCTAGGATTAACAATGAAAGTATCCAATACCCAAAATAGACCAATCCTTCAAAACTGATTTCTGCTTTACCCAAATAAATCTGCAATCTTGTAGAAACAGTGCAATCTTCTAAGGCTCTTAATATTTTCAAACCATGAACATGCATTCAAATAACCCTATTGTAGTTAAAATGAACGACATTCACCATTGAACTAAGCACAAGGAATATAAAGTCCAGGCTAACTTTGCAAAGCAACTAACAATCAGTTGGTTGCGAAAAGTATGGACTGAAGGATTGCTGCAACATTCAAGTAGTAAATCACAAACATTATCAATCGAATCTAACCCTAGTATTAACATTCTCAAAGGAATTTTAAAGATAGAAAACGGGAACCATGTAAAATAAAGAAGACAAGTATGGCACCAAATCACAATGTCATTTCTTGTATTCAAATTGTCCACTGTAGCAACAATTCTGGTTTTCTGTTACAATATTTGCTTGAGTATGATTATTTGCTAACTTACTCTACCTCTAACTGGCTAACTTCTAACTATTTTTTCTCTAGCTTTCTAACTATCAAAACCGTCTAACCCTTTACAAAGAGGCTCAAATGCCCAATATATAGAAACTCCTGAGAAATCTGTCGACCAGGCAAGGGTTTCACAACAATAACTTGGCACAACCACCCAACCAAGAGAGTCTTCGAAATGGGTCAAACAGGAAATAAATGTGCATCCTGTCAAGGTCGGCCCAGGATCTGTGATGCAGCTCAGACGACGTGCGGGAAGATAATGGGGAAGCACAAATCACACCACAGCCTAGCATCAGCTCTCTTCCCTATTATCCTTGCACCGACTTGACTCTTCATGTAGCTTCAAGAATGCTCCATCAAAGTTGGCTACAAGTGGTACTGGCAGAACCCTAAGTTGCCTCTCAATGGACACGATCTCCTCCCTTGTGTGTTTGACCAACCTATCCCACTCTGCCTTACATGTCACATGCTTATCAACAACTTCAAGGTAGGTGGCCGCATCATCCAGTTGGTGCTCAGAAATAGAACCATCGTCAAGTGGTGCATACACATCATGCCACCATTCTCTCAACTGCTCCAGGCTCAAGTACTTGGGCGTGAATCTCCTTCGTCCCGTCATGATTTCAAAGAAGGCAATGGAACCATCATAAACCCCAACTAGGGTGTCGTCAATCTACCCCCTTTGCTTGTGAATCCTTTTTAACACTTTTTGCTAGATTTGCAATGTTTCAAACCATTCCCATGGCTCAGCAGCTCTGGAAGAAGGAAGAATCCTATCGATCACCAATCTGTCCCAGGTGTACTCCATTAGAGTTTTGGTTTTCTGTAGGAGGAGATCGGTGTCCTCTTTATCCTGTGCCATTACCTATTTCAACCACTCAGTTGTCCTAACAACATCCTTTCCAGTCGACAGGATTTCCTTAATAGCTTCATCACCCTTTTCTTGCACCCCTTTCAACCAATTCATAGTAGCAAGGGTGGAAGCTTTCATCTTTTCAAGCTCAGTGATGGTTTCCTGAGGTAGAGGATTGGTAGTAGAGGAAGAAGGATTAATGGACTGTAGTGGCTTCATTAACTCCTCCAAGCACTTCTTGAGATTCTCATTTTCTCTCTTTAGCTCTTGCTTGGTCTTCATTTCCTTTCTCAATCTATCCATAATAACTGTACTGGAGACCTCATAATCCTCAATGTCCTACTCAACCGATGTAGGCCCAAGATTGAAAATATGTATATTATAATCATTTCTAGCCACATCATCCATGTTTTTGTCTGGAACAGGGGTAGCAACATGAACAACCTTGTTATGTGTCTCATCTCTCTCAACCCTTGAGATCACTCGAGCCTTCTTCTTACCTTTATCTTTTCCAATTTTGGCTAGCAGTGCATCCCAATTTGGTGGACTATCCTCCACTACCACCTGCTTTCTCTTTATTTCCTTGTCTAACCATTCTGGGATAGTAGAATCCAATTGCATCTCAGCCTGTTTTTGTTCTCCCTGTTGACCCCTAGGTGCCTCATTAAAATTCTATCCATCGGGAGTCTCATCCACCTTACATTATGCCTCTTCAACATACTCCTTTTGTTTAGGTGATGGGATCATTTCTACCTCTTCTTCTCTTGGAGGAGATCAAACTTCCTTAGTTATAATAGGAGAATTTGAATGTGTAGTCATAGGAGACTGCATTATATCTTCAATCTCTGCCTCTACACTGTGGAGATCACCCGTGTGCAATTATTCACCTTCAATATCCAGATGATCCTCAACATTTTCTTCCTCACCCAATCCACTTTGAATTTCATGAGTGGAAGGAACATCATCATGTTGCTCCTCATGAGAAACCACCAGAGGGGGGGACAGCCCTAGGCACACTATCCGTAGGAGAAGGAGTCCTAGACTTCCTTGCATACACTTTGGCCTTCTCCTCTGAGCTTTCAACATCTATTACTGGTGGGCAACCTTTTCCCCAATCTTGGAGCTAGCCTTCTCTGACAATTTTACAATTCTTTTCCTTTTGGGCATAGGAGCATCGGCCCCAGGACTCTGCTCGGACATCTTAGTCCTTGTCCTCTTCTTGGCCTTTGGCTTTCTCTATTTTTCTGTCCCTTGGACCTCTATTTCTTGGATACCTTTAATCTTGATTTTGAGAGGAGAGTCCAGCCTACCCTTGCCCTTAGGATCTTGTTCGGTAGATTCTTCAGAAGTATAATGGGGATCAAAATCTCCCATTAGGTCATAAGTTCACTTCACTCCTTTATTCTCTAAGTCCCACAAAGTGTGTTTGAGCCACATCTTGGTAAATTGGAGAATAGTATCCATCAATTGTTTTAACTCTATTTGTTCCTCCTCCTACCAGTCTACATCACCAATTAGTTTGTCCTTTATGGCCTCGTAGGCATGATCCTAGATCAAGTTTCCATCATCCTCTAATTGGTAAGGAACTGCCCTTACATTATATAATCGAACTGATTCAACTGGGAGCTGAGAGAATTTGCTCTTTCTGACCTCGTACTCATCACCGCAGTTGGCCCAATAGTCCTCCAAATTGACTTTGTGGCTATATTCTCTGCTGGCCTTCTATTGTGCCTCTCCTGTGATGTCAAATCTGGATCTCCTGAAATGGAGAGACAAGCCAAGAGTACTCATTTCTTCCTTTGAAGCTTTTGTAGAACCAATGGAAGGACATACCTCTCCAGTGCCAATCCTTAGTGGAAAATCTCCACCAAATCAAGTCCTATGTTTGTCCTTCTTGACAATGGCATCGAAATAACAAATTTGCCTGGTTACTTCCAACAATATGATGTGGTTAGTGGGATACCTTGGAAGTCTGTATGGGGCTCTTTGGCAGCCATCAATCCGAATGTAGGAGAAAGTTGGAAATTGAATGAGCCAAGCTCCATATCTCTTGATAATTTCCTTGGCTTGATCTGAAATTATGACATGCTCTGCCTCCTGAAGCATTCTAGTAATGTGCATAGTGAATGCATCATTTTCTCTCCTATAATTTTAACCTCCCCAATGCAACTGAGGGAAAAATTCATAAATAATATCCTGTCCAAAGGTGCCCCTTGTATCCAATCCTCTGTAGGGGTGGAACCTAGCAAGTGCATAAACCAAATAGGAGGTCATTCTGAAGGTCTTTGTCTGTAGCACATTGGGCAATTGCTTGTGAATTACTTGCCTAATGACCCCTGCCCAATGGTAGTCTATTTCCTCATGTTCCATCCTTACAATGGCATGGCACATCCAATTCTCAAATGTACCAGCACTCTTCAATCCAACCACCCTACTAAGAAAGGTGATGGCATCATAGTATTCCTTATTGAATTTCACCTTGTACAGCTACTTGGGCAATTTGGAGTAGTGTGACTTGGGTTTGTCTAGCCAAGAATTGATGAATTGTTGTGACTTGATGGTCTGGTTATCGTAGAATTCCTGAGCTACCTCAATGGAGAATCCCACCACATGAGATTTGTCTGGCATGTCAAAGGTCTGCGCAATGGAGACCAGGTTAAGATTTACAATAATTCTCCCTTGAGGACCAATTATCCTCCATGAGTCCTGATCATAATGCCTTGCACACTCAAGGACCAACTCATAGCATTGCACAGTTGAGGGGAAACCAGCCACATGGGACAGGCCTAACTCTTTCATTCTTCTAGTCACTAAAGGGGAATCCTCAGCCACCATCCTTGCTTTAAATTCTTCATAGTCCCAAAGGCCAACATTTGTATCAATGACTTCTGACCAGACAGAGGTGATCTTACTCTCAGGGACCTTGCTCTTAATTTCTAGCTTGATCCTCTCTGCATTAGACAACGAGGAACCAGTTGCCTCCTTGCTTGATTCCACCTGCACTCAACACGAGAACATAGTAAAAACCACAGGAAAGCAAGGTTAAACTATCAAAACACCATTAGAATGCATCTCATATAGTCAAGGTGCCATTACAATTCATATGGAATGTCCACACCAAATTTTGGGTTTCAAGGTCATCTGCAGAATCTGAGCCAGAGAGGAATTTTGAGAAATTCCAGTCTATTCGCATTCCAATGGAGTAACCAAGAAACACCTACTTAGCCCTTAAATTTGATCATTTTTCATCAGTAAATCACGTGGGAGATCCAAATGTAGCATGAATAAACCAAAAAATGCAATGAAAATCACCAACATGTCATGCTATTCAATATTCCTCTTCATTTCATTAGATTTTGGGGAAATCCGTGAGGGACGGATTTTCGCAAAGAACAAGCCAAATAGGACTTTCGGGAAATCAGGGGAACACCAGATTTCATAGAAATCCGGCCTTGACAGACATCCGTGGGTAGGAAAAATTTTTGAACCAAAGGAGATTCCGGAGTGAGGGCTTCGACACAAGTTGGGATTTCGCAAAGAAGTCTCGGCGAAGGGGTGAAGTTAGACCAAAAGATGCTATCAGAAAGGATCTCGCCAAGACATGGTGGTTTCGGTATGATGTCCCAGTGAAAAGGGACATAGAAAAATATATCGGTATGAGCCAAGGGTGGTCGGGGTAAGGTCCAAGCGAATTCATCTTGTCTCACTGACCAACGAAGGCATGAAAGGAATTTGGCGTGAAAAGAAAATGTCACAGCGAATGTGCGGACCTAGGAAGGTCTCGGTGAAGCACTTGGAGTTTAGCGGGAGGTCCCAGCGACTGCGTTATGTCTCGCCAATGAAAAAACCCATCGACATAACCTCTTGCCGACATTAAGAAGCCATTTTGATAAAAGATTAGGGCTCTCCAAGAGAAAAGATCTCGCTACAACGTCTTGGAGAATAGCGGTAGTCACAGTGAATCCCGAAGGGATCTGCAAGAGTCAAAATCTCGAGGTAAGGTCTCAGCGAAAGACGGATGTCTCCCCGATGAAAGATTAGTCACCAAGAGTAGGACATGTTCGATGAAAGGTTTTGTCGAAAGCGAAAGTCTTAGTGAAGTATGCGGAAGATCAGAAAGATGAAAGGAGATCGCTATGAGCTCTTGGGGATGGGGATTGTCTTGCTGACAAAAAGATTTTCATGAGAACCACAATGTCCCAGCGACTCGAGAAAGATCAAGGCTCAGCGAAAGTGAACTGTATTCGGCGGGAGGTCTCGCCAAAGGACGGATGTCCTGGTGAAGAAAATGAATATTGGTAGAGCTATTGGATCCTGCCATGACCTCTTGGTGACCAGAGGTAGTCCTGCCAAAAGCGAGAATGACTAAGCATGCCGATAAGAGATTTCTTCGTGGGGTGAGGTCTTGGCGAAGGAAAAAGGTTTCGCCATACAAGATTCTCGGTGTAAGAATGACAGTGTCATGGCGATAAGGCACGGACTTAAGAGGGCCTCTCGGTGAAACATAGGGTGATCGACATAAGGTCTCGCTGATGATGAAAGGTCAAAGCAAAGTGACTTGGGAAGGGATTGATCAACCCGGATTTCGACGCTAAGGCATGATTTCATCCAGACACTGAACCCACTAAGGATTTTGAAAAGTTTAAACTAGGGTAGCTAGGAATGGGCCCTTTCATGAATTTTCCTTGTATTTCAGGCCCGTTTTAAGACAAAACAACTAGACATAGCCCTGCCCTAGGTTTCAAACCTCACCATCCACCAAAGTGCACGGGAAATCTTAGAATTTAGTTGTTTCGACTATTTTGTCACCGCTAGGGTTTATGAATTACTCTCAGGCAAGATTCAACAAAATGCAGATGGACCTATGAACTCAAAACTTGCCCAGGAGATGATAAGGATGCAACATTGAACAATCCCCAACACAAAATAGAAAAACACACAGGAAGCCAAATCCTACAAGCCCCCCACAATTCCAACATGCTATTCATAATTCAATTCAAAGCAGAGCAATCAGGAACATACCATTATGAAGCGGAAATTGATCTCAGAGACAGCAAACGCGAAGCTCAAGGGTGTCCACAACAAACACAGGTGAGGACGCAAAAGAAACCACGACCAAATAAAACAAGCCAAAGCCAAAATGCCCCAAAATGAAGTCAATTAACCACAGAAAAATGCTCCTCAGCTTCAAACAAAGGCAAATAGTAAGCACAATGACACAAAAGATCTCAGAAATCAAGTACAAAACCAGCCTTCAAAGTGCGTACGAAGCCATTAATGCAATAGACAAGACAACTAGAGAAGGGAATCCGGGAAATCGACAACAGGGAATAATCTATGAAAATCTAGATCATGTGGAAATCCACGAAGACCCAAACTTCATGAATCACGGCACACGACCAGAGTCAAAGCAGGATCCGGGAAAATCCGGCCAGGGTGGAAAATCCCGAATCAAGGAAAAAGCCCGAAATTCATCCAAAACTTAAGATTTTCAAAGAATAACCTATGGAAACACTTAGGCATTCAAAATAAACATTAAAGCACATGCCTAAATAAGACAAAAACCACAAAAAAAGTGCCAAAACACCAAAACCGAAGCGAAAGAGGGTCCCTGCTTTCAGCGGGGCGTGTGTGCAAAAAATTGGACAACAAATGGTGACTTCTTCTAGGAAAATGCTCCAAAGCATTTGATGACGAATAGGAATCAAGAACCCAGAATCTTTGGTTTCAATCTCACCATCAAACAAATAAGTCAGAATGCACAGATTCAAAGAATCAGAACCAAAGGATAGACCAAACCTTCTATAAACTAAAAATCCAAGTGTGTGCACATGAGTTCATTCCCTCATTAAGTCACTACAGAGAACCAAGTTCAGTCAAGTCAGGCTATGTAAGTTTTCTAACTTCAAAAGCAACCTGGATAGAGCCTCGCTGCCAGTCAAGTGTCCATAGCCCCGATGAGGTTATCATTGTGACTCTCCTAAACATAGCTCTACTGCCAACCAGGCGTCCATAGCCCCGGTAGAGATATTCAAGTACCCCTGATAAGTTGAATTTATTCTTTTGATATTCAATATTTCATTTTTCTTCTTTCCTTTGATATTCTTTATATGTCTCTTTCATTTCAACTTGTGAACAATGAAGTTCACACTCAGGGATGAGAACCACAGTGGCACTGAAGCAGAAATAGGATTTTTCACTTGACAAGACTTCACAAGGATTCCTATATTGACAGTAGGATTCTTAAGATATATGATGGATATAAGATTTTCAGAGTACTTCAAATTCGAATCCACACTAGTGACTCAATCTTCTATAAATCAAGCATTAAACCGTTGGCAACAACAAAGATTTCAACCATCCTTTCCAGATGCAAGACTAAAGTTTACCAACGAGATACTTAGAACAGTTCCAAAGAAGATAAATCTGCCATGCAGGTGCAACACACCTAGGAAAAAACAAAGGGAAACCCTCAAAGAAAAAGCAAAGCAAAAACAAACAAACCAAAGCAAACCTACACTAACCAAAACAAACAAAAGCAAAGCAGAAAGGGAAACCCTAATCTAACTATTCACAAGGAAAGAGCTGGAAACATCTCAAGACTGGAAATAATGCTTCAAATACTACCCATTGACAGGCAGCGGGATATCCTCTCCAGTGAGAGTTTTCAAATGGAAGGCATTATCTCCCAGAATTTCTGAGATCTGGTAAGGTCCAAGCTAAATTTTATCAAATTTTCTATGCTCTCCCTTACGGTCATGGGCTTTATCCCAGGAAAGAAGTAGTTCAGAGATCCTAAACGCTTTAACTGGGCTCTCTTATCAAACCATCTCTTGACAACCCCCTGATGCTTAGCAAAATTGTCTAGGACTTTGTCTCTCTTTTCTTCAAGGTACAATAGTTCGGCAAGTCTCACCTCATGTCTTTCTCCCTCATCATAATAGCCATTAATAAACTGAAGGGTAGGGATTTTCAATTATATGGGAAACACAGGTTCTAAACCATAAACCAGATGGTAAGGTGACATCCCTATGGAGGCTTTATGTCTTGTACGATCCGCCCAAAGAGCAAATATGAGTTGGGTATGCCAATCCTTCGGATTTCATTCTAACAATTTGCAGATAACGGTCAGGAGATTTTTGTTCGATGATTCAGCTAACCCATTACCCTGGGGGTAGTAATTGGATGTAAATTTTATAATGATCCCATGATCAAAAGCCCAATTAGAAAATTTTAATGATGAAAATGCAAGACCATTATCACATACGAAGGACATAGGGCATCCAAAACGATTAAGAATACCAGATTCAAGGAAGTTAATTACTACCTCAGAAGTACATTGTTTGCATGCAAGAGCTTCTGTCCATTGTGTAAAATAATCAGTAATGGTGAGACTATACCTATGACCAACAGAGGAAGGTGGATTGATGGGGCCAATGAAGTCCATTCCCCATTGTGTGAAAGGTTTTACCACAAAAACTGGTTGGAGTGGGAGTGCGGCATACTTTTCTCTGGTAGTGGTAGTTTGGCATACATGAGAAGTTCTGATGTGACTGTGGGTGTCTTTGAACAATGTAGGCCAGTAGTAACCAACTATGAGAATCTGGTTTGTTGTAGAAGGTGTTGATCCATGGCCTGTACCATATCTGTCATGGAATTCTATCATCACCCTTGAGGATTCTGCCCTTCCTAGGCATCTTAAGTACACACCCTCATGATTTTTCTTGTATAAAACATCCCCTTTCAACATGAAATTGTCACTCTTTAAGCATAATTCCCTTCTTTGTATTGAATTAAGATGGTCAGGGCATCTCTGAGTCAAGAGATAATGAACAACATCATCATACCATTCGTCGGGAGAGACGTCCTCTAAAGTATAAGCCTGGGATGTAAGATCAGGGCCGGTCTCTGCCATTGTCTTTGTGAGCCCCTGTCCTCTTACCAGCTTCATAGGCTGAATTTCCATATCATATTCTTGTAGCATAGTTACCCATTTGGCTCTTTGTTCCCCCAGTTCATTCTATATCAAGAGCATCTTGACTACAGGATCGGGAACTATAGCAAAGATCTTGTTTCTGAGGATGTAATGTCTAAATTTCTTGACTGCCCTGACTAAGGCATAAGCCTGCTTCTCCACATTTGGGTATTTCAGTTCTGCATCCTTCAATGGTGTGCTCATAAATTCTATAGGGTGTTCATTGCCTTAGTCAGATTTCTGAGTTAATATAGCAGCACAGGAGTGGTCAGAAGCAAATGAATATATTTAGAATGGTTTGGCATAATCGGGACTTACTAAAACTGGAGCTTCAGCAATAGCCCTCTTTATTTCAGCAAATTCTTCCTTCGCTTTTGCATTCCACTCCACCTTGGCATCCTGCTTCAGTATCGCATTCAGTGGCTTAACTATTTTCACGAACCCAATGATGAACTTCCTCACGAAGTTGATCTTGCCAAATAACGATTTCATTTCCTTTTTACTAACAAGTGGTGGGATCTTGAGAATAGCCTCTATATGTTATGGATCAATTGCAATCCCCTTCTCAGAGATAATATGCCCTAATAACTTACCTTCTATAACCCCAAAGATGCATTTCCTGGGATTGAGTGATATGCCAAACTCTCTACATTTCTGGAAAACTTTGCACAAATCTGAGATATGGTCACCTCTCTTCTTGGAGAAGATAGTAAGGTCAACCATGTAAATGATTATGCACTTACCAATGATGTCTTTGAAGGCTATGTCCATTTCTCTTTGGAATGTAGCTCCAGCATTTATTAGGCCAAAAGGCATTTTTCTATAAGCGAAAGTGCCCCACTTGGTGGTGAAGGCAGTCTTATGTCTATCATCATACTGCACCATAACCTGGTTATATCCTGAATAACCATCCAAGAAGGACATCATCTGAGATCCGTTGACAATCTGAAGCACTTCGTCCAGTGAGGGCACCGGGTAATTATCTTTTTATGATGCCTTGTTTAGGTTCCTGAAATCTACACACAGTTTGATCTCACCATTTTTTCTTTTGAACAGGAACCAGGTTTGCAACCCAAGTGGAGTGTCTGACTGGAAATATTATCCTTGCAGACAACAACTTCTGCACTTTCTTCTGTATTACAGGTTCTAGCAAAGCATTAATAGGTCTCTGCCTCTATCTAAAAGTTTTTACTCCTAGATTGAGAGGGATAGTATGGGTTATGACTGATGTATCATAAGTCTTCAAGTCCTCATAACTCCAGGCTATCACATCCAGATATTTGTGCAATGCATCAATGATTCCCTGCCTTTCTTCTGGGGTGCACACTTTTCCAATAAGAATATTTTTTTACATCCTCCTGGGATCCCACATTATACTTATCACACTGTCCACTGATGGACTCTTTCTTGGTGTCTTGATCCTGGTCTCTAATTTTATCCAGATCAAAGATTATTTCCAATTGTACCATTCCCCTGGGGATTGTGGTTGTTTTCGGGTTGATTATCCCTTCGAGGTCTATCTCTGCTTCTTGAAGCTCAGTTTCATCAATGATGTGAGAAGCGAAAACATCAGTACTAGTAATGAAATCCAAAATATGCTTGTCATCTTTAAATACCTTGAAGTTGGTGACATTGTTAGGTACTGAGGGTACTGGAGTCAGCTCCATAGTGAATTTCTTTAATCTTGAAAGAGATAGAGGCTGCAAGGTACTAGCTGCCTAGGCCAAGGAATCAGCTATCTTATTTTTATTTCATGGAATCAGCTGAATGTTGAATGCGTCAAATCCTTCAATAAGGTCCCATACTTTGTGTCTGTAGTTAGTCATCCTCCTATCATGACAGGAATATTGTCTCCTAACTTGCTTGACCACTAACTCAGAATCTCCATACACTTGCAAGATCCTAACCTTCTTCTTCAAGGCCATTAATAACCCATGCACCAGGGCTTCATATTTGGCTACATTATTTGTACAGTGAAATTGGAGCCTATGAGCAGCGAAGAATGTCTTACCTTTTGGACTAATCAGCTCAAAGCCCGCTCCAACCCCTTGCTTTGATTTGGACCCATCGAATCTCAGAGTCCAGCATCCAGCAACTACAAAGTCTCTTGCTGCATTACTTGCACTATTATTGGTGGATGGCCTTTCAGAAAGCGTCATTCCATTCCTTTTAGGATCTTCTGTGACATTCATGTTATCGATTCTAACTGTCGGAGTGGGGTTAGTCTGTCTCTGTATTTGTTCCACTATAGCCTGGCATAAGTAGCAATCCAATTCTGAATGTGAAGCATTATGTACCCTGCACCAATTGGGAAAAAGTAACTCTCCAAAGCTCATTCTTCTTCCTAACTGAATCTGATCTTCAATACATTTTTGAATGAACTCTTGAAAATTGTCCAACAAAGCCAGTTGATTATCTTCGGGACCGTCATCACTTTCGGCTGGTTCACCATTGTCTTTGACTTGTTCCACTAGGGTTTCAACATCACCAGGCCCTATCGCAAGGTCAACAGACTCTGTGTGGAACATAAGAACCTCCTCTACATTTGGTTCTTCAAGAGGAGTTGCAAGCATATAATTACCCATACTTACTTCTGACACCAGGATTTCAGTTGAGGTCTTTTGATATTCTGTGATCATGTATTTCATCTTGGGTTCTCTTTCAATTATGATCTTGTTTGGCACTCCTTTCCAGGGAAGCCACATATGGGAATGATCAGTGGAGACATACCCATTCAAGGCCCTGGTAAATTCCCTTTCCAAGATCAGGCCATAAGCATCAGGTATGTCAGCTACCTGAATATTGATTACTTGTTGAATCCTAGGGTTAGAAGCAATCTACATCTGAATCATGTTTAGTTCTCCTACCACACTGACTTCAGTCCTATCCAATTGTGTGACTTTCTTCTATGATTTAGCAGGAGTAATTCCCATAGCTCTACAGACACCAAGGGGCATAACATTGGTTGAGGCACCAGAATCCAGCAGACAATTATGTAAATTTTTACCAAACATGTGGACAAAAATTAGGAATGGAGGAGTATCCATTTTCCCTTGAAATAGAGTTAAGGGAGTGTCTACTTGGGCAACCTCAGATTTATCCTTTTCTTTCCCAATATCTCCAGGGGGCATATGGACTTGATCATAAGACTGATGTTGTCTCCCTATTGGCTGAGAACTAGATACTTTATGGACATTCTTGCTAACTAGTCTATTTTGTGATATGGAATTTGCAACATAAGAACCTAAGACTGCATTTATAATGGATGTAACTCTTAATAACTCAAATGCAGATAGGTTTACTTTTAGCTTTCAGAGTTCTTTAGCAACATACAGAGCCAACTGCTCTTTGTTTAAATCAGTGGGAGTCTCCCTCGGGTATTCCACCATTTTCTCTTTGCTTGCATCAACATTTCTTCTTTTTAGCACATCAGCATGTACCAGATCTTGAGATAAATATTGCTTGGACACCTGAGGCAATGATGGATTGTTGCTAACATTAAGGTCTGGAGGAGTGTTGAAATTATTTGGTGGGATGGAAGTAGTGAAGGGGCCTCCAACCTGTGGGTGCCTATGTGGCAACTCTCTCAAGTCATACCTCTTGACAAGTCTCTAGAAGGTTTGCATTTATTCAATGTATGCTTTTTCTTCATTTCTGGGACCATTATCATTCATCTGACTCTCATCAAACAATTGTATCATTTCATCTCCATTGCATTCATGATCTGCCTCATCCTTCAACTAGTTAGATTCTTCTTCAGGTACAATATCCTCACTTTGCGGAAAAGGAGCATGGTTTAATACCAACACCAGTGAGTCATAAGGAATAGAAGGTACTATCTCTGGATAGTTTGCATTATTTTTGAATTCATACTGAAAGATCGAGGCTACTATTTTGAATTCTTAACAGTCCAGCTTAGAATGCTGACTAGTCTTGTGGAGCCTACACCATCCTGATAAAGTAGCTTCAGCTAAATATACACCACTAGGAGGCTTCTCTTGATTAGTTGATTGACTAGCAGACAGATTGACAGGTTGACTAGTTGGTTGATCCAGTGGGGTGGGAACTCCTCTATTATTGGGCCCTGTGTTCCAAGTTCTATTCTATCCTGACTGCTATATTTTCTCAAAACCTGGTTCACCACCTCGGTTAAAGTTCTAACCTGATGACTATCCCTTATCATAATTCTGTCTTCTTTCATTATTATATCCCTTGTCATTATTGTAACCTCTGTCCTAGTTATACCCTCTGTCATTATTGTACCCTCTATCCTGACATTTCCCTCTATCAAAGTGTGGTCCTTGTGGATTCTCTCTATTCTGATTGGACTGCATATTCCTCTAAGCAGCTTGCAACTGGCTATTCTGGTTCCTTAGATAAGTCACCTCCATGTTTAGCTTCTTTATTTATTCAGACAACTCATCCAGTCTCTCCTTGTCAGGAATACTGTGTGGAGGCTGGCTCATATTATTTTGAGTGTATCCTATTGCGGCATTGGGATTTAATGACTAGTTTAGGACTTCAAAATTTTGCAGGTATGATGGATAACTAGCCTGAGGCTGGATATGTAGAGGTTGATTCACCGTTTGCTGAGGATAACTAATTGTGGATGAAACTTGTCCTGCAGGAGGTCTTGGGTAAGGGACCAGAGGAAACTGAGCCACAAGGTTTATGATTGGAGTATGGTTAGCAAAAGCCTGGTTGAGAGCTGGAACTTTCCCAGGGTGAGCAACGGGTCCTAACAAGGGTAAGGCCCAGACATATGTTGTCTTATATTTTTGCTAACTTTAACAGCTTCTGCATATGCATCCAGTAGACTCTCAGGGGGGTTACTACTCAATTTCATAAAGGTGGATGTCAAACTATCAAGTCCTTCATAATAGACTTCTAAGGAAGTGGGTTCATCAATAGCATAAGGGGCCTGTAATCTGGTATATGCATGATGAAACCTATTGTTGAAAGATCCTATAGGCTCATTGATCTCTCTCTTCACATTAGTGAACTGACGGTAGAGCTCATTGGAACTAATGGGTATTCGAATTTTTTGCAAAAAAGTAGCTTCTAGCTCAGTCCAATGCTGGATAGACCCGGCAGGTAAGTGGTTATACCAATAAAATGTATCTTCCCCTAGTGAATAAGGAAATAACCTACATGCTACATCCTCATGGTTTATCCCTCTATCTTTAAGGCCAGTCTAAAATATTCTAATGTGCTCTTCAGCAGTTCTATTGGGATCATTGATATGGAACTTTGAACACAAGTGCTCAGGGTTTTTTGGCATAACATTGTAGACAGCAAAGTTCAGTGGAGACAGGTTGGTTGCTAGGAAAGCCATTGGTGGAGGTGGGGGTGGAAATGGCTGATTTATGACTGGCTGAGGTTGTGGATTGGGAATGGCCTCAGATTTAGATGAACTTGATAAAGATGGGGATGATGGAAACGAGGGGGTGGATGGGATGATGATGATTCCCTTCTTCTATTGGTCCCTCTTGACCTAGTAGGGTCTGGTAATTCTTGAAATTCTTGCTCTCCTGGAGCAGATCTTGTTCTTCTTCTTAATCTCTCCGGAGAGATGGTGTCCAAAAATCAATCCAGCTTGCTTACTCAAGGCCCTCCTAGCACCAACACTATTGATCATTGTTTTCTGCACAACAACAACAACACAGAAAAAATGCAATATCGTATCTCTCTTAAAAGGTAAATATCTATCAGCAAGCCTCAAGAGATAACCCCAAGGTCTCTATGTCAGGTCTTGACAATGCATAAACAACTCAGTGATAAATGTGAAACTGCTAGTAATCACAATGGAACCTTACTACAAGCAAACTATTGGATCGATTATATCAGCTTTAACACACTGGTGATGCTCCAATCCTAGATTTTACCCAATAATCAAAGAAATAGCAAAAGATTGAGGGTTACAAAGAGATTTCTAAATCAAATATTACTCCTAGGATTAACAATGAAAGTAACTAGTACCCAAAACGGACCAATCCTTCAAAACTAATTTCCACTTGACCCAGATAAATCTGCAATATTGAAGAAACAGTGCAATCTTCTAAGGCTCTTAAGCTTTTCAAACCATGAACATGCATTCAAATAACCCTATTGCAGTTAAAACGAACGACATTCATGATTGAACTAAGCACAAGGAATATAAAGTCCAGGCTAACTTTGCAAAGCAACTAACAATCAGTTGGTTGCGAAAAGTATGGACTGAAGGATTGCTGCAACATTCAAGTAGTAAATCACAAACATTATCAATCGAATCTAACCCTAGTATTAACCTTCTCAAATCAATTTTAAAGATAGAAAATAGGAACCATGCAAAACAAAGAAGACAAGTATGGCACCAAATCACAATGTCATTTCTTGTATTCAAATTGTCCACTGTAGCAACAATTCTGGTTTTTTGTTACAATATTTTCTTGAGTATGACTATTTGCTAACTTACTCTACCTCTAACTGGCTAACTTCTAACTATTTTTTCTCTAGCTTTCTAACTATCAAAACCGTCTAACCCTTTACAAAGAGGCCCAAATGCCCAATATATAGAAACTCCTAAGAAATCCATATACCAAGCAAGGGTTTCATAGCAATAACTTGAAACAACCACCCGACCAAGAGAGTCTTCGAAATGGGTCAAACAGGCAATAAATGCACGTCCCGTCGAGGTCAGCCTAGGATCCGTGATGCAGCTTGGACGACGTGTCGAAAGATAATGGGGAAGCACAAATAGCGTCACAGCCTAGCATCAGCTCTCTTCCCTATTATCCTTGCGTCGACCTGACTCTTCATGTAGCTTCAACACGCATCCATCTAAGTCGGCTACAGGTGGTACTGGTAGAACCCTAAGTCACCTCTCAATGGACGCAATCTCCTCCCTTGAGTGTTTGACCAACCTATCCCACTCTGCCTTACATGTCACATGCTTATCAATAACTGTGAGGTAGGTGGTTGTGTCATCCAGTTGGTGCTCGGAAATAGAACCATCATCAAGTGGTGCATACACATCATGCCACCATTCTCTCAACTGCTCCAGGCTCAAGTACTTGGGCGCGAATCTCCTTCGTCATATCATGATTTCAAAGAAGGCAATGGAACCATCATAAACCCTAACTAAGGTGTCGTCGATCTGCCCCCTTTGCTTATGAATCCTTTTTACACTTTTTGTCAGATTTGCAATGTTTCAAACCATTCCCATGGATCGGAAACTCGGAAGAAGGAAGAATCGCCGCTCATCAATCTATCCCTGTACCCATTATAGTTAGCTTTTTCAGGAGGAGGCCAGGTCTCTTTATCTGTGCCATTACCTTTTTCAACCACTCAGCTTGTCCTGACATCCCTTCCCATTCGACTGTGATCTCCTTAATATCTTCATCACCCTTTTCTTGCACCCCTTTCAACCAATTCACAGTGGCAAGGGTGGAAGCTTTCATCTTTTCAAGCTCCGTTATGGTCTCCTAGGCAGAGGATTGGTAGTAGAGGAAGAAGGATTGATGGACTATAGTGGCTTCATTAACTCCTCCAAGCACTTCTTGAGATTCTCATTTTCTCTCTTCAGCTCCTGCTTGGTTTTTACTTCCCTTCTCAATCTATCCACAATAACTGTACTGGAGACCTCATAATCCTCAATGTCTTGCTCAACCGATGTAGGCCCAAGATTGAAAGTCTGTATATTATAATCATTTCTAGCCACATCATCCATGTTTTTGTCTAGAACAGGGGTAGCAACATGAACAACCTTGTTATGTGCCTCATTCTCTCAATCCTTGAGATCACTCTAGCCTTTTTCTTACCTTTATCTTTTCCTATTTTGGCTAGTAGTGCATCCCAATTCGGTGGACTATCCTCTACTACCACCTGCTTTCTCTTTATTTCCCTTGTTCTAACCATTCTGACAGCGTAATCCACTACACCTCGCCTCTGCTTTTGTTCTCCTGTCCACAAGAAATTTCGGTTTCAAGGTCATCCCAGAATCTGAGCGAGAGGAATTTTAGAAATTCCAGTATGCTCGGATTCCAATGGAGTAACCAAGAAACACCTACTTAACCCTAAATTTGATCATTTTTCATCAATAAATCACGTGGGAGATCCAAATGTAGCATGAATAAACCAGAAAATGCATTGAAAATCACCAACATGTCATGCTATTCAATATTCCTCTTCATTTTGTCAGATTTCGGGGAAATCCGTGAGGGACAGATTTCCGCGAAGAACAAGCCAAATAGGATTTTCTAAATCAGGGGAACACCAGATTTGGAAATCCAGCCTTGGGACATCCGCGGTAGGACAAATTCTAACCAAAGGAGATTCCGAGTGAGGGCTTCGGCATAAGTTGGGATCTCACGGAGAAGTCTCGGTGAAGGGCGAAGTTACGCCGAAAGATGCTATCAGAAAGGATCTCACCAAGACATGGTGGTTTCAGTGTGATGTCCCGCGAAAAGGGACATAGCAAACATATCGGTATGAGCCAAGGGTGGTCGGGGTAAGATCCGGCGAATTCATCTTGTCTCACCGACCAACGAAGGCATGAAAGGCATTTGTGTGAAAATAAAATGTCAGAAATGTGTGGACCTAGGAAGGTCTCTTGAAGCGCTTGGAGTTCGGCGGGAGGTCCCAGGGCTACATTATGTCTCACATGAAAAAGACCCATCGCATAACCTCTTGCCAACATTAGGGAAGCCATTCTGATAGAAAACATTAGGGCTCACCAAGAGAAAAGATCGCTACAACATCTTGGTGAACGGTGTAGTCAAAACGAATCCCGAAGGGATCGACAAGAGTCAATCTCGCGGTAAGGTCTCAGCGAAAGACGGATGTCTCCCCAATGAAAGATTAGTCCCCAAGAGCAGGACATGTTCGGTGAAAGGTTTTGCTGAAAGTGAAAGTCTCAGCAAAGTATGCGGAAGATCGGAAAGATGAAAGGAGCTCGCTATGAGCTCTTAGCAATGGTGATTTTCTTGCCGAAAGAAAGACTTTCATGAGAACTACAATGTCCCGGTGACTCGAGAAAGATCAGGGCTCGGTGAAAGCGAACTATATTCAGCGAGAGGTCTCGCCAAAGGACAGATGTCCTGGTGAAGAAAATGAATATCGGTAGAGCTATTGGATCCCGCCATGACCTCTTGGCGACCGGAGGTAGGCCTACTGAAAGTGAGAAAGACTAAGCATGCCGGTAAGAGATTTCTTCACGGGGTGAAGTCCTGGTGAAGGCAAAAGGTTTCGCCGACTGATGGGCATACAAGATTCTCGGTGTAAGAACGACAGTGTCACGGTGATAAGACACGGACTTAAGAGGGCCTCTCGGTGAAACACAGGGCGATCGACATAAGGTCTCGCCGATGATGAAAGGTCACAGCGAAGTGACTTGGGAAGGGATGGATCATCCCGGATTTTGACGCTAAGGCACAATTTCATCCAGACACTAAACCCACTAAGGATTTCGAAAATTTTAAACTAGGGAAAGCTAGGAATGGGCCCTTTCATGAATTTTCCTTGTATTCTAGGCCCGTTTTAAGATTAAACAACCAGACATGGCCCTGCCCTAGGTTTCAAACCTCACCATCCGCTAAAGTGCACGGGCAATCTCAGAATTCAGTTGTTTTGATTGTTTGTTCACCGCTAGGGTTTACAAATTACTCTTAGGCAAGATTCATCAGAATGCAGATGAACCTATGAACTCAAAACTCACCTAAGAGATGACAAGGATGCAACACTGAACAACCCCCAGCACAAAATAGAAAAACACACAGGAAGCCAAATCCTACAAGCCCCCCACAATTCCAACATGCTATTCATAATTCAATTCAAATTAGAGCAATCAGGCACATACCATTATGAAGCAGAAATTGATCTCAGAGATAGCAAACGCGAAGCTCAAGGGTGTCCACAACAAACATAGGCGAGGACACACAAGAAACCACCACCAAATCAAACAAGCCAAAGCCAAAATGCCCCAAAACAAAGTCAATTAACTATAGAAAAATGCTCCTCAGCTTCAAATGAAGGAAAATAGTAAGCACAATGACACAAAAGATCTCAGAAATCAAGTATAAACCAGCCTTCAAAGCGTGTATGAAGCCATTAATGCAATAGACAAGACAGCCAGAGAAGGGAATCTAGGAAATCGACAACAGGGCAGAATATAGGAAAATATAGATCACGTAGAAATCCGCGAAGATCCAAACTTCGTGAATCACGGCGCATGACCAGAGTCAAAGTAGGATCCAGGAAAATCTGGCCAGGGTGGAAAATCCTAAATCAGGGCAAAAGCCCGAAATTCATCCAGAACTTAAGATTTTCAAAGAATAACCTGGGGAAACACTTAGGAATTCAAAATAAACATTAAATCACATGCCTAAATAAGACAAAAACCACAAAAGAAAGGGCCAAAACACCAAAACCGAAGCAAAAGAGGGTCCCTACTTTCAGCGGGGCGTGTGTGCAAAAAATTGCACAACAGTTACTCTCGCGGCTTGTGC
Source organism: Sequoia sempervirens (assembly GCA_007258455.2). NCBI lineage: Eukaryota > Viridiplantae > Streptophyta > Pinopsida > Cupressales > Cupressaceae > Sequoia > Sequoia sempervirens. Next base: position 323,819,508 of record VDFB02000017.1, read on the forward strand.
AAGATTCAGTGTTTTTAGAAAATGAATAAAAAGCATTCTTTTATGCAAATTTATGAGTTCCTTTGTCTGATATTTGCATAATAACACTTGAAATTCATAAGTAATCAAAGTTTCTAGAACATAATGAATACTTAAGCAGAAAATTTTTGTACCTTCTTTGATGGATGCAATTCAACTCTACCTATTTTGAGCTGGTAGTGAAAAATAGGTAACAATATGATGGTAACATATGCATGAAGAAAGCATGCCAATGATATAAAATTCCATGTAGACTAAAATTCAATATTTCTAATTGTTCAAGTCTTTATAATGAATGCCAATAAGCTAAATGTATTGTTACATCCAAGAGACAATTTGTCATAGACTAGTTGAACAACTTTAAAAATTAAATTAAATGACTAATGCAAGGTCTCTAAACTATTTCAAGCTTTTGTAAATATCTTCTATAGATGATTACAATGCAAGAGAACATGCCACTGCTAAGGAATGTAGACTCGACAATTCATCAAGATGCAACTGGATGATTTGTTGTATATACAGCAACTCAAATGTTTACAAATACAATACAACTGTAATAGTAATTTTTAGAATGAATAATGAACCTGGAGATGGCGCCTAGGTGTAGTAATGAGGTTGATGCTAACTCAGACATCTCTTCCCCAATAGCATCTTCCAAGACAATATCAATTTTCCAAGGTTTGGAAAATGACATCTTCTTCTTATTACAAGTAGCTTTCGTAAGCTTCCCGACACCTGGCAGTAAGATCGATTTCTTTATTCAACTTTGCCTTTGCTTCAACATTGATACTCTAACTAATCTAGTGGCAGCCTCACATGATGTCTTCCTGTGTATTCCACATCGAATGCTTCAAAAATATATATCCCTTCCAATATAAATATTGATTTGTCTTAATCACTTCCCTGCATATGTGCGGCAGACTTCAATATCTAAATGGTTCAATAATGTTTGTCTTACTCTGCTATCCAACTCACCAATCCTCCATGTCACTTCAAGAGGATTAAATTTTTCTTTTCTTCATGTATTTGTCTTTTCAGTAGACATATTTTATTCTTGTCTTTATCCTCCCAAGTCATCTCCCAAGTAGACTTGATTCCTCAAATAAATTCAATTTATGTCTTATTAGACACAAGTCATTTTTTCTTATCTAGTTGATGACTTAATTAAATTGAATGCTCCACATATAAATATGATCCCAACAACTTTAGTAAAAACTAAAAAATGATATTTAAATTTTGTAACCAAAATCGCTTACATCCCAGCTGGGAATAATCACAAAATTCTAATCTTGCCTTCTACAAAACCATTGTATTCAAAATCTCCAACTATTGATCATTCCACAGACTGAAAGTTAATCTGTAAAATCTACAATTGCTTTCTCATAATCAAATATTTTCTTTCTTTGCAATTTTGGTCTAAAGACCACTAAATTTGCTAAACAAACCAACCAACAGAAATAAACTTCACTTCAAATAGGAAGACAACAATACATTAGTTATTGTCTTCTCATGAAAGTAAACTTGCAACAATACCTCAGCTACTGTAAGGATGTACAAATACCTCAACTGCTACAATAAGATGATGAAGTGATAATAAACCAACTATCACACCGAATCAGCTAGGGCAATAATACAACAGCTATTACACCTGTTAAATCCTCCAATGAAGCACAATGTAGAAACCTTGAATGGATTTCTCAACTCTGCCTAGGGTTGATCTTTCACAACTGAACCTGGTACTCTAGAGTCTTCAAACCCTCGAGTGAGCTAAGCATTCAACTTCAACTTCTTCCACGCAGGTAATAAGAAATCAATTTCAAATCAAGTGTGTCCCAAATGCTTAGCCAATTACTTCTTAAATAGATTTCTCAATGCCTTTTCATGAAGCTTCTAGAAGAATATTATTTTATTCCCCAAGTGACTTTTATTATTTTATTATTTTATTTTTAAGTCACTTTAATATTAAATTAATTAGATAATAAGTCATCCCTTTTGATATTATATTTTATTGGAATAATTTAATAAATAATTTACTTAATATACCTCCAATTTGGGGACATGATAGTCCTCCCTTCCCAAAGATTGCTTGCCCTCAAGCAATCTGCAACTGCTAAGCCAACTCAACCACCATAACATCTGATCCCCAAATGTCAACTCATCAGTGTCCATCCACCAACCACCTAGATCCCAAATGATCCTGAGAACTCCAAACAACATGCACTGAATATAGCTGAAGCTCCTATCATTGTGAAGTCCTATCAACCTGTGAGGCCAACTATCCAACAAGAAAACTCTTGGATCCCAAACTAATGCAGAGAAGGGGTGTAATAGTGTTGTGCCCTTAGCACACATGCCTCATTCAGAACGGGGACCCTCTCTTTCCTTCACCTCGTCAGGTCACTTTTGTTGCCACCTCATTTTGTGTGCCCCCTATTAGGTGTTCAAAATGGTTAGTAAGCTCTTAGGGAGTTCATCTTAAGTAAACCATGTTTCACCCCCTCAAATTTTCAGAGTCCTAAGTCTTTGTGGGTTCCCATCAGCTATTTTCCTTAGTATTTTAAACTGGCATTCGTCGAGCTCATCGGGCCCTCCTTGTCAGGCCACCCCTCGTGGGTTTCTATCACCTCGTGGTCATTCCCCTATGGCCATCCCCTGTCGACTTTCTACCAGTTGGGGTTTGATTTCCCCAGTGTCATCTATCTCTCAATAAGCAACCCAACATCCATCCACTGATGGCCACCCACCTGTCGGATCCCAATGCTCACATGGCCATTTTTGAATTTGCAGCCTAGCAACCTGATGTTTTCCATACGAGCATTTATTACCAACATTTAATGCCATATTTTCTATAAATAGGTGAGTTTCAGCTATCATTATCACTTTGTCAGTTGAGTAGAAAGAGGTCAAAATGATACAGAGCTATCTCCCTATGCCGCCTCCGAGCCTGACAAGTGTCGTCACTGATCCAACGCATTTGCTAGCTGATTTTTTGCCTCTTTTATCAGGTTCTTGAGGTGATTCTACCACCCGCACCTCATTTCATGTTTTTTCTTTGATTTCTTGCAAAAATGATAAATTAAGAGGAAAAATGTATGAACTAGATAGACAAAAACAAGGCACCCAAAACCCATATGAGCAAAACTTGAGAAACCCTTGAAATCAACCCAAACATTGCCCGTGGAACTTTAACTTCTCGATGCCATTCTCCAGCCAGAGCATTCATGCTTTGCAAGCCTAGGCCCCCTCATTGCCACAAATAACCTTGAAAAAAGTTAAACTTCGATGAGTGGCGAACGCCTCTTCCAAGTCAGCCATCACAAAAGGACCCCATCCTTTCGCCTTCTGGAACTTCACAATTTCATAAGGTGAAGGGAAGGTCATCAACCCATTCAGGTCCATGCCTATGGGACTTCGTCCCTGGGGCGCCGCTCGTAACTTGCAGACCCCAAATGACTTTCTGGCCACAACTTTCTAGTGCTCAAGTCCTGACTTGTTGACTACCCCAAAACTCATGCTTGAAAATCCTAAAGTATTGGCTTGTCTTGAATCTCGGATCAAGGATTTCCCTTGGCGGAACTCCGCATGCATCTCGTCATCTCGAGCAGCTTTCACAACTCGGTGGTCTAGCCTTCAGGCCCCGCTCCTTCATCCATCGTGTGACATTCTCAACTTCATGAACAAATGACCCAATGCCAAGCATCCTTTGAGTCCTGCCTCATGGACTTCCATCCACAGGTTGACATGCCAAGACCGACACCCTTTGTGGCCACCAACATCCAGTGTTCCAACCTCCAGGACCCGACCTGATCATGGCCACCAAAATGCATGATAAATGACTAAGTAATGAACCTTTACGGTTCGTCCCTAATGGACTTCCATCATCAAGATTCCATCTGACCTCAACTTCCTCTTACAGATTTCAAATAACAACCTTCTTCCCTCCAGGTTTCACTCACCTCATGGTTGCATGAATGAAGTGCTCAACCTCCGTTGGAACCCTCATGTCGAGTCATTGTGATCGGGACTCCATCCCATCACCACCATAACTTTAGGGGAAAATGTCTTTGTCCTCTTGGCCTTCAAAACCCGACTTCACCTCAGCCACTAAAATTTTAAACGATCAATGAAGTAAACATGAAGGCTACACCTTGGACCAGACCTGATCCCTTGGATTTCCCCCATCGAACTACCGCATGGTATCTGTCATTCCAACCAATAATCACCTAACTTCTTTCTACTCCCTCTGGCCCATAATGCCCAAGTGAAAAAGGGAGATATTGACCTCCCTCCAAATTCGTGGGTCCTGCCCAACAGAACTCCATCCCCAGAATGTCGTCCTACCAAATTTGTCCCTAACAGTAGAGATCCTCTCTAGTTCTGATTTCCCAAGAGATGATCCAAATTCCCTCCAAACACCAAATTGACTTCAACCCGCATGTTAAAATAGGGCACTCCCCTTAGTGGACTCCTCAAAATGACCAAATCTGAAGGCGGGTCAGGACAGGTAGGTCACCATGCCCTGATTGTCGTCCCTCCTGCAGCTCCTCCAAAATAGCCATCAGGCTAGGGAAGTCTAACCCCTGGGGTCCAAATCATCCAAACTCCCTCCTATGAACTATTAATGTCAATCTGGATTATATGTTAGATTTCTCAAATGCTGAATTATCCAATCTAACTCCCTTTGCAGGGTTTTGGTTAATGCTCCCATGTTTTCGTGCTTGATTGTGTTCACCTCTCTTTTGCTTGCAGGATATATGGAATCAAGTACAGGACCTTTGATAGCGGCCATAGAGAAAGACAAAGGAAAGAAAACTAAGACACCTCGTGGGAAAGACAACAAGGACCAGATGAACTACAAGTTCTAGGGGGGACCCTTGAACTCCAAGATCACCTCAACCTCGAAGGAGGTCTTTGACACAAACATCAGGCATATAGACATTGATGAATTCAAGCAGAGAGTCTGAATCAACCCTAAAACAGAGAATGAAAGAAATATCAGAAGCAGTGGGTTAGCTAAACCCACAGGATTTCTTCCTTCCCTCATCACCCCCGAACTTGTTATGGCTTGCATAGAGGTGTATCAAGAAGAGACTAGAACTGTAGTAGAAAAAGATGGAAATGTTCTAGCTGACATGTCTGCTAAGGCGATAACAAGGAATTTTCATATATGTACCTTCAGGGAGATGGAAGTTCCAACCATGGATGATGGCAAGGCTATGTGGGATCAAGACCCCCTCAAAGGTAAAAGACTTATTAATCAGTACTAGTTGAAGGAGAAGAGGGGAAGCACTACAAAGGTTCCCCAGGAGCTCTTTCGCAGTGACTCTTATGAGGATTACCATGATTTGGTGACCCTATTGAGTAGATTAATGGGCCTTCCAACTATTGCCTACTTCCAAGAATGGATGTAATTTTTTGAAAAGCTTCTCCATGGAGAAGCCAAGTTCTACTGGGCAGGGATAATCAGTGATTGCTTCCAAGAGAAATTTATGGTTGTTAAGAAAACCTCTATATTTTACATGACATCTTACTTGGTCTATTCATTGGCTAAATAGATGCAATACAGAGGCTTATTCAGAGCTCTAGATGAGGAACCAGGTAAGGAGCCGAAATTATATGATAAGTACCCTCAACTACAATTTAGAAACTTCAAGAGGGACTACTACAAAGTCAATGATGCTTTCATAGGTCATGTTGTCAGGTTGCTCAGGGGTGAATTTGAAAGAAGAGTCTCCCATAGTGTCAATGCATTCTTAAAAAAGTTTTCCTTCCTATTCATTTAGTATCCAAAGTACATCTATATCCATTCTGAAGGATTTTTAGAAAGACCATACAAGCTGTCCTGGTATCCTAATGACTAGGTAATACTATTAGAACTCTCTCGGTAGCTATGGCATGCACACACCCTTTTGAGCAGCAAACATAAGGTGGGGATTCCTTATCCCCTCTCCTTAGGCCAAGGGCTATACAAACTCCATCCATCTCAGTGTGCCGATAATTCATATAAAGAACTAGCAGAATACCATTTGAGACTCCACACTGCCCAACCACAGATGGACCCCTATGGAAAAATCAAGAAGGAACTTGGACTTGAATACACCCATCTACATAGTGTCAAGGAATGTTAGGCTAATTGCAAAGATGATAATGAAGTGCGAATGAGGAACTATATTGGAATGACAACATATTTTGTAAAGAGGGTCAACTTGTTCCCCGTACTGGATTAGGTAGCAGAAGATGAGAACACAGTGATGAATCCTTAGTACAAAGCAGTTGTCAATATCCCACTACCATTGATTGACTAGGATGAACAAGAGGTCAACAACCTTGATATTATAACCAAGCTCGTCGAGGCCCGAACAAAAGAGTGGATTGATGGGAAAATTTCCTAATTGAAGCAGCAAGGGATCACTTTGACCTATGAGGGGCTTGAGAACAAGCCAACAAGTGAAACAAAAAATGGAACATCTGTTGGTCCATCAGGAGAAACTTCAAAATATCCTTTTTCCACTAGGTCAAGAAAGAGAAAAGAAGGTGCTAAGCAACAACCCAACCTAAGGTGTACATGAGAAAGGATTCAGAGGGAGAACCTTCTAAGAAACATAAAAGATCGGGTAGTTTCATGGAGATGCCTACCATTCAAGAAGATCCACTTCACGAGGGAGAGGAAATGGAGGCTGAGCAACCAAAATCCCCACCTATTGCATCCACTACTGCTGCCCCTTTGCCTGCTTCTCAAGCAATGGTTGCTACTTCTGCACCTATGGTGGATATCTCTATCGACCTTGCCTCTTCTCCACTTGTCGTGTAGGTTGTAACCATAGAATCTTCTTCTACCACCACTTCTCCACTCTCCTCTACTTCCATGTCTCCAACTACATCACTATCCCTAGCAACAACAACAATACCAATTCGTGTGCTCTCACTTCCAAAGGCATGCTCCCGACATATGCAAAATGTTCCAGCAAAGCTTTCTGAAGTATTAATGAATCTAGCTATTCAAGCTGCTTTGGCATAGGTTATTGCATATATTCCTACCTCAACTCCTTCGACTAAACCACTAGAGATGAAAACCACAATGCAAATATTCAAGGAGTTAGAGAGGTGAGAAAAGGAGGCAACAAGGGAATTAGAGGAGGAAGTAGATGATTACCATGAACACGCAAAGCACCAGCATTTGTAAATTAATATGGTGATCCACGAAGGAGAAGAAATGAAATCCTCTGAGGGTGATGAAGAAGAGGATGGTACCAAATACATTGTAAAGACCTTTGATGCAGACCTAGAGGAGGATTTGGCTCAACAATTGAAGGATGTTGGAGGGGAAGTAGAAAGGCCACCTTCTGAGGAAGAAAAGTAGTCAAGTGATAAAATGGAAGAAGATACTGAACTTCCAACTGGGGAGCAAGATGAAGGTGCCAAGCATGATGAAGAAATGCCTCTCTCAGAAGAGAAAGAAGAACAAGAAAAGAAAGAACAAGATATGCCACCTCTGTATGAGGAAGAGGAGAAAAAATAAGAAGATAAACCCGAAGAAGAGTCTAAAGCTAATAAGACCCTAGAAATGGATAAGCCTAAGAAGGAGGATGAAGCAAGAAGAAATCCAAAGATAGAGTCTCATAAAGAAGAACATCCCAAGGAACATAATCATGAGCCCAAAGAAGAGGAAAAGACCTATAAAGGAGAGAACAAACCCAAGAAACCACACCCACCAAGTCCCCGATCAAAGACATAGTGTTCATCTGGGACTCCAATGAAGAAGAAGAAAAAGACATGAGGACGGAGCAAGAAGCTCTAGGTGATAAAGAGATTGAAGTTAGGAAGGAATAAGAATAAGGTGATCGTGAATCACCCAAGGAAGAGTCTCAAATGCCCGAGTGGTTAGAAAAGAAATTATAGAAGAAGACTCTGACTCCCAGAGATCCCAAGGCAAGACTCAAGGCCATCTTGCTCAAGCCCAGGTTAGCACAAAGAAGGAAAAGAATCCTAAAGTTAGATCCAAACTGACCATGGATTCTTTTGGGTCTAGGACTGTGCAAATTTCCACACCCGTGATTAGAGAAGGAGTAAGTTATGATGTCTCCAGCATCATCTTGGGAATGGCCACCATGGATCAAAATATATATCACCTTTAGGAGTCAGTTTCCATAGTGGTGCATCAAATGCTCAAGGACAAGATCTCCAAAGAAGAACTCAAAGCACAGATGGCTGATTTGACTGACTATATTCAGCAATGGTCATACACGGAAGAAATACCCATGACATCCTTGATGCCACCACAATTTTTGTCCAAGGACCATATCGAAAAACTTGAGAAAAGAAAGAACTGGACTAAGGCTATAGAGGATTGGTTCCGACAGGTCATGGATAGTGGAAACAAGGGAATCAATCGTGCTATCAAAACAACAAATAAGTTCTTAGAATTACAAAGACACCTCAAGGGCATGAGGAATTTTTGCACTGACTTCCCAAAGATATACTGGTCCACTTATCTTGAAATTGAGGCCATCCTTAAGCTTCCTCAGAAAATATGGGAAAAGGAGCTTGCATTGACAGAGGACGATCATTGGTTGGTGGATATGTGGAAGTTGGATTTCAATCATAGAAAATAGATACTGGAGCAAGTGCTCTATAAGGTGGAACTTGACATTTATTGGGCCAAAGACATTAGGGAAAAATGTATTTAGTATTTGAAATTAATGACAAGTTATGATATGCCCACCATTGAGATTTATCCAGAAAAGATAAAGCCTTATTTCCATAAGAAGATGGAACAGGGGATGTTGGGCGAGCTTACCACAGATTTTATGAGTTTTGTTGCTCAGGATTTTTCCCAATTTGAACAAGTCAGGGATAACACAACTAAGTATGATGGAGATTTGGATACACTCACAAGCCAATCCAAGCAATGGAACTACTAGGTGCTCCAATATAATATAATAGAGATTGATAAGCTCCATGCATTAATCAGCTAGTTCATGGAATATGCCACTTTGAAGAAGCAGGAGGGAAACCCAGTCATTGATGAAAAGATCCTCACAGAATAGCTACAGTGAAAATGGAAATCAGCAAAAGGAAAAAAGTGCTATAGTGTTTTCATATAAGGACAAAATAGGGAAAAGACAAAGATGTAATTTTAAATTGTAATATATTTGGGGCTAGGTGAAACCCTAGTTTGGAGTGAATCTTGGCCACACAATACAAATCAATATTGGCCATTCATTTTTCTTTCTAAACACTATAAATAGGGGGACTCCTCTCATTTTCAATAGAGAGTTGAGTTGTTGTAAAGGCATGTTGTAGAAATTTTAATAGAAGTTCATTGGCTTTGGTGGATTCTTGAGTTTCTATTGAATGTTACATGGTTCATCTCCCATAGTTGGTTAATTTAGATAGATTTACTTTGTTTTTCTCCATGTTTTAGATCACTTTGATAGATTAGTTAATGTTGTTCAATGGTTGTGTAGATTCCTATTGTGTTGATGCCTTTCTTGTCCATACTTTTTGTTGTTTACTGATGGTAGATAGTTGTCTAAAGTTAATCTAGGCATAAACTAAAAGTTTCTCCTAACTTCCATATTTTATTCATGCATGTTTATGGTCAATGAATGGTTGAATATTTGTAGTCCTTAGAAGCTTGCACAAGTTTCATGATATTGTGAGTTATTCTAGTTAAGTAAAATAATGTTTTGGGAAGGTTTTCCATAGTAGAACCCTCCATGATCACTGTTCATTGCTAGTTTTAGATCTAAAAAACCTCTTCTCTTCCCTGCCCTTTTTCCTTTTTTTAATAAGTAGCCTATGCTAAGGTTCATTGCACATTGTAAAGCCAAATATTAATATAAAATAGGAGTTTAAGATCACTTTTCAAACCTACAGAAAATTGCACTCTAACTTCCCATCTCAGGAACTCCATTTTAAGTTTCACCTCATCTCCAGCCAAACTTCATAAGCTTCCCTATGATTACCAGCAAAATCACATCAAATATCAACTGAGAAATTTCATGCATGTTAAGATCGACACTTGAGAGACCTTGGGGTAATTTTGAACAACTTCTTGTTGAAGATTTTCTTTCAAGAGAGGTGATGCACCTATGCATTACCTATGTTGAGAAGTGCATAAAACACCCATCAATAGAACTAGTTCTAGAAGGAGGGCCATCTAAGTTAAGCTAGATCAAGGTGATTTAGTCTCCCCAGGGAGGTCCCGAAGAGTTTTAAGGTCTACTCCAAACAAAGGGGAATTCTAGGAACTACAACCCCCTACAAGGATAAGAAGAACTAAAGGAGGGTATGTAGCCTCTTCTTCCTTCTCCATTTCACCCACTTCACCTTTTCCTTTGCCTCCTTTCTCCTTCCATTCACCTCAAATTCAGTCGACTTCCTTCACCTTCGCCCATTCCACTCAACCATATCACACAGCTTTTCCACCTCTTGCTTCCCACAACTAGGGTGCTACCCCTTCCCCTGTCCTCCAAGTCCAAGGTGTAGTCACGACTACCATTGCCCCTGTGCAGCCCCAAGTCACTGTTCAACAACAAAGACCACCTCTACCTCCCCTCATGGATTGGCTAGGGAAAAATCCTTCTCTATTACACTTCAACACCTACCATGACATGCCTAAGAATCCAGAGAGATTTTGTTTGAATTTCAATCCTTGGGATCCACAGTGGATAGCTGAGGATCACATCAAGATATTCCCAACAATGTTGAAAGACATGTAGATTGATTAGGAAGATGTGGCATGCAGGATCTTCCCCTATTCATTGGGGGAAGAGGCCTTCTACTGGTATATTAACTTTCCAGTAGGATCCATTACATCTTGGGATTTGATGATGAACGCCTTCTTGCAAAAGTACAAGATCTCGATCAGCCCTTCGGAGCTATACCAACAATTCACAATAGTTCGTAGGGAATTCAATGAACTAATCAACTCCTTCAACAATCGATTCCACCAAGCCTACACAAGGTTGAAAAACCCATATACACTCAATGATGTTTACCTTACCAGTCTATTACGTAGCATTGGACAACCTCACAATTGCATTGGTAAAGAGAATGGGACCACCTTTAACCAGACTAGTGGATGCCTATGCAGAGGTAGTTATTTCCAATACAGACTTGGGGCAAAACATTTCTAGTCCGCTACCTTCCTTGGGCCCAGTGGTTCATCTAATGCAAGTTCAAGGGCTCAACCAAGAATTCACTCATCAGACACCTCTTATGAACCAGGTGCCTTAGCTACCCATAGTTCCACATCCAAGACATCTGATGAACTAAGTGCCTCCTGTGCCTTCGTACGTGAAGCCCCAACAACAACAGACCTACCTTCAAGCTCCCCAATAGCAGTAGGAATACTCTCAATAGCCTCAAATTCCATTATACTTGTAGGGACCAAAATTTCCCCTAGCACAAAAAAATCAGCCAACTGCCCCACCTGTTTTCCTTCAAAATCAAGTGTTGTAGCCAAGTAACACCGAGAAATATTGGCTTGATGAGCTGACTGAAATGATCAAGAAAATTTCCACGGAAATGACACACTTGAGAAATCAGAATAATCAGCTGCAACCTTCCCAAAGGAGCATTCAAGCCAACCTCAATAAGGAAGCCAAGGACAGTCGTGATGCAGGTCCTTCAGGAAAAAGCTATGAAAGAGGACAAAATTCAAACCAAAATTTTGAAAGGAAGCCAACCCAAAGACAAAATAGAACGTGGAATACTAGACCCAACAACGGGGTTGTTCCTACTCCAATTGACCAGCCTACTAGCATAGAGAAGACAACTAGTGGTGTGTAGCTTGCTCAAGTAGCTCTCTCTATATGGTGTTGGATTCACAAAACTAGCAGGAACTCTGAGTTGGACTACCCTGAGTTCCTCAACACCACAGAAACTTTCCAAGTCAAAGTTTAAAATGTCATGGACAATGTTGGATGTCACAACCTAGTCCCATCCGAGCCATATGACTCCTCCTATCTTGTGGTCAATCTAGCACCATTCCCACGAAGTGAGGAAAATGTCTTGAAATGCAAGGATGCTCCACCGAAAGAGGGTGAAATCTAAGAGGTAAGTAATGAAGAAACCTTGTTTCAATTTTTCAATTCAATAGAAAATGGTCCAATAGATGAGGAGGAACTATATCTAGATGAGGTTCATATGTTCCACCAGAGAGCGACACCCTACTACCTTAGGAATAGACAAGCAGGAGGACCTTTCACGACTTCTGCTCCACCCAATTACTTTAGCACCTCACCTAACCCCAATGCCAGTAATGATCCTCATCTTCCTCATGTTCCTACTCAATACCTCAATAAGGATAGGCCATTAAACTAGCCTCAAGGTCAACCCCAAAATCATTCAAGCTAGACACAAGCCCATCCTGGTAGCTCCACTAGAGGCAGAGCCTTTGAAACTGAAATCAAACAAATGGATGAATATGTGGTAGAGGAGTTCAAGAAAGTCAAGATCAACCTATCTACCTTTGAATTACTTAAGGTTCCTACAGTTAGGCACACCTTCTTTATAGTAATTAATGGAACCCCTTCTTCTAAGGTAACATAAGAAATTCCAACCAAGAGAGCCTCTTTCAAAGACCCTCCAAGTGAGCCTATTATTCACCAAATTCATGGCAAGAAGGCAAATCCACCTCAAAATTAGTCAACGGGTAAGTAGCCTGCAACGGAACCAAACCAAAACAATAGGAAAAACCCTAAGGATAAGCCCTCTGGGTAGACTAAGGATAAGGCTAGCAATAATAACAAAGCTCAGGTAGCTTAGATGGACATGCCTATGGGCCTCTTCCAAGGAAAGTTGGAAACTCCGCCCTTCCTCACCACCATCCGTATATTTATAAATAATTTGCACAATTGCTTGCTTGATTTGGGAGCATCATCCAATGTCATACCCCTAACAATGTGCAAAGCTCTTAAGATTACCCCCACACCTTCAAGAAGAAAAGTGACTCAACTAGACAAAACCAAAGTTAACATAGTGGGAGAAATGAATCGGATCCCAATGTAGATCACTACAGATCCAAGGGTACAACAAGTCATTGACATTCAGGTGGCAGACACCCCTAACACATATGGGATTATCCTTGGGTGAGACTTCACTAGAACACTGAATGGATATGCTGCAATGGATCACTCTCACATGTGGTTTCCATGGAGAGGGCTACCAAGTCAGATTCGTATAGATCATGAGCCCCATATGAAGTTCATGATTATTGAGTACAACAACACCAACGAGGTGTTGTTTGCTGAGATCGAGCTAGGAAACTACTCTCCTATCTCATGTCAAGAAGAGTTGGAAGATTTGGGAGAGGGGATGGTTGTAGAAGTCTTCCTATTGCAGTGTATCCCTACAATCGATTTGGCCCATACACCTTAGAGCACTGAAATGTTAGTAGAACCTAATGATGAGGAGTCCCCTAAAGATGACACTTTAGGTTTGTTGGATGGATTTTGAGACTTTATGGAAAAATGCATGTAGAATCAGCTTAGCTTGGGTGTGAGAATGAATTTCCAAGAGTTCCTACTGCCCAATTGGTATAGGGTACACAACGTTGCCCATTCTGAGTTTGAGTGTTGTATGTGCTAGACAATAGTGGAACATATCAAACCACGGATCGCCCCCAAAGAAGAGTTATCGACGGATAAAATTTCTATCGATTCTACTCAGCCAACACCTACCTAGGAAACCTCTAATGCAAGTGTGAAACCAAAGGAGAGGCCACACCTCATTGGCTCTGAAGTCAAGGACTCACCTAGGTTTTGGCCACTTTGCTTCAATGGGTCCAAATCCAAACAAGGAGTTGGCGTTGGATTCAAGCTTTATCAGTCTTATGTGTAATATGTACTTTTCTACTCATAGACTTCAATTTTATTGCACTAATAATGTAGCAGAATATGAAGCTTTAGTCCATGGTCTTTTGATGGATTTAAGAAAAAATGTTAAGATGCTACAAGTTTTTGGTGATTCTGAGCTGGTGGTCAAACAATTTAGAAAATTGTACTCATGCCATGACATAAGATTGGAAAACTATAGGCATAGAGTTTGGGACCTCTTAGAGGGTCTAAATGCATTCAATATACAATTGATCCCACATTCTCAAAACCATACAACTGATGCTTTGGCTCAAGCAGCCAACACTTTTCAACCCTTGTCCTTGTCTGGCCTCAAGAAATTTATTGTGGAGTTGACCTCTACCCCATCTATCCCGGATAATGTCTCTCACTTCTAGGTATTCAATGATGATAAACATATCCTAGAATTCATCACTAGCTTTGACGTATTTTCAACACAAATAATTGATGAAGCTAATCCAGAAGAAGTTGAATTAGATATAGAAGGGGTCATCAACCTCAAAACCAACACTATGCCATGAGGTATGGTTCATCTTGAGCACATATTTGATTTAGATCAAATTAGATTTCAGGACTAGCAAGCAAAGAAAGAGTCCATAAATAACCAATGTGACGTCCACAACCTTGAAATAGCTAAGGAAATCAAAAATATTTTCATTAGCAAAGTATGCACTCTAGAAGAAAAGAAAGGAATTGTTAATGCTTTACAAAAGTACCATGATGTGGTAGCATAGAGCTACAAATAATTGAATACTTATGACACTTCCATCATCACACATACCATTCCTCTCAAGCTAGATGTGTGACCATTCCACCAACAACAACACCCTATCAACACCTTGCTAGAGCCAATCATTTAAAAAGAGGTGCAAAAATTACTTTCAGCCAGAATCATCTTTCCCATCAGGCACTCTACATGGGTGGCCAATTTGGTCTTGGTTAGGAAAAAGAATGGAGAAATCAGATTGTGCATGGAATTCCACAATTTGAACAAAGCTTCGGAGAAGGACAACTATCCAGTGCCTTCACTGGATGAGGTATTGCAACTTGTCAATGGATCGCAAATGATGTCCTTCCTTGATGGATACTTCGGGTATAATCAAGTTATGGTGTATTATGAGGACTTCCATAAAACAACATTCACCACCAAGTGGGGCACTTTTTCCTATAGAAGAATGCAATTTGGACTCATTAATGTCGGTGCTACTTTCCAGCGTGCAATGGACATTGACTTGAAGGACTTGATTGGAAAGTGTATAATCATCTACATGGATGATTTAACTGTGTTCTCTAAGAATCAGAGTGATCATGTCTCTTATTTGTGTAAAGTCTTCCAAAGGTGCATGGAATTTGGAGTTTCCCTTAACCCGAAGAAGTGAATCTTTGGAGTCACTGAAGGGAAATTGCTTGGGAATGTTATCTCAGAATGAGGCATCTCCATTGAACCTGAGCACATTCAATATTTTTCAAAGATTCAGCTGCTAGTAAGTAAGAAAGAACTTAAATCTTTCTTCGGAAAGATCAACTTCGTGAGAAAGTTCATCACAAGCTTTTCTGAAATTGTCAAGCCACTTAATGCTATGTTGAAACAAGATGCTAAGATCGAGTGGACCCCAAAGGAAAAGAAAGCTTTTGAAAAAATTAAGAAAGCAATTGTTGAGGCACCAATGTTGGTCATCCCAGACTACCTAAAGCCCTTTTACATTTACTCCTTTACTTCAGATCACTTGTGTGCCAGCATTCTGACCAAGAAAGACAATGATGGAAATGAGCACCCTATTGCCTTCATGAGTTCTCCCTTGAAAGATTCTAAACTAAGATATCACAATGTGGAAAAACAAACATATTCCCTTGTCAAAGGAGTAAAGAAGTTTAGGCATTACATTTTACACAATAAGGTGTTTGCCATTTTCCCTGACCCAGTAGTGAAGACATTGCTAATGCAAAATGAGTTGGGAGAGTGAAGAGCCAAGTGGGTTACTTTGTTGCAAGAGTACGGCATGGAAATTCAACCAATGAAGTTTGTATGAGGGTAGGAACTTAACCAGACTGTAGCTAAAACAACATAAAAAAGGACCTAAACTCACAGTTCAACAATACTAGCTTGAAGACGTTTCCCCAAGGGAATGGTACAATGACATCGTCTACTATTTGTTGAACCAAACGTGCCCGCCCAACTTGCAAGGAGTCTAGAAGCCTTCCCTTAGACTGAAAAGCAGCAACTACATGCTGCAGGGATCCATACTGTACAAGAGTAATCATGAAGGTGTCTATCTGAGATGCCTTAGCAAAGAAGAAGAAGAAGACCAGCTCTTCAAGGAATTTCATGACAAGTATGGCACCGGTCATGGATCAGGTCCTTCCACTGCAAATCAAATATTTTGAGCAAGATACTATTGGCCGACAGTCTTCAAGGACACTCATAACTATGTTCGTACGTGCCACATATGCCAGACCACTACAACCAGAGAGAATAATGTTGTTGTCCTATTGCAACCGGTTTTGGAGGTGAGACTGTCTGTGCAATGGGGTCTTGACTTCATTGGTCTGATAATCCCACCATCATTTGTAGGACACAAGTAAATTCTAACTGCTTTTGATTATTGCACTAGATGGACAGAAGCCATTGCATGTAGGCAATGCACAATAGAGGTAGTTACGAATTTTCTTGAAATTTTGATATTAAATCTTTTTGGTTGCCCCTATGCATTAGTGTGTGACAATGGCCTTGACTTTTCCTCACTCAAGTTTGCTAGTTGTGCTTTTGATTACAAAATTTCCCTAAAATTCTCATACAACTACTACCCCTAGGGCAATGGCCTGGCAGAATCCACAAACAAGAACTTGGTTACTATGATTAAAAAATTATTTGATAGGAATCCCAAGGATTGGCATACCCAGCTCCATTTTTTCCTTTCGACAGATTGTACATGCCATAAGGCTTCCCTTGGTGATTCCTCATTTCACCTCGTTTATGGCTTAGAGTCTATATTCCCAATCCACTTAAAAATTCCCACCCTCCAATTCATTAGTGACTTCTATGAAGAAGGGGATCGTAGACACGCTCACTTAGCTAAGCTATTACATTTAGAAGAAGTGTGCGACAGTGCAATAGAAAATTTTGCCAAAAATTAGGGCATAGTCAAGAGATGGTTCGATCATTGAGCCAAAATCAAGGCCTTTAGAATTGCAAATTAATTCCTATGTTGGGACAAGGCCCATGAGAAGAAAGGGGGACATAGAAAATTTGACAAGCTTTGTCTTGGCCCCTTTCAAATCGTTGAGATCCTTGGAGACAATGATTTCCACTTAAAGACTTTAATTGGTGAGAATGTCATATTGTGTGTCAACGAGCAACACTTAAAGAATTACTTCCAAGCCTGAGCTCTTTTAGAGTTGTTCCTGTAAATACTTGTATATAGGTTAGTTTAGGTTGTGTTTGGTTTGCTTTCATTTCACTACTTTGTGTTGCTTCACTTCATTTTTGTTCATTTCCCAACTATTTTTTTTTATGAGGGTGTTCTTCGTTTCTATTGCAATGGTCATGCTCGTTCAATGAATGGTTCATTCTGCTGACTGTCCTTAGCATTCTTTGGCTAAATATTCACTCTCAACCATTAGTCCCTAATAGCTACCTTGGGATGACTTCCCCATTTGAACTTTTCCTTAGAACTTGACCCTTGGTTGAAGCCTTTTACGTTCATCTCGGATTTTGCAGGAAATGCATATTAATGGTTTCCAAAGGGTTGTATAGTAGTTGTTATGATGACTTAGTGAGCAAAAAAAATTTAAGTCTGCTCTAGTGACCACTGTGGTTTCCAAACCCATCATAGGCTTTAGTGCCTACACAGTTGAGAAAAGGAAGAAAGTGTTAAAAGAAAATTGTAAGAAAGAAACAAAAGAGAATGATGAAATCAAGCAACTCTATAGGTGTGTGGATAACTCTACCAGGGCTATGGACGCCCAGCTAGAAGTAGAGCAATATTCTTGGAGTCACAACGACAACTCCATTTGGGTTATGGATGCCTGACTAGTAGTGGAGCAATGTCCAGGTTACTTTTGGGGTTGGACGATTCATATAGCTTGCTCAGTTTGATTGATTGTTGTCTGTCACAATTTCTAAGGAAAGGAAATGAATTCACTACACACACACACTTTTGAGATGTCTCATAGGTCAATTGAACTAAGGATTCCGTTCTCCCAGTTCACTTTTGGAAGTCGGCCCCTAGTCTAAGAAACTAGAGATTATAAGTTATGAATGAATACTTATCCTTAGAACACTCAAGAGCATTCTCTAGAAAAATTTCCATTTGTTGTGCCCTCAGCACACACGCCTGGTTTAGAATAGGGACCCTCTCTTTCCTTCACCTCACCGAGTCACTTTTGTTTCCTCCTCATTTTGTGTGCCCCCTGTTTAGTGTTCAAAATGGTTAGTAAGCTCTTAGGTAGTTCATCTTGAGTTGGTCATGTTTCACCCCCCCTCAAATTTTCAAAGTCTGGAGTCCTTGCGGGTTCCCATCAGCTATTTTCCTTAGTATTTTAAACTGGCATCCATCAAGCTTCTCGGGACCACCCAATTGAGTCACCCCTCATGGGATTTCATCACCTCATGACCATTCCCCAATGGCCATCCCTTGTCAGCTTTCTTTCAGTCGAGGCCCGATTTCCCCAACGTTGTTCGTTTCTCGATAAGCAACCCAACGTCCATTTGCCAACAGCCACCCGCCTGTCAGATCCCAATGCTCGCTTGGTCATTTTCAAATTTGTAGCCTATCAAAAAGATGTTCACCATACAAGCATTTATTACCAGCATTTAATGCCCTATTTTCTATAAATAGGTGAGTTTGAGTTATCCTTATAACTTTGTCAATTGAGCAAAAAGAGGTCAAAACGATCCAAAGCTATCTCCCCATGCTGCCTCCAAGCCCAATGAGTGCCACCACCGACCCAACGTGTTTGCTAGCTAATCTTTTGCCTCTTTTATTGGGTTCTTGAGGTGAGTCTGACACCCACGCCCCATTTCATGTTTTCTCTTTGATTTCTTGAAAAAATGATAAATTAAAAGGAGGAAAAACACATGAACTAGATAGACAAAAAAAGGCGCCCAAAACCCATATAAGAAAAACTTGAGAAACCCTCAAAATCAACCTAAACATCACCTATGGAAGTTTAACTTCCCAACGCCATTCTCTAGCCAGAGCATTCACGCTCTGCGGACCCAGGCCCCCTCACTACCACCGATAACCTTGAAACAAGTTAAACTTTGATGAGCGGCGAATGCCTCTTCTAGCTCCGCCATCACAGAAGGACCCCATCCTTTCACTATCTGGAACTTCACAATTTCATAAGTTGAAGGGAAGGTCATCGACCTGTTCGGGTTTTCCCCCCGTGAGACTCCGTCACCAAGGTGCCGCTCACAACTTGCCAACCCCAAATGACTTTCTGGCACTCAGGTCTTAACTTGCTAACTACCCCAAAACTCATGCTTAAAAATCCTAAAGTCTCAGCTTATCTTGGATCTCGCCTCACAAATTTCCCCTGGTGGAACTTTGTCTACATCTCGTCATCTAGAGTAGCTTTCAAAACTTGACCATCTAGCCTTCAGGCCCCACTCCTTCATTAGTCATGTAACATTGTTAACTTCATGAACAAACGACCTAGCGCCAAGCATCCTTTGGGTCCTGCCTCACAGACTTCCATGTATGGGTCACCATGCTAAGACCACCACCCTTTGTAGCCACCAACATCCGACATTCTGACCTCTAGGACCTCACCCCATCACGGCCACCAAAATGCACAAGAAATGACTAAGTAATGAGCCTTTGTTGGTTGTCCCCAACGGACTTCCGTCATCGGGATTCCATTTGACCTCCACTGCCTCTTACAACTTTCAAGTAACGACCTTCCACCCTCTAGGTTCCACTCACCTCATGGTTGCACGAATGAAGTGCTCAACCTTTGTTGGACCCCTCATGTTAGTTCATCGTGATCGAGACTCCATCCCATCACTACCACAACTTTAGGGAAAACTGCCTCTGTCCTCCCAACCTTTGTAACCCAACTTCACCTCAACCACTGAACTTTCAAACAATCAACAAAGTAAACGTGAAATCTACACCTCCATCTAGACCCAATCCCTTGGATTTCCCTTTTTGGAATGTTGCATGGCATCCACCTTTCCTAATGTTAATCACCCAATGTCTTTCTACTCCCTCTATCCCAAAATTCCCAAGTGACAAAGAGAGATATTTACCTCCCTCCAGAGACGCGGGTCCCGCTCGATGGAACTCCACCCCCAGAATATCATTCTACCAAATCCATCCCTAACAACAGAGCTCCTCTCTGGTTCTGACTACCCAATAGATGATCCAAATTCCCTCCAATCACCAAATTGACTTCGACCTACATGCTAAAATAGGGCACTCCCCTTAGTGGACTCCTCAAAATGACCAAATCTGAAGGTAGGTCGGGACAGGTTGGTCATCGTCCCCTAATTTTCATCCCTCTTGCAGCTTCTCCAAAACAACCATCAGGCTAGGGAAGTCTGACCCCTGGGGCCTGAATCATCGAAACTCCATCTTAAAAACTACTAATGTCAATTTGGATTATATGTTAGATTTCTCAAATGTTGAATTATCTAATCTAACTCTATTTGTAGGGTTTTGGCTAATGCTCCCATGTTTTTGTGCTTGATTGTGTTCACCTCCTTTTTGCCTGTAGGATATATGGAATTAGGTGTAGGACCTTTGGGAGCAGCCGCAGAGAAAGACAAATGAAAGAAAACTAAGACACCTCGTGGGAAAGACGACAAGGACCAAATGAAGTAAAATTTCTAAGGGGAGCCCCTGAACTCCAAGATCACCTCAACCTCGAAGGAGGTCTCCGACACAAACATCAGGCATATAGACATTGATGAATTCAACAAGAGAGTCTAAATCAACCCTAAAATAGAGAATGCGAGAAATATCAGAACTAGTGGGTTGGATAAAGCCATGGGCTTTCCTCTTTCCCTCATCGCACCTGAGTTGTTATGGCTTACAAAGACACGTATCAAAAAGAGATCA
This sequence comes from Sequoia sempervirens, assembly GCA_007258455.2. Taxonomy (NCBI): domain Eukaryota; kingdom Viridiplantae; phylum Streptophyta; class Pinopsida; order Cupressales; family Cupressaceae; genus Sequoia; species Sequoia sempervirens. The sequence continues at coordinate 323,840,452 of VDFB02000017.1, forward strand.
GAACCATAGTAGACAGAGATGCAAATGTTATAGATGACATGTCTGCTAGGGTGATAACAAGGACTTTTCATATCCCTACCTTTGGGGAGATGGAAGTGCCAACCATGGATGATGGCAAGGCTATGTGGGATCAAGACCCCCTCAAGTGTAAAAGACTTATTAATTAGTACTAGTTGAAGGAGAAGAAGGGAAACGCCGCAAAGGTTCCCCAAAAGCTCTTTCGCAATGACTTTTATGAGGATTACCATGATTTGGTGACCCTATTGAGCAGAGTAATGGGCCCTCCAACTACGGCCTACTTCCAAGAGTGGATGTTGTAATTCATTGAAGAGATTCTTTGTGGATAAACCAAGTTCTATTGGGCAGGGATAATCAGTGATTGCTTCCACAAGCAATTCATGATTGTAAAGAAAACCTCCATATTTTATATGACATCTTACTTGGTCTATTCATTGGCCGAACAGATGCAATACAAAGGCTTATTGAGAACTCCAAATGAAGAACCAGGTTAGAAGTTGAAAGTCTATGATAAGTACCCTCAACTACAATTCAGAAACTTCAAGAGGGACTACTACAAATTCAATGACACTTTCATAGTTCATGTTGTCAGGTTGCTCAGGGGTGACTTCGAAAGAAGAGTCTCCCATAGTGCTAATGCATTCTTAAAACAGTTTCCCTTCCTATTCATTCAGTATCCAAAATTCACCTATATTTGTGTTGAAGGATTTTCAGAAAAACCATACAAGTTTCCCCGGTATCCCAATGACCAGATAATACTATTAGAACTCTCTCAGCAGCTACAACATGCACACACCCTTTTGAGTGGAAAGCATAAGGCAGGGATTCCTTATCCCCTCTCCTTAGGCCAAGGGCTATATGAACTCCATACCTCTCAATATGTCGATAAATTAGAGAAAGAACTGGCAGAATACCATTTGAGACTCCACACTGTCTCACCATGAATGGACCCCTATGGAAAACTCAAGAAGGTAATTGGACCTGAATACACCCATCTACATAGCGTTGAGGAATTTTAGGCTAATTGCAAAGATAATAATGAAGTTTGAATGAGGCACTATATGCTAATGACAACATATTTTGTAAAGAGGGTACACCTCCCCATAACAGATCAAGTAGCGGAAGATGAAAACACAATGATGGATCCTCGGTACAATGCAATTTCTAATCTCCTACTACCACTGATTGACTAAGTTGAACAAGAGGTTGATGACCTCAATATTCTAACCAAGCCCATCGAGGCTAGAACAAAATAGCTAATTGATGGGAAAATTACCCAATTGAAGTAGCAATGGGTTAGTTTAACCTATGAGGGGCTCAAGAATGAGCCAGTAAGTGAAACAGATAGTCAGACATCTACTGCTCCATTAGGAGAAACTTTGAAATCTCCTCTATCCACCAGGTCAAGAAAGAGAAAAGAAGTTGTTGAGCAACAACCCAACCCTAAGGTTTTACGCAAGAAAGGATTTGAAGGGAGAACCTTCTAAGAAACACAAGAGACCAGGTAGTTTCACGGAGATGCCTACCATTCAAGAAGATCCACTTCATGAGGGGGAGGAAATAGAGGCTAAGAAACCAAAATCCCGACCTGCTACATCCACTACTGTTGCCCCTCTGCTTGATTTTCAGGCCATGGTTGCGACTTCTCCACCTGCGGTGAATATCTCAGTCCACCTTGCCTCTTCTCCACCCGTTGTGCAAGTTGTGACCATAGACTCTTCTTCTGCCACCACTTCTCTACTCTCCTCTACTTCCATGTCTCCAACTACATCACTATCCCTAGAACCAACAACAATACTAATGTCTACACTCTCACTTCTAGAGGCATTCTCCCTACATATGCAGAATGTTCCTATAGAGCTTTTTGAAGTATTAATGAATCTGGCTATCCAAGCTACTCTAGCATAGGTTCTTGCCAACATTTTTGCCTCAACTCCTCCAACTGAACCACCAAAGATGAAAGCCACAATGAAAATATCTAAGAATTTAGAGAGGTGAGAAAAGGAAGCAACAAGGGAATTGGAAGAGGAAGCAGGCGATTACCAGGAATTCCCAGAGCACCAACATTTCCAAATTGATAGGGTGATCTGTGAAGGAGAAGAAATGGAGTCCTCCAAGGGTGATGAAGAAGAGGATGGTACCAAATACATTGTAGAGACCTTTGATGTAGACCTCGAGGAGGATTTGGCTTGACAATTGAAGGATGTTGGAGGGGAAGTAGAAAGGCCACCTTTCGAGGAAGAAAAGCAGTCAAGTGATAAAATGGAAGAAGATACTGAACATCCAACTGGGGAGCATGATGAAGGCCCCAAGCACGATGAAGAAATTCCTGTGTCGAAACAGCAAGAAGAACAAGAAAAGAAAGAACAATATTTGCCACCTCAGCACAAGGAAGAGGAGAATAAAGAAGATAAACACGAAGAATATTTTAAAGCCAATAAGAGCCTAGAAATGGATAAGCCTGAGAAGGAAGCTGAAGCAAGAAGAAATCTAGACATAGAGTCTCATAGAGAAGAACATCCTAAGGAACATAAGCATGAGGCTTAAGAAGAGGAAAAGACCTATAAAGGAGAGGATAGCCCTAAGAAACGCACACCCACCAAGTCCCCGATCAAAGACACAATTTTCATCTGAGACTCTGATGAAGAAAAAGAAAAAGACACAAGGATGGAGCAAGAAGCTCTAGGTGATGAAGAGATTAAAGTTAGGAAGGACGAAGAAGAAGATGATCATGAATTTCCCAAGGAAGAGTCTCAGATTCCTAAGTGGTTAGTAAAGCGATTAGAGAAGAATATTATGACTCCCAAAGATCCCAAGGCAAGACTCGAGGCCATCTTGGCTCAAGCCCAGGTCAACACAAAAAAGGAAAAGAAGCCTAAAGTTAGATCCATACTAACCATGGATGCTTCTGGGTTTAGGACTATACAAATTTCCTTGCCCATGATTGGAGAAGGAGTAAGTTATGACATCTCCACCATCATCTTGGGAATGACCACTAGGGATCAAAAGATAGATCAGCTCCAGGAGTCAGTTGCCACAGTTGTGCATCAAATGCAAAAGGACAAGATCTCCAAAGAAGAACTAAAAGCACAAGTGGTTGATTTGAATAACTATATTCAGCAATGGTCATCCACGGAAGAGCTACCCACAACATCCTCAGTGCCACCACAATTTTTGTCTAAGGACCATATCGACAAACTCGAGAAAAGAAAGAACTAGACTAAGGCTACGAAGGATTGGTTCCGACGAGTCCTGTATACATGAAACATGGGCATCAATCATGTTGTCAAAACAACAAATAAGTTCTTAAAAGTACAAAGACACCTCAAGGGCATGGGGAACTTTTACACTGACTTCCTAAAGATATACGGGTCCACTTATCCTAAAATTGAGGCCATCCTTAAGCTACCTCAAAAATATGTGAAAAGGAGCTTGCACTGACAGAGGAAGATCACTCGCTGTTGGATATGTGGAAGCTAGATTTCGATCATAGAAAAGAGATATTGGAGAAAGTGATTTGTAAGGAGGAACCTAACATTGATTGGGCCAAAGACATTAGGGAAAAATGTATTCGGTATTTGAAATTAATGGCAAGTTATGATATGCCCGCCATCAAGATCGATCTGGAAAAGATAAAGCCTTATTTCCATAAAAAGATGGAAGAGGAGACATCTGGCAAGCTTACCACATATTTTATGAGTTTTTGCTCGGTCTTTTTTCCAATCTGAACAAGTAAGGGACAACACGACTAAGTATGATGGAGATTGGGATACACTCACAGGCTAATCCAAGCAATGGAACTACCAAGTGCTCCAATCTAATATAATGGAGATTGATAAGCTCCAGGAATTAATCAACAAATTCATGAAATATGTTGCTTTGAAGAAGTAGGAGGGAAACCTAATCATTGATGAAAATCTCCTCACAGAATAGCTACAATAAAAAGGCAAATCAACAAAAAGGTAAAAGTGCTACAGTGTTGTCATATAAGGACAAAATAGGGAAAAGACAAAGATGTAATTTTAAATTGTAATATATTTGGGGGTAGGTGAAACCCTAGTTTGTAGTGAATCTTGGCCACATAATGCAAATCAATCTTTGCCATTCATTTTTCTTTTTGAACACTATAAATAGGGGGTCTCCTCTCATTTTCAATAGAGAGTTGAGTTTTTGTAAAGGCATGCTATAGAAATTTTAATAGAAGTTCATTGGCTTTGGTAGACTCTTGAGTTTCTATTGCATGTTACATGGTTCATCTCCCTTAGTTGGTTAATTTAGATAGATTTACGTTGTTGTTCTCCATGTTTTAGATCACTTTGATAGATTAGTTAATGTTGTTCAATGGTTGTGTAGATTCTTGTTGTGTTGATTCCTTTCTTGTCCATACTTTTTTCTTTTTACTGATGGTAGATAGCTGTGTAAAGTTAGTCTAGGAATAAACTAAAATTTTCTCCTAACTTCCATCTTTTATTCATGCATGTTTATGGTGAATGAATGATTGAATATTTTCAGTCCTTATAAGCGTGCACAAGTTTCATGATACTGTGAGTTAATCTGATTAAGTGAAACTGTGTTTTGGGAAGGTTGTCCATAGTAGAACCCTCCATGATCATTGTTCATTGCTAGTTTTAGATCTAGAAACCTCTTCTCTTCCCTACCCTTTTTATTTATTTTTAATATGTAACCTATGCTAAGGTTCATTGCACACTTAAAGCCAAATATCCTGCAACAAATTTCACTGTAACTTCCCAAGGAACTCCATAAGTTTCACTTCATCTCCAACCAAAATTTGTAAGCTTCCCTGTGATTACCAAAAAAATCACATCAAATATCAACTAATAAATTTCATGCATTCAAGATCTGACACCTAAGAGACCTTGGGGTAATTTTCAAACTTATTGAGATTGTCTTTCAAGAGAGGTGATGCACCTATGCATTACCTATGTTGAGAAGTGCATAAAATACCCATCAAAAAATAGGTTCAAAAAACACAATTCAAACACTTCTTCAATATTTTGAACCTTAACAATGGTGGCTTAACTCACAATTTCACAATTCTTCTTCTAGGTCTCCAAACCTAGTTCTTCAAACATATATTTTAGAGAAGGTCATTTCTCCACAAACCATTGATCTTTTTAGACACCCATTAGGCTCAATTTTAACATATCTCATTTGTGACTAGGGTTTTTTTGGACCAAATTCTCCAAAATAGGTCTGCTACGCTGAAACAAGGCCAAATTAGGCCATTTTTTCAAAGCACTTATAAGAAATTCAAACACTAGACACCAAAACTTCACACCAGTAGCTTTAACATGTCACATAGGGTCCAATTATGTATTTTATCCCACTAGAACTCATCACAATTATGTTGTCCTACAATATCTCTAACCTACCTAAGCCTAGCACATGAAGATGTTAGGCTAGGGCTTGGACAAAACACCCCAAACTCCATTCCCTACTCCAAACAACAACAAAAGGATTAAAATTAAAATAAATCACTCTATTCCACTAATTTTTTCCAAGATTCAATGGTGGAATGGATTGTTAAGCATGATTTTTGTTACAAACCCTTAAACCAAGGGTTTTACAGACAGTTTTCAAAGAAAATCTTCAAACTAACTTGTTTCTCAATGAAATTAATCACACCACATTCAAATCAAAGTAGATTTTGTGTGCTTTCTTTTCACATGAATTTTAGAACTCAAACCAACTGTATGGGGTCGTACAAGTCTAGAAACTATAGGAAAACACAGAAATTCAATAGAAAACAAATTTTTTTTATTGCTTCTCCTCCAAAAATGCTTCAAAAGTATTGCCTCAAAGTTTGTGAGGCCTTTTAAAAAAGTTTCAATTGAATCCCAACAGTCTATAACTTCCATTTAAATAAATGACTATTCATATTCCCCACAAAGAAAAATTTGTCAATTTTCTCCACAACTTCCATTTAAATAAATGACTGTTCATATTCCCCACAAAGCAAAATTTGTCAAGTTGCAAAGCAACTTTTACACCATTTTGACAACATTTACAAAACACCACCAAATGACCCTACATGACTCAAATACATCAAATATGGTCTCCATTTGACCTTATTACATCAAACACATGAGAAAACACACAAAACACAAGCCTAGACACCTAATTTCATCAAATGACCAAAACTGACTTGGTGCTCCTGCATCATACACCTTGAGAGAAAAGAATCTCAAGTTCCTCTTGAGATCAACTCTTGCACTGGTGTTCCATGCTTCTTAATATCTTCTTCTAACATCCATGTTGCATCTTCAGGAGATAAGCCATGCAACTTCACAAGATATTCATTGTAAACTTTATGCCTTGTTCTCTTGACCTCCTTAGTGTCCAAAATGGTTTCAAGTTTCAATGGTTTAGTAGGTGGTCGATCTCTAACCCAATCATCATCAACAACATTAGCATCAACACCTGTACCTACATCCACAAATCCCTTGAAAGGGTTTAGGTCAGCAACATTAAAGATAGGGGAGATAACAACTCCAAGAGGGAGTTCTATCTCATATGCATTGGCCCCAAGCTTATGGACCACTTTGCAAGGTCCAATTTTCTTCATCAGTAACTTGGTATACTTTCCATTTAGCAATCTTTCCTTCTTCAAGTGGGCAAGGACCAAGTCTCCCACCTTAAATTGTACATCTCTTCTCTTCAAATCAACATGCTTCTTATACTTGTCAACACTTTTCTGCAAATTTTCTTTAACTTGGTGATGGATATATCTCATGGCTTCTGAAAATGCTTCTCCCTCAGCACTTCTCTTCTCCATCCCTATCAAATCTCAAGCTCAAATACACCTCTTGGTTCCATACCATACACCACTTCAAAAGTGATTTTCCCAATGCTTCTATTGACTGAATCATTGTAAGCATATTCAGCCTGTGGAAGAACTAGGTCCCATTGTTGTCCATGCTCTTTTGTGAGGCATCTCAAAAGGTTTCCAAGTGATCTATTAACCACTTCGGTCTGCCCATCCATTTGTGGATGGCAGGCAGTACTAAAGGTCAAATTAGTTTCAAGCTTCCTCTAGAGTTTCCTCCAAAAGTGACCAATAAACTTTGGATCCCTATTTGAAACAATTGTTAGTGGAAGACCAGGACTCCTCACTATTTCTTTAAAGAATAACCATGCAATATGAGAAGCATCATTTGTACATTTGCATGGAATGAAGTGAGCCATTTTACCAAACCTATCAACCACAACAAATACACTATCATAACCCCTTTGAGTTCTTGGCAATCCTAATACAAAATCCATTCTTAGACTTTCCCATGGCCTGTTAGGTATTGGTAAGGGTTGATAATGTCCTACATTAGAAGTAGAACCCTTGGCTCTTTGGCAGATTGTACAACTTTCTACAAACTTTATGACATCTACTTGCATTATTGGACAATAATAGAACCTTCTTACTTGATCCAATGTCTTATCAACCCCAAAATGTCCTCCAAAACTTCCACAATGTTTCTTCATCAAATTTATACCCATAAAGAACCTTGGTATACACAACTGAGCTCCTTTAAACAACAAGCCATCTTGCAACAGAAAATTAGAGTATTCCTCATAAAAAGCATCTTTAAATTGAGCACAAATAGAATATACCTCTTTGAAGTCATCATCTTTAGCATACATGTCCTTCAATGCATCTATTCCCACACTCTGAAGTTGGATTTCATGCACCAACATTGACCTCCGACTTAGAGCATCAACAACCTTGTTGTCTTAGCCTTTTTTTTGTTTGATGGTGAAGGTATAGCTCTACAAATATTCTACCCATTTTACATGTCTATGACTTAACTTATCTTGACTGTTCAAAAATTGCAAGGCATGATTGTTTGTGAAAACAATGAATTCCTTGGGAAAAAGGTAGTGTCTCCACTTCTTAAGGGCCTACACCATTGCATACAATTATAGATCATATGATGAATAACTTCTTTTGGCTTCATTGAGCTTTTCACTGAAGAAAGCCATTGGTCTGCCTTCTTGGCTTAAAACTACACCAATTGCAAAGCCACTTGCTTCACACTTTATAGTGAAAATCTTGTTGAAATCAGGTAGAGCAAGGATAGGTTGTTGTGACACTTTGTTTTTTAGATATTTGAAGCTTCTTTCTACCTCCTCAGTGCACTGAAATTTCTTTCATTTATCTCCCTTAATTGTGTCAATAATGGATGAGTAGATATGACAAATTCTTGATGAATTTCCTATAGAAACTTGCAAGCCCATGAAAACTTCTTACCTCTCCTATTGACTTTGAAGTTGGCCAACTGAGTATTGCCTCTACTTTTGTGGGATCCATCTTCAATGAACCCTTGGAGATCACAAAACCAAGATACACTAGCTCTTCTTTCATAAATTCACACTTTTTGAGATTTATCATCAACTTCTCCTCATTCAATCTATGCAAAACTAGGTCAAGGTGTTGCAAGTGCTCTTCCTTTGTCTTTCTAAACACAAGAATTTCATCTAAATATACAACAAATTTCCCAATAAAAGGCTTCAAAATCTCATTCATTAGCCTCATAAAAGTACTTAGAGAATTTGACAGTCCAAAGGGCATTACCATCCACTCATTTAGTCCTTCATTAGTTTTAAATGCAATTTTCCATTCATCTCCTTCCCTTATCCTAATCTGATGATAACCACTTTTTAAGTCTATCTTTGAGAAATAGCATGCACCTCCCAAATAGTCCATTAAATCCTCCATCCTAGGAATTGAGAACCTATATCTAATGGTGATTTTGTTGATTTCCCTTGAATCAATACATATCTTCCAATCCCCATCCTTTTTAGGTGCTAAAACAGTAGGGACAACACAAGGGCTCAAGCTTTCCCTAATTAGGCCTTTATCTAACAATTCTTGAACTTGCCTTTTTATTTCTTCATTTTGTTTAGGGGTCATCTTATATGTAGCCTTGTTTGGAAAATTTGCACTAGGTATTAAGTCTATATGATGGCTGACATCTCTCAAGGGAGGCAAAGAACTTGGCAATTAATCAACTGCAATGTCTTTGTATTTGTCTAACAAGGCTTGAACTTCACTAGCTATGCCCTCCACCTTATTTCCTACTAAAACAGAATTGGATTTAGGTCTGATTACTAAGGAAAATTCCTGACCACCTTCATCCTTCAATGTTTTCAAAAACTCCTTCTCTCCAACTACCATAACACTAGAACCAACTTGTTTATCAAATTATTCATCTTGTAGGGATGTCAAGGTGAATGAAGTCCCATCTTTGTCTATCACATAAACATTCTCATGGCCATCATGCTTAGCCTTTTTGTCATACTACCAGGGCCTTCCTAGTAGCAAGTGACAAACATCCATGGGGATGATATCACAAAGAATCTTATCCTTATACCCCCAATGTTAAACTCTACCCATGTCTGCTCATTGACTAAAACATGTTGACTTTTATTTAACCATGACACTTTGTATGGTGTGGGGTGAGGAATATTTTTCATGTCTAACTTTTCAACCATTTCTAAGGAAACGAAATAATTAGTAGACCTTGAATCAACAACTACTTTGCATACCTTTCCATGTGAATTGCATGTGGTCCCGAACAAGGATTTTCTTTGTGGAGGATCTTTAACTATTGGCACATTAATGAGTGTCCTTCTCATCATCAATGACTTACCTATCTTAGGGGCAATGTGCTGAGATGATGAATTAACACTTTCATTATCCTCTTCATGCACAATTTGGGTCCTTCACTCACCTCCATGGGAAATTGATGCTTGTTTATCTAGGCACTTACATGTTGGGTGTCCAAATTGGTTACAATTGTAATATCTTCCTGAGAAGGTGTTTGACCCTCTCCCTTGTCTAGCATACCTTCCTCTACCACCAAATCTTCTTCATCTAAAGTTACCTCTACCACTTGACTCACCACTTTTCTTTTGGTGGTTGCTTGATTCACCTTGTTGCCTTTGTGACTGCCCTCTTGCACCAAAGTTTCCTCTACCTCTGAAATTATTTCCCCCGCCTCTTCCTTGCTTCTCTTGTCTTCTTTTGATCCTTTCTTCTACCTTGACAACTAGTTGAAAACACTCCTCAACTATCCTAGGTATTGTAAGATCAATTTCATCTTGAATATTGAGCCTACACCCATTTAGATACCTTACAACCTTTTCTACCTCATCTTTTGTATGTCTTGCTCTTATACTCATTATATAGAATTCCTTAGTATATGTCATCATGTCTAACTCCTTTTGTTTTAAATTTTGTAGCTTCCTAAAGGTTTGTATTGCATAATCTACAAGTAGAAATTGTGCTTTCACTTTGGCTACCATTATGTCCCATGAACTTATCTTTGTCTTTCCCTTCTTCACTCTTTCTTCTTGGACATAGTTCCACCATGTTAGGGCAGGTCCCTTCAACTTGGTTTTTGAAAATTTCACCTTCTTATCATCTTGTACCTCCTCAAATTCAAAGAAATTGTTGAAAGCATCTATCCAACCCAAAACTTCTTTATTTTCCATCTTTCCACCATACATAGGCACTTCAACTTTCACCTTTGGAGTATTATCCCCCTTGACAGCCTTTAGCATCCTAGCTATTTGCATCTCTTTAGGGTCCAAATCCTCATCATCATGGACTCCTACTGGAGGGTTCTCACTCTCAACCTCATCCTCCTTATCACTTTTGTCACCACTGACCATACCTCTTCTTTGATTCTTCTCCAGGCCTGCTATTTTGGCAAGGGAAACTTCATGAGACTCCTTATAAAGCCTCACATCCTTTGCATATTGTTCCTTCAGTTCTCTAACTTCCTTGGTCGTTGGATTATTCTTTAAAGGCATCTTGCTTACATCAATTCTCACTCACTTTCCCACTTTTCAATTAGAACCTATTCTTTGATACCACCTAATGTAGAGAAGGGGTGGAATAAGTTCAAACAACACAATTCAAACACTTCTTCAAGATTCTAAACCCTAACAGTGGTGGCTTAATTCACAATTTCACAATTCTTCTTCTAGTTCTCTAAACCTAGTTCTTCAAACATATCTTTTAGAGAATTTCGTTTCTCCACAAACCCTTGATCTTTTCAAACACCCATTAGGCTCAATTTTAACATATATCATTTGTGACTAGGGTTTTTTTGAACCAAATCCTCAAAAATAGGTCTACTACACTGAAATAAAGCCAAATTAGGCCACTTTTCCAAAGCACTTCTAAGAAATTCAAACACCAAACACCAAAAATTCACACCAATAGCTTCAACATGTCACATAGGGTCCAATTATGCAGTTTATCCCACTAGAGCTCATCACAATTTTGTTGTCCTAGAATATCTCTAACCTACCTAAGCCTAACAGATGAAGATGTTAGGATAGGACTTGCACAAAAACAAACCAAACTCCATCCCCTGCTCAGAACAACAAAAAAATTAGTAAAAGTAAACTAAATCCCTCCATTCCACCGATTTTGGCCAAGATTCAACGGTGGAATGGGCTATTAAGCATGATTTTTGTTACAAACCCTTAACCAAGGGTTTTACAGATAGTTTTCAAAGAAACTCTTCAAACTGACTTGTTCTCAATGAAATTCAATCACACTACATTCAAATAAAATTAGATTCTCTATACTTTCTTTTCACATGAATTTCAAAACTCAAACCAACTGTACAGGGTCGTACAGTCCAGAAACTACAAGAAAACACATAAATTCAATAGAAAATAGAGTCTTTTTTATTGCTTTTCCTTGAAAAATGCTTCAAAAGTGTTTCCTCAAAGTTTTTGAGGCCTTTTAAACAAGTTCCAACTAAATCCCAATGGTCTACAACTTCCATTCAAATAAATGACCGTTCATATTCCCCACGAAGCAAAATTTGTCAAGTTGTAAAGTAGCTTTTACACCATTTTTACAACACTTACAAAACACCACCAAATGACCCTACACAGCTCAAATACATCAAATATGGTCTCCATTCAACCTTATTACATCAAACACATGAAAAAACACACAAAACACAAGCCTAGACACCTAATTGCATTAAATGACCAAAACTGACTTGGTGCTCCTGCACCACAAACCTATATATCTTCCCCACCATGCCGACTCCAAGTTCTACAATAATAATCTTCATGCATCCAAACTCTCCAAAAAAAATCTCCACCTAGATCACATGAATAAAATGGAAGTCCCTCCACCTCAACATTGATGGAATTCCATTGTGCCACTCTAATACCCCCTAGAGTCCAAGTCTCAAACTTCTGTAGCTGGAAACACCCAACTTGAAAACTCAAAGTGAGAGACCTGAAAAACTTGGACTCATCATCTGAAATCTGAAACATATCACACTAGAGTGAATCCTAACATCTCGTATTCAACCCATCTCTATGTCTCATCAATGTCATGGTCAAATCTTGTGTATGTGGGTTGAATATAAATTGATGAGTACACCTCAAGATGCAATCAAAGTGAAACTCCCCTAACTACATCAAAGGAAAACCCAAATGGTCAAGTGTACTCCATCTTGTACTACCATCATCAAAAGAAGACTCACAACTCATGTTAGGATGAGTTGAGCTAACCACAACCTCATTGTTACCCTTTGCAATCTCACCATCAAAACCTCTACTAGCAAGCAACTGCAAGTATCCTAACCCACTATTAGGAGTAGAAATAATATCATCATGAGTGTTATCAATCTCCTAAAAATAGATTGAAACCATATCAAAATCTAGTGTGCAAGACCTAGGTGAAACTGTCTCCTTCTGGAGAGAGTGATTAATATCAATCTCAAAATTGTCAACATAGAGCCTAGTGCTCAAATTCCCACTAATGCCCAAACCTGCAGCCAAGATTGATGTATCTGTATCATGAGTGTGAATGCTAAGAGATCCCATATTGCTATCCTCAACATGTGTCTCAGCTACCATAGATGACTGAACCTCCACTATACATAATGAATCTCAAGCCAAACTCAACTCTAAGCAGAGCTCATCAACATGACTCTTTGATTCCTGAAGAGCTATCTGAGTCATCCTCGAGGAATCACTAATGACTTGAAGCTCATGAGAAAGCTTATCTACCTCATCTTCTTTCCTTCTCAAAGCATCTGAATAGACCTCGACAAGATTGAGAAGGAGATATCGATCTGAAATAAGGTGCAAATAATTTGTTTCCAATGTTCCCATACTTTCTTTGGTTGCTTGTAAATCCTGAGAAGACTCTACATCAACTCCCTTTTGTCTTCCCTCTAACTGAACAATCTAAAGATGCTTCTCAATCAAATTGTGCATCCTATTATGATGAGACAATGCTGCCACAATCTCATCTTCACTCACCTTTAGTTGGTTTCTCAAATTTCTTAGACCATGCAGTGTATGTCTAGCTTCAACCTCAAATGACAGCCTCTAATTGTGCCTAAAGTTCCTCTTCCATAAAGTCTTGTATGCTCTCACTCTGATCTGTAATTAGGACAATGCTAAATCCATCTATGAAATCATCCCCAATGCCTTGATGGAGTGTTTAAACAAAAGAGGGCTTAGGTTGCTCTATATACTCATCATCCAACTCAGTTGCTCCACTGGATGATATCATGCCATCCATCGGTAATCCAAATGATATTAACTCCTCTATTTTCAGTTATTCTTTGAACTTCTCAATATTTCGCTCAACCAAACTCTTTGTGAGATCATATGCTATAGTCAAGACATGTTGTTCTCTTCTCCAAATGATTAACAGTTTTTATTGTAGTTGTTTGCAAACCTTATAATCCTTATCAAGAATGAGGGATAAGATGGTGAACATACTTATCTTCACATTGTCTGAATGGCATTTCCTAATTCCTGATATGAAGCACTTGAATAGTTGGAGAATAACACCATCACGATCGAATAGGAATGCACATGACCACAACTTTTCGATTGTTTCTAGAATATTAACCCTCTTAGTGAAAGTAGGGCTCTTGACATCACGTATTCCTTGAAATCTTTCAATCATTAATTGCATAACCTATCTCTTTTTTTCATTATTAAAAGGAACCTTAGGAGATTTAATCCTCATAATTTCACTTAGGCAATGGGCCACAACAAGTCTTACATCCTTATCTTTGTGTCTCAATAACCTATCATCCTCCAAAGAGATCAATATCAAAATCAAACCTACTTGAATTATCTGAGAAGGTGGCTAATCCACCAAATGCAAGCAATCTACTACCTCCAATGAATTGAGAACATCTTTTAGAAACAAGTGACCAAGTTTATCTCCTACTGTAAAAAGTCTTTTTGAAAACTTAATGTCACTCATTGAGTCCATATTGAAATTTTCTAATTTGATTTGACTTGTTGAAACTTAGATCAAACTACCCCAAAAGCTAGCAAGATCCAAGCTCTGATACCACTATAATGTCCCTTGCTCTTCTGATGTAAAAAAGTTTAGTTTTTATGCCTTGGACATTTCGTCAAACAATTGTCTGACAACGCCTTTCAGCTGGAAATTGATGTTTTCCTTGTTGTCTTTGCTTATATGATGGTAACGTATGCATGAAGAAATCATGCTAATGATATAAAATTCCAAGTAGACTAAAATGAAATATTTCTAATTGTTCAAATCTTTAGAATGAATGCCAATAAGCTAAATGTATCGTTATAGCTAAAAGATAATTTTTCATACACTAGTTGAGCTCAACTCCCAAAATTAAATTAAATGACTAATGTAAGGTCTCTATTTATTTGTAGCTCTTCTAAATATCTTCTATAGATGATTACAATGCAAGAGAACATGTTGCTGCTCAGGAATGAAAACTCAACAATTCATCAAGATGCAACTCGGTAATTTGATGTATAGACAACAACTCAAATGTTTGTAAATGCAATACAACTATAATAGTAATTTTTAGAATGAATAATGAACTTGGAGATGGCAAACTCAACAATTCATCAAGATGCAACTAGGTAATTTGATGTATAGACAACAACTCAAATGTTTGCAAATACAATACAATTGTAATAGTAATTTTCAGAATGAATAATGAACCTGGAGATGGTGCTTGGGTGCAGTAATGAGGTTGATGCTAACTCAAACTTCTCTTCCACAATAGCATCTTCCAAGACAATATCGATCTGTCAAGGTTTGGAAAACGATGTCTTCTTCTTATTACAACAAGTAGCTCATGTAAGCTTCCTGACACTTGGCAGTAAGAACGATTTCTTTATTCAAATTTTCCTTTGCTTCAACATCGATACTATGACTAATCTAGGGATAGCCTCACATGACGTCTTCTTGGGTATTCCACATCGAATTCTTCATAAATATATATCCTTGTCAATATAAATATTGATTTGTCTTAATCACTTCCTTGCCTATGTGCGGCTAACTTCAATATCTAAATGGTTCAATAATGTTTTTCTTACTTTGCTATCCAACTCACCAATCCTCCATGTCACTTTAGGAGGATTAAATTTATCTTTACTTCATGTATTTGTATTTTTTGTAGAGATATTTTATTCTTTTCTTTATCCTCCCAAGTAGACTCGATTCCTCAAATAAATTTGATTTTTGTCTTATTAGCCACAAGTCATTTTGTCGTATCTAGCTAGTGAATAAATTAAATCAAATGCTCCACATATAAATATGATCCCAGTAGCTTCAATAAAAATTGAAAATGATATTTAAATTCTATAGCCAAAATCTCTTACATCCTAGCTAGGAATAATCACAAAATTCTAATCTTGCCTTCTACAAAATCATTTTATTCAAAATATCTAGCTACTGATCATTCCATAGAGTGAAAGTTAATCTCTAAAATCTACAATTCCTTTCTCATAATTAAATAGTTTCTATCTTTGCAATTTTGGTCTAAAGACCACTAAATTTGCTAAACAAACCAACTATCAGAAATAAACTTCACTTCAAATAGGAAGAGAACAATACATCAACTATTGTCTTCTCATGAAAGTAAACTTGCAACAATACCTCAGTTGCTACAAGGATGTAGCAATACCTTAGCTTCTACAATCAAGATGATGATGTGATAATAAAACAACTATCACACTGAATCAGCTAGGGCAATAATACAACAACTATTGCACCTGATAAATCCTCCAATGAAGCATAGTGCAGAAATCCTAGATGGATTTCTCAACTCCAGCTAGGGTTGATTTTTCACAGCCAAACTTGGCACTCTAGAGTCTTCAAACCCTCAAGTGAGATAAGCATTCAGCTTTAGCTTCTTACCATGCAGGTAATGAGAAATGAATTCCAAATCAAGTGTGTCCCAAATGCTTAGCCAATAGCTTCTTAAATAGATTTCTCAATGCCTTTTCAAGAAGCTTCTAGAAGAATATTATTTTATTCCTCAAGTGACTTTTATTATTTTATTATTTTATTCTTAAGTCACTTAAGTCACTTTAATATTAAATTAATTAAATAATAAGTCATCCCTTTTGATATAATATTTTATTGAAATAACTTAATAAATGATTAATTTAATATACCTCCAATTTGGGGACATGACATTTAATTCAAAAGTAAATAATGATCAAGTGATCAATCAAGTATAGATTAAAAATATGGTTTGCATGACATCACATCCTATCAACAAAGACATATTTTTCATACCATCATTATTGTTGTATTACTAACCTCGTTATTCTCAAGGTTTACCTAGCATTATAAGCTAACAAATTCAAGATACCTCAAGATATCGATGTAAACCATATTTCACTTTTCGTTCTACATATGTATAGTATGGACTAACTACATATAATCTAAATAGAAGCATCATCATCTATTTTCCCATTTAGGGTATATAAAAGTATTAACCCATTATGACAAGTTTCTCAAGTGAGTACCAAACAAGATCATGCAAGCATAAACAAGCATCACAACATACTCAAAACCATTCTTTCCAACATAGTAATCGAATCTATTTAACCTTTCCAATATAAAAGACAAAGGTATAGATACTAGCATGCCTAATAAGAGCTCCACTTGATTGTTCCTCTCTCCTAGCATAATGGCTCTAGCTTTCTTGCAACTTCCTCCAAGAACAACCTCCAAAATCCTTCTCTAACCTCTCACTAGTTATCTCCATAAAACCAATGTGATACAACAAAACAACTCTCTACCTCACAAAATCTCAACGCTTGCACTAAATTTCAATAGAATCACACTAAGAAATTAGATTTGACCAATGATGCATTTGGAAGAAAGAGCACCTCTCTTTATACTAATTTGTGAGCAACCAAAGGCTACAAACAAGTAAGTATTTTTCCCACCTTTCTTCCTCATGCAACGACTCACTCACAAAATTGCAACACATGACAGTTTCATGGCTTAGTCGACTTAGTATTTGGGATGCAAGCTAAAAAAATGTTTCCTATTTTGAATTCCATTTCAAAATGCTACAAAGTTTACACTTGACTAAGTCTAAACACTTATTTGCAGGCTTATAAAAATTCAAAGACTTTTATTACATTCCAATTTCAAGCAAATAGGGTGCCACCTCAAAACTCTTGGCATCGCCCTCATAAGTGTGTGACTTAGACATGGTCAACATAATTCATAATAGTATTAACTTTTGTATAAGAGTGAATTTGCACCCTATGTGCAATTCCCCTTTTTTCCTTTGTCCACTTTAGAAAATTGAGTTTGGAGGCTTATTCCACCTAAGCCTACTGCTTGCATCACACTTGGTGCCTATTTTGAGCATCGATGAAGGCATTTTTGTCTACGATGCTTGTGTGGCATGTAGACTTCCGCACAAAATGCTTACATCCCTGACAGATTCTCATGTCTAGATCCTGCAGAGGCATTACACTTCCTATTGGGGATCGACTTGTAATGCCCTCCTTGGCCAACCAACCCAAATATGGTCATTTTCTTCATCTTCCCTTCAAATTCATTCCTTCCATAGGAATTTCAACTTCTTCCAATCTTCTTCCATCTTCTACACACCTCTCCCCTCTCCCTTTACACATCTCTTCACAACTTCTTCACTTCATCTACAAGCTTCACAATCTCTTCTCAAGCTCCAAGTAGCTTCTTCAACCTCTCGTCAATCTCCAAACATTTTACACTTCACAACAACAACATCAACACTCCACCATTTCAATAGACCAAGTGTGGAACAAAATACCATGGCAACAAAGGCTTGAGTTCCTCTCATTTTCTCTTCCATTAGCCTTGAGTGCTCTTGGTGGAGGTGGTAAGCTTTCACTCCTCTCCTCTATTACTTGGTTGAGTAGCATAACACTATTTTGTAGTGCTTTAAGTGCTCTTTACTTCATTTATACTTTTCTCTCTATCTATCTGGTTGTCTGTGGAGGTGGGAATACCAAAACGGGGTCTAACTGAGGAAGGCCCTTATTCAGCCACCCAACGATTTCTCTCTCCCTCTTGTGTGTAGGTACTGCAGAAACCCATGAGCTGGAAGCTTCATCATTTGCATGGTTGTAAGTATCTCCTTCCTTTCTTCTCCTTAGCTTTGTCATTTATTTTTTACTTTGCTTCAATTCTACTAATTTATCACATTCTATCAGTTCTTAGTAATCTATTTGCTAGCAGTCATCTAGGCATTTTTTGTGATAAACTCAGTTTTTGGTCTGTATGACACAAGTTCCAACCTCAAATTCTGCCCTGAAGACCTCCAAAAACTAGATTTATTAAAACATAGAAATTACCAAAAAAAAGTAATGGATTTAATATCTTCTTTTATTAGTTTAGTATCTAATTTTGTTCAAAATGTTGATGATATTCCCTTTCATGCATGTGATAGTGACTTGGCTTTACCCATGTCACTCAATATCTTTGGTCCTTCTCACAAAAGTCCTCTTACTTCATAAGATACTTTGTTACAAGAAGATGAAATCATTGATACCTTCCTTAATGTTACTCCACCTTCTATTCATTCCAATGCACTCGCTTCTAGAGATGATGCATTTTTGAATGATGAATCCACCCTTTATTCTAATGCACTCTCTTCTAGAGATGTTGCATTCATGAATGATGAATCTCATCTTCATTCCAATGCACCCTCTTCTAGAGATGATGCATTAGAAGATGATGAACCTCCTTCCACATTTGATTCTCCATGGATTGATGTTGAGAATGTTCCTTCAAATAATTATTCCACATTTGATCTTGTCTGGATTAATGTTGAGAATATGTATTCAAATATTCATTCTACTAGTTGTGATGATTTAGTAAATGTAATCTATGTCTCTTATGCCCCTCAAAGGCCTAAGAGACTGATCATTTACATGACTCCATCTAGTCCTTCTTCTAAAAGGATTTGTTCTATTGATATTTTTCCATCTAAGAGTGGTTCCCTTGATCTTCCTAAGGCTCCCTCTTATAGAGTGGTAGCCCATACATATGAGAATAGAATGAATAAAAAACCAAGCATTCCTTCAGCACCTAAACCTAGTGATTATGATCTTGTCGAGCAACCTTAGGTTCCTCTGGATAAGATCTCACTGTGGGACTTGCTTCAATCTACTCTGGATTATCAAGGTATGCTTCAAGAAGCTTTGCAAAATATCCACTTGCCTTCTTCCGCTAGGCCGACAAATGCTAATGTGTTGATGATGTATATTCATACAGCTCTGCCGAGTATTACATTCTATCCGCAGGAGCTCCCACCTCTGAAAGTACAGAAGCAAGCAGATCCTCTAATGATCATAGTTAATATTAATAAAATTGGCATTAGGCATACTCTTGTTGACACTGGTTCAACACTCAATGTATGTAGTATTGATCTATTGCCTAATATTAATATTGAATCATCTTCTCTTAATACTTCCTCTGTTGACATTCATGGGTTCGATAATGTTATGCGATAAGCTCTAGGTATAATAGTGTTACCTTTGCAACTTGGACCCATTACCGTACCCACCCTTGTATATGTTATGGCAGAAAAGTTACCTTATAGCCTTCTTCTTGGTAGACTATGGATTCATGCTATGGGTATAGTCCCATCCACCTTGCATAAATCTATTAAGTTCATTGCTAATAATAAAGTAGTCACAGTTAAGGTTGACCCTGAGGCTATGTGCTTATGTGAGATGGTAGCTGTTGGTCAAACTTTAGTTGTGCCTACTCTTATCCCTCTAGTGTCTTCCAATGTGTCGATGTTTACTCCAACAGTACCTACTACAAAAGGTACTCTCAAGATAAAGGTCCCTGAAGAAGATCATTCTAAAGCAAGGAGTCCTAAGTGTGCTCCTTCTACCTCTTCTCAAAATAATGCATGTCTTGGTGATGATTGGGGTTCTCTAGACTTTACAGATTCCTTCATCTAGTAATATAAAGTCGACCCAATTCACTTAGACCTTCCAATAACATTATTCACACTAGTTATTGAAGATGGTTACTCATATGTATCGCAAGGTAAGGTGAATGAAAATTGTAATGTTCTTGGTGTTGATCCTCCTCCTTCTGAGGAAGATAATCACACTTATATTAAAGAGGTTAAAGATGGTAATCCTCTCAGGAAGGATGATGGTAATCTCATAGAAGAGTATAATCCCCATTTCCAGAATAATACTCTCCATGTAGATCCTCCTTTTCCTTCTATCTTCATACCTTCTTCTTCATCTTATGAGAAGTAAAACCTTTCTCCTCAAGAAAAAGGGTTGCTTCCCGCTCCTCATTCTTTATCTAAGAAAGAGTGCATTTTGTCACAGCTTCTAAAATCCCACTTAATCACTCTTCTTTTTGTGAATACCATCGAGTGCTTGGTCATTCCACTAGCGAATGTAAGGCCTTGAAGGACAAAATACAACAACTTTGTGATTTAGGTGCCATTGGACTCTCGTTTGACTGATGCACCTACTTTTACTTTGTGTGACAAGTGATATCGAGGTTTACCTCTATCCTATTCTAAGAATCTTGTATGGTTTTCCTCCCCTATATGTTGGGGGCAATGGTAACTCATCTTGGAGATGTGTGTCCTTCTTAAGGACCCCCTCTCTCTCTATATATATATCTTTCGAATGAAGCGTCCCTTGAGTGGACCCCTCTTCCTTTTGAAGGGTTCCTAAGGGACCTCTTTGAAAGCATGTCTTTCGAATGAATTCTTCACGTCTAGCTTGGGAGCAACCTGGCTAGACCTTGCTTTTCAAATAGCGCATCCCTTGAGTGGACCCATCTCCTTTTTGAGGGGTTCTTCCTTTGAAAGTTTTATGGTCTGCGTGACCAACCACTTTTTGACATGTTCTATATGTGGGTAGACATATTGCTACTTTTGACATGTTCTATCTATAGGTAGACATGTTGCCACTTTTGACATGTTCTATCTACAAGTAAATGTGTCACCACTTTTGACATGTTCTATCTGCGAGTAGACATGTCGCTGCTTTTGACATGTTCTATTTAAGGGTAGACATGTCACCGCTTCCTAACTCTGCGAGGTCCACTTCCTTGGGGATTGCTCCATGCGAGAGATCTTGGGGGTTGCCTCCTTGTAGGTTCGTAGGCCTATAAGACTCTTTGTTGTTCCAACTTCATAGTTTTGAGTAGCTATGGAGTCCTTCACTTTTCTTGCACCTTTAGGTACACCAGACCGAGTATTGCTTCCTCAATGGTTCAAGTATATTTTTCTAGCCCTACTCTCTTCTTGATCTACTTTACCAAGCACTCATTAGTGTTTGTGCTCGCTAAAGTGGGGGAAAAATGTATAAGAGTGAATTTTCACCCTATGTGCAATTCCCCTTTCTTCCTTTGTCCACTTTAGAAAATTGAGTTTAGAGGCTTAATTCCACCTAAGCTCACTGTTTGCATCACACTTGGTACCTATTTTGAGTGTCATGGAGGCGTTTCTGTCTAGGATGCCCGTGTGGCGCGTAAACATTCGCACAATATGCTTACATCCCTAACAAATTCCTACATTTGGAGCCTAGAGGTGTTACACTTCCTATTGGGGGTCAACTTGTAACGCCCTCCTCAGTCAACCAACCCAAATATGGCCGTTTTCTTCATCTTCCCTTCAAATTCATTCCTTCCATAGACATTTCAACTTCTTCCAATCTTCCATCTTCTACACACCTCTCCCCTCTCCCTTTACACATCTCTTCACAACTTCTTCACTTCATCTACAAGATTCACAAGCTCTTCTCAAGCTCCAAGTAGCTTCTTCACCCTCTCGTTAATCTCCAAACACTTTACACTTCACAACAACAACATCAACACTCCACCACTTCAGTAGACCAAGTGTGGAACAAAACACCATGGTAGTAGAGGCTTGAGTTCCTCTCATTTTCTCCCCCATTAGCCTTGAGTTCTCTTGGTGGAAGTGGTAAGATTTCACTCCTCTCCTCTATTACTTGGTTGAGTAGCATAACACTATTTTGTAGTGCTTTAAGTTCTCTTTACTTCATTTCTACTTTTCTCTCTATCTATCTGGCTATCCATGGAGGTGGGAACACCAAAATGGGGTCTAACTAAGGCAGGCCCCTATTCAGCCACCCAACAATTTATCTCTCCCTCTTGTGTGTAGGTATTGAAGACACCCACGAGCTATAAGCTTCATCATTCACACATTGTAAGTATCTCCTTCCTTTCTTCTCCTTATCTTGGTCATCTATTCTTTACTTTGCTTCAGTTCTACTACTTTATTGCATTCTATTAGTTCTTAGTAATCTTGTTTGCTAGCAATCATCTAGGCATTTTCTATGATAAACTTGGTTTCTGGTATGTACGAGATGCCAACACGCCATGTTGTTGTCTGTATTCTGCGCTATCGTCCTTTGGCTGAGAGTTTGACAGTTTGTCCAGAAAATCTCTATGACTGCTCTTTCAAATTTTGAAACTCCTATTTCCATTCCATTGAGGTAGTATAGGGCAGTTCACCCCATGAGGCTCTCTGAGTGAAGAGAACTCATGAGTAGCGAATCCCCTTATATTACAACTATATTCCATACATTTATCTACATCAACACTTATAGGTTCTTTTCTTCATGCTTTGACTTAGTCTTCAAAGACTTATGTGTTGGCTTCTCACTTGTTAATTATGCGCCATATTTACCACTAGATATGTTTCATGCACTATATGTTAACATATGCGCTTTTCTTTACTTTACACTATTTACCTCTATGCATTTAAATATCATTGCATTTCTCAGCAAACTTTAATTTATCTATCAAGCAATATAAACATCAAACATAACATTTACTTAATGTGCCCAAGGGAAGGAAGGAAGGCGTGGTTGTTCTAGTGCAGCAAAAGACTCTTTATTATACCATCTAAATATACTATATATTGGCAATATTCATCCTTTCCATTCTACCACTTAAAGCAGCGCATCATTTATGCGCATAAGTGCATAATATATAATAATATATATATTTATATATATCTCATAATATATATATATATATATATTAATATTTATATATATATACATGACTATATTCTCATGATCATTGAGTGCATTATTTTCCAATCAACATATATATGTCAAACCTAATTAGTCATTTATCATTTGTCTATTAATATGTATGTATGTATGTATAGATTATCAAATACATACACATATATTAATATTAACATATATATATTATATTTTAATTACCTTATAAAATACACATTGATAAGAATATATATATATATATATATGATTACCCTTGTATTCATGCATGAGCATACGTAGGTTTTTCCACCCTCATGTTTTCATGTGTGCATGCATAGGGTATTGTATTTATACATTTATACACATAAACATTTAATGTATATTCTTACCATGTAAATACATAAGTAAAACATATGCTCATATATTCACCAATCGACGTATATATATGGAGTGCAAACATACATATATGTATATGTTGTATTTATCCAATTGATACTCCCATGCATTTGGGTTATCGAGGACATTTTCATATATACATTTATATATTCTAGGTATATACTTTGTCGATTAACATATAAGTATGAACACAAAGAAGAACATATACTCTATACAAAGATTCAATCACATAACCCAATCCAAAGAAGCAACCAAAAATCAAGACCATCTCCAAAACCATTGCAAATCATTCCCATTCAATGACCAAAGTTTAATTACCAGTTTCACAAACTAACTCAACTAGACCAACTAGGGTGTGAGTGTGTGAATACTGAGTAAGGTTGAATTAAAGGTTACCAGACCAAGTTCTTCTCCTGAGTGATACTTCCCCTCCATTCTAGACGCTTGAACTTGTTCCTGCATTCAACTTAGTACACCGCATAGGTAGTTATCTATTCACATGAAATACATTAACATCATAAATCATTTGCATCATCCAAGCATTCAAGTAATCATATTGCAATTTATATTCATCACAATTTCCATCAATATAAAACATAATCATTCCTTTAGAAATAACATCTTAATGCATATTTTAGTATTTAATTATCCTACTGAACATATTAAAGTTTCGATAAACATTTATCTTCATATTTATTCACAGGGTAAAAGTAACCCAATAACTAAGAGATGGGGTGTAACATACTTCCCCCCTTGCAAATCATCGTCCCCAATTATTTTAAAGCAATAAATGTATAAATGAATTCAAATAAATATTATACCATCTATTTTCCATATCATGTAGGAAATAAGTATATTATCATAAATATCCAAATATCCTTCCCTCATAGTATGACCCTTTGCAAACTCTTTTTTCCTTCTTGGAATTTGCACTGAGTGACTATGCTAACACATGGGAAGAACTTGTGTGCTCAAGTAAACTTTATCTCCAAATAATTATACATCATATTTATATTAACTCATATGCACATCATAAGTACAATAGTAATCATTTTCTATATGACACTTGTACCATAGTGAATGGAATAACACATTCCCATTGGCTAATACAATTGTCCTTAGTGTAACCCAAATAGAAAAAAATGTTGGTGTATTGTTCACTACACTGTGGGTCCCATCCTTCCCTTTGGTATTTACACCATCAGATAACTTAGAATTTGAGACCATCCATCACCGACACAAACATTTACCTTTAGTATAATAGTATTTTCCTTGACTATTGTCCATCTTGAGCATAATACTACTCTTAGACACCTGTCAATAATACTACTTCATGACTCATGCTTTGTATCAACAAATTTTTCCTTGATCATTTCGATTTGTTATTCCATTTGACAACCTTTCCAACATAAGGTTAATCTTATTTCTTAGCTTATCTCAACTTTATAGAGATTCAACCCTTCTTCCCATATAATATTTCAAACCTCAATGATAGAATTTTATTGTAATATAAGAATTCTACAAATCCTCCTAGATTTGGTTTATCCCTTTTTCCTAACTGGCTAACTTAAAGTAATAATTTGAGCATTCATTCAATTGAATTTTTCATAGAATGATCATGGTTTACACAAAAACCTTAAAATTACTTGCTTATTCCCATCTACGATAACCTTCTCAGGAATTTTAAGCAACTGATTTTCACAATATGTTGTTTAGGACTATTATCCTATAAATTAAATTTCCCAATCAAAATTGGTTACCTTGATGAGTCTATCCACCATAACATTATGTCAATTCTATTGACATAGAAATATCAAAATATTCTTGTGATCTACCACTTTCCCTTTGGAATTCCATGGGAGTATACAAGTCCTATCGATGACGACATCATGTCTTTATTCACTAGCATACTAGATGACAACTTGCTACATACCTTGGAACATCTTGCTCTATCCCCTTCTAGACTATAGTGGTTCCTCATCTGACAAATAATTTTTTCATTCAAATGTTCTAAGTATGACATCAACTTACCTTATCTCATTCCTTAATCTCCCATAAGTTGGGTACATAGGTCCTTTCTTCAATTCATATTAGTCCAACTTGATTAAGTGAGAACTCTACCATGAACTTATGCCACATTTTATTCTTAAGAAATAATGATTAGATACTTTTGTAGAGATAACACTTCATCTTAGAGGTCGTCCATACCTTGGATTTCTTTCACTCTCAAAGCATTTCCAAAATCATAGTCTGATTTCCAGCTCAATCTATCTCTCTCGATGAGTATCATATTAATTGAGTATCAATCTTCATTACATCATATTGGTTTAATATTATCTTCCAAAAGATATAAACAATTATGACATATCTAGTTTCCAAGCATGAATTTTTTATCTATAACTCACAATCATGAGTACGTGAATCTTCCCTTTCCTATTCCATAGGTATTGATCTTTCCCTTCATGATCAAGCATGCTACATATCCTTTTCTAAGGAATCAATGATAATAACCATTGATCTTCCAATCAAATATGTATAAATTATTGTGTTGTAAATATTTCTTTCTCATTGGTCATAAGCCTTGACCTTTCCACTATCTTTCTCTAATAATTCCATCACCTTAACCTCTTAACTTTACCAACCTTGCTATGGTCATTGAGTTTTAGACTCCAGTTAAAAATTCTCTCCTACTGGAGATACACCATTAAAATTCATTGGAAAGGGTGCTTATCTAAGTACATCTACTCTCCCTCTTCCCCCCTTAGTGTCTCCAATAATTTAGATCAACTTAAATTTTAACTCTTAACATACATTCATTTTCTCCAAATTGAATTGATTTATCATTCACTGTTGTTGGCTTTTGATAGTTAATCGACCAATACTTGAATTTCTTACCTTCCATGGTATACCTTGAATATTATTTCTCATTTTCAAAATTGGATTCATCATCACCTTCTATTCTCTCAAAATCAACAGTTAGATCCCCATTAATATGATCTAAAGAATAATTAGAAACTTTTACAAGCTAAGACGTACTTCTAGTGTTTTATTCCAATTATCTTTTTCATGTCTACTAATATCCTTTTAACCATATTCAATTTCCCATTGGATCATCTTCAAATGATCAATTAAGGATCTAAATATAAGTTTACTTTCGTTGATAAGTTGGTAAGTTATATTCGCACTTCAACCCAACTATGCTCTAACTGAGTCCTTTGTTTGAATTGTTTGATTTAATTTCCAAGTTTTTACCTTGCAATCACCTTTCTAAGTAATTTTTTCCAAATTATTGGTAATTTCCACTTTCGCATAACCTTAGAAACTCTAAGGTTATTCATTTTTTCTCCTCATTTTCAATCAAAACTCCAAAGTGACCTTTCCTATTCCAGTTGGTGGAATCATGTCGGCTTTTATTCTTCGTAGGTTGCTTCTTTATTTGACCATTTTTTTCTCTACCCTTATTCTAAGAAATGAAATTTCTCTCTTGAATATGATTATCATTGCAATATTTTAACCTTGTAATAAATTAGGTTGGTCAAGGGTTTTCCACCTCTTTGGATACCCCTATAGTTGATTCTAATTCACAAAATATTGACTTTCTACTCAAAATAAGTTTTGATTTATGGTATCAATTAGTTATATTCCAATAAAGCATACTCATAGATTCATAGTATCCTTACTAAATCCTAAATCCTTAACTCTTCGCAACTATAGGTTCCTATTAATAAGGGAGATTGCTTCAATTCTTTCTATCCCTCAAAGTCATTCAAAATATTTCATAAGGTGAAGGTACTCATTGGTAATCCTCCAAATCCTTACTACCAAACTTGGCATAATCTTTCGCAATCCAAAGGTCTATCCTAATAAGTTATTGGTTTCAGATTTTTCAACTCCTGAGACGATTCTTTCCTAGTCCTAAATGTAAACAAGTTTTCAAGAATCTTAACTTCCCTTTTTGTTTCCACTTTTTTCTTTCCTCTTGCCATCTTGGCATAAGAACCTTTCAACCATTATCTTTCGATATGGTTTATGCATCACTTACGAAATGAGCTCATAGGTTCTAGAGCTAAACCTAGTAGCTCTAATACCACATGCAACATGCCCATTATTCTACCTGGTAAAATTTTCTATGCTTTACTAACAAGTGGATAGTTATGCTACTAGTATTACAAGCCATAATTTTTTTCTTTTCTTTTCCATAATATATACACCTTTTGAAATATAACTTTATCCAAAATTTCCATTGCATAATCAAAGAATCATTCCAATAATATAATTATGATTTAACTTTACATAAATATATTCAAGATAACATTTCACATTTACAATTTCTATATAGATGGATACATGATTATATATATATATATATATATATACAGCTTCAATAAGCTAACATCAACTTGAAATACAAACTAATATAGATGTCCTAGCATTGGCGCATACATTCTAGATGTTCCCTTTCCTTGGTGCATATCTTCTAGTTGTCCCCAATACTGGCACACACATGTTCAATTCTTAACTTAGAAATACCAATGGTCCATAATGTCTTTCTCCCAAATCTTGGCCGCTAATTGCATGAGGAGAAGCATCACTGAAGCAATTTTCCACCAACAATGAACTAACTACAGTCCCCTGCACATCTACCAAACTGGTAGATGGCCCTGCCCTTTGATAAAGAGATTGGTTTGGTAATCTCATCATTCATATAGCCTTTCCTAAGCATAGTGATGTGTCCTACATGTCTAGATCTTACCATAAAGTAAACCTCTAATTCTATGATATTCTCAACCTAGTATGTATGGATCATAGTGAATTGATAGTGTAGAAAGTGGCTACCTACACTACTTTGGCCATTCAACACCCAATACTTCGAGTGAGGGTCATCTATATTCACCACTATAATTGCTCAATTTGTATTTGACCATTAGTATTCTTTCTAGGTTGTTCCCTTTCCCATGGATTATCCTAACCCTAGGAACAACCTTCCCATTAACTCATATCTAAATGATATTGCTATAAGTATCTCAAAGTAACTCTATATTACCAATTAACCATACAGATAACATAACGCTGTATCATTAAATGACTGTATTTCAAAAAGTCCAAACCTAACAATTAAAGTCTCCATTCAAGAGTGTAATTTCAATAATTTCCATCAAAAATATAATCCCATCAAAATTACCTCATTCAAAAGTATAATCACCAACAATCAAAAGTATAATATTCAACAATAAATGATCTCAATCAAAAGTATAAAATCAACAATCAAAGATCAATCTAATCAAAGAGGTTAATCTCAACTATGTGCTTTAACCAAAGATTAAATAAACAACCCAACCAAGAAGGCTAACCTCAACCTAAGGTTTCAATCAATAATCAAGTAAATATCCCAACCCAATAGGTTATTCCCAACTGAGGGTTTCATTCAAAAGTAAGTAATGATCAAGTGATCAATTAAGTATAGATTAATAATATGGTTTGCATGATGTCACATCCTATCAATGATGACATATATTTCATACCACCATTATGTTGTATTACTAACCTCATTATTCTCAAGGTTTACCTAGAATTATAAGATAACAAATTCAAAATACCTCAAGAAATTAATGTAAACCATATTTCACATTCCATTCTACATACGTATAGTATAGACTAACTATGTATAATCTAAATAGAAGCATCATCATCTATTTTCCCATATAGGGTATATAAAGTATTAACCCATTATGATAGGTTTCTCAAGTGAGTTCCAAAAAAGATCATGCAAGCATAAACAAGCATCACAACATACTCAAAACCATTATTTCCAACATAGTAATCAAATCTATTTAACCTTTCAAACATAAAGGACAAACGCATAGATACTAGCATGCTTGATAAAAGCTCCAATTGATTGTTACTTTCTCCTAGCTTAATGGCTTTAGCTTGCTTGCAACTTCCTCCCAGAATGACCTCCAAAAAACTCCTCTAGCCTCTCTCTAGTTCTCTCCATAAAACCAATGTGATAAAACTAAACAACTCTCAACCTCACAAACTCTCAACTCTCTTGCACTAAATTGCAACAAAATAACACTACGAAATTAGATTTGACTAGTGATGCATTTGGAAGAATGAGAACCTTTATTTATACTAATTTGTGAGCAATAGAAGGCTACAAAAAAGTAGGTATTTCTACAACATTTCTTCCTCATGCAGCGACTCACTCACAAGTTTGCAACACATGACAGTTTCATGGTTAAGTTGACTTAATATTTGGGACAAGCAGCTAAAAATAGGTTTCCTATTTCAAATTCCATTTCAAAATGTTTCCAAGTTTACACTTGACTAAGTATAAACACTTATTTGTAGGCTTGTATGAATTCAAATACTTTTATTACATTCCAATTTTAAGCAAAAATGGTGCCAATGCCACCTCAAAACTCTTAGTGCCACCCTCATAAGTGTGCAGCTTAGACATGGTCAACAAAATTCATAATAGTATTAACTATATTCCATACTATTTTTACATCACTTATACATGCTTTTCTTCATGATTTGACTTAGTCTTCAAAGACTTATGCTCTGGCTTCTCACTTGTTAATGTTGCACCATATTTACTTTATGCACTAGATATGTTTCATGCGCCATATGTTAACATATGTGCTTTCCTTTACTTTACACTTATTACCTCTATGCATTTAAATAGCATTGCATTTCTCAACAAACTTTAATATATCTATCAAACAATATAAAAATCAAACATATCATTTACTTCATGTTCCCAAGGGAAGGGAGGCATGGCTATTCTAGTGCAGCAAAAACTCTTTATTACACCCTCTAAATGTGCTATATATTGGCAGTATTCACCCTTTCCATTCTACCACTTAATGAAACACATCATTTATGCACATAAGTGCATAATATATAACAATATATAATTTGAATTAATATATATCTTTATATGTGTGTGTGTGTGTGTGCATACACATATTCACACACACACACACACATGTGTATATATATATATATATATATATATACATGACTATATTCACATGATCATTGAGTGCATCATTTTCCAATCAACATATATATGTCAAACCTAATCAGTCGTTTAGCATCCACATATTAATATGTATGTATGTATGTATAGATTATTGAATACATACATACACATGTATATATATTATATTTTGATTACCTTATAAAATATACATTGATAAGTATATATATTCAATTACCGTTGTATATTGCATATTCATGCACGAGCATACATAGGTGTTTCCACCCTCATGTTTTCGTGTGTGCATACATTGGGTACCATATTTATACATGTATACACATAAACATTTAATGTATATTCTTACCATGTAAATACATAAGTAAAATATATACTCATATATTCACTGATTGACATGTATATATGAAGTGCATACATACATATATGTATATTCCGTATTTATCCAATCAATACTCCCATGCATTTGGGTTATCAAGGACATATTCATATATACATTTATACATTCCACGTATATACTTCATCAATTAAAATGCAATTATGAACAGATTAACATATAATTATGAACACATAAAGAAGAACATATACTCTATATAGAGATTCAATCACATAGTCCAATCCAATGAAACAACCACAAATCAAGACCATATCCAAAACCATTACAAAGCATTCCCATTCAATGACCGAAGGTTACCTACTAGTTTCATGCACTAACTCAACTAGACCAACTAGGGTGTGAGTGTGTGAATGCTCAGTAAGGTTGAATTAAAGTTTACCAGACCAAGTTCTTCTCCTAAGTGATTCTTTCCCTCCCTTCCAGAGGCTTGATCCTATTCCTGCATTTATCTTAGTACACCACATAGGTAGTTAGCCGTTCACATGAAATACATTAACATCATAAATCATTTGCATCATCCAAGCATTCAAGTAATCATATTGCAATTCATATTCATCACAATTTCCATCAATATAAAACATAATCATTCCTTTAGAAACAATAACATCTTAATGCATATTTTAGTATTTCATTCTCCTATTGAACATATTAAAGTTATAATAAACATTCATCATCATATTTACTCACAGGGTAAAAGTAACCAATAACTAAGAGACAAGGTGTAACAAACAACCTTGGAGGGAAAGATCTTTTGATTTTGTCATTGTTGTCTTTTTGAGGAAAGTTGGTTTTCTATGGGATATCACTTTCTTTCTTCTTGTTGCTATCACTATTGATGGAGCTTTTAAGAACATCTACATATAATTTAGGATTTACTTCACTTATCTTCTTTGGTAACTTTGTAGCCTTGGAATTTGGATCTTCTTTAGTAGTCTTCTTATTTTCTTTATATCCAAGACCAATCTTAATGAATGGTGACCTTTGGGAATTGATAATATCATCCAATATTTCAGTTCTCTTCTCAAAATTTATGCTTCTATTCAACTGAATAGTTGTTTTGTCTAGCTCCTTTCTCAAGGAAATAATTTCATATTCTAACTTCTCATGGTTTTCTTCCTTCTCTTTAGTTGAATTCTCACCTCCTCTTTTATCCTTTTTGCCTCTTCAAGTTGAATCTTTAGGTTGATGATACTCTTTTTTTATTCTTTAAGGCTTTGCGATATTTTTCTCTTGAATCACAACCCTCTTCTTCATATTTATGCAATTACAACATTTGTTTCAATTTATTTTTCTTAAGCTTCTTGAATTCACTTAAGGAATAAATGAGTTCTTCTTCAAGATCCACTTACCCGTCCATTTCAACAATTTCTTCCTCTTTTAAATCCATCTTTTCTTTTTCTGTCTTCATTTTCCAAGGCATCACTCTTTGTTTCTATTTCCATGAAGAGAGTTTCTTCACTATCTCTATTAGAGATACTTTCATCACTCTCCTCAGATGAGCTACTAACCCCTTTGGAGTAGATTTTTTTCTTGTGCTTATGGAAGTTCTTCTTTTCATTTTTACCTTGTTTGTAGATCCTTTTGTATTATTGATGTCTTCTCCCTCTCTTTATGTTATGATCTTCTCCATCATCACTATTATCATCTTCTACATATGGACACTTAGCAGCAAAATGTCTTATTTTTCCACATCATTAGAATTTGAAAGGTAGATTACCTTTGTATTTATTGGATCTTTTCTTAAGCTTTCTCTCAAAATGGGCTTCTTTTGCATTAGATTCATTTTTGGAGCTATAGCTTGATTCAAGTTCTTTATTCTTCATCTTCTTAGAATCTTTGAAAGTTGCTTCTCACTTTGATGACTTCTCTTTTCAGTCATTTTATATGTCATGAGGATCCCATGTAGTTCATCCATTATTAATTTATCTAGGTATTTTATTTATTTAATGCCTGAAGCTTTTGCATCAAATCTTAATGGGAGAGACTTTAGCATCTTTCACACAATCATTGAATCTTCAAATTTTTCACCAAGTCCTTGATGGTGTTGATAGTTTCATCCACATAGAGGAGATAGGTTGCAATATTTTTTGTTTCTTTCATTTTTAAGCTCTTGAATTTTCTTCCATGGGTTTGGAGCTTAGCCTTTTTAACTTTGTCATCACCTTCATAGATTTTTTGAAGTTTGTCCCAGATTTCTTTTTCTAATTCACAAGATGGCATTCATGGCTTTTGTGTTATTTTCACTACCCTTCGTTCTAGCCTAATTTGTTGGTGGAGTTGTTAGAGCTATATAACCACTCACTACTGACTCCCAAATATCAAATCCAAGAGTTCAATTAGATAATTTTGCATCCTTATGTTCCAGAATGCATAGTTTTTTTGTCAAACAATGGAGCTCTATTTGAGGAGAAACCTTCTTGACATTTCATGTGTGCTCTAGAGATCTACCTTCTAGTGATTATACTATTTTTGAAGGAACCTAATCTACCAATTGATGAGAAAACACTTATACTAAGATGGGGATGAATCAATACAAGAAAATATTTTACTTATTAAAATTAAACAACCACAATAAAGCAATCACATAATATCTAACAACTAGGAAACACAAGATTTATGCGGAAACACTTTCTGGAGAAAACCACAAAGAAATACTTCTTGGATCTACTATCTAAATTTAGCCACAAAAATAAAATTCTCTTACAAATATTTGTAGGCACCAACTCACTAGAGACACCGATCTCTTCTATATGGAGGCACCAACCTCCAAATGAACAAAGTGTTTTCCTTCTTGAAAGTTGCTACTTCAATGGATGATGATCATTCGAATTTCCTTCATAAAATTTTCTTGCAACTTCTTCACATATGTTTTCTTCTTAAAAAAATATACTTAAATAGGAAAAATATTACATGTATTGCTTTCTTTCTTTTCCCCCACTCTTCTTTCTTTTATATCCCCCTTATTCCTCTTCACCTAATAGAGTCAAACCTTCAAAAGGGGTCGATCACATTTAAGAATAATAAATTTATTTTTATTCTCCCAAGAGGAGCAACTACACCAAGGAGGTCATCCTATTTAAAACAATTATAATTTTAATTTATTTTGAACAACTTGAGAAGTGAGTTCCAAAATTAGATGAGGGTCAATCAACAATCATGTGCACCAAAAATAGAATTAATCCATCATGGAGGCCGGCCAACATTCACACGTAACTTAAATTATATTCAAGGAAAAATATCGAATGGGTTGGCCAACCAATTAATGCTCTTTTGTCTTCAATAATATATTTCCTTTGACATCAATGATAATATTTTCAACACTTCTTTATAAACTAAAAGTAAATTTGCAAAGACCCAACATTTATTAGCCTTGTAAATTCACTAGGTTGTCCATCAACAGTAGAGGATTTCCCATTCTTAAAATTTTGTATAGCCATCAAGATTTTATCTTTACATTGGTTGTGAAGAGATAAATATAAAAATATTGAATGCTTTTTTTATATCATCATTATCATTGTATTGAATATTTTCAACAATAATAGGACCAATAGTCTCTTTATACTCCATTTTTAGCACATTAAAAAATATTTTGAACCTCTATCAACATCATTGAGCCAATTAATCCTTGCTTTGATCCTTGTTTCTTGAGCTTTCTTATTTTGCAAACATCTTAAGTTTTGTATTACTCCCTCAATTAGATAATTAAATTAGCAATGTAAGGATCTAGTTGAACCTAAGATTTAGTAGTAAGAAGTTTCTCTTGAATAATATTCTCAAATGTTATTATATCCATAGCACCTTTCTACCCAATGGTTTGGAATAGACACTTGCAATTTTTCACAAAATTCTCCCAATGGTACATATTAGATTTAATGGGAATCCATTCTTTGTTAACTTTCCTTAGGGTTATTGTGTGTAAGAAAAATATGTGAATTATACTAACAAATAACACACAATAGATGCAATGTATTATAGTAAGGAAATCTAAATAAACAAAACTTAATTCGATCAAGTGATTCCTTAAAAAAATTCCATCTCCCTCTGTTCTTAAATGTCCTAGTAATTGTGCTCTCAGATATTAATTGTGCACTAAATCACTGGGATGCCACCAAAGAAATGAGTAGCCACTAAACTAGAATGCAGAAACTTATGTCTACATCTACATGATTTAATGATTCAGCCTAATGATATGATGAAATGACATGATGAATGAGTTGTTGTATACAGAATGATATGAAAATGATGCAAAGCAGAATTAAACTAATGGAGATGATATGGAAATGACTCTAAATGCTAAATTTAAACAAAATAAGAAACATCTAAAGGAGCCATGATTCTAAACTATTCTAAATGTTGAATCAAAATGTGATAAAGCTCTCAAATGCTAAATGAATTCCTACAAAGTAATGTTATGCAATCTTCTCCTATGAAAAAGTTGTAAATGGGCCTCAATTTATAGATTTCACCAAGGCACCAAGTGAGTTGGCAACAGTGAACGATCAAGATTCGATCTAGAGAGATCAACAGTGAGGAATGAGGAAGGTGGAGAAAATAAGGAAATTGTTCCCTTCAGTAGAACAATCTTGCCAAGTGTAGAAAAGAATCAATTGAAAGAAAAATACATGTGTCCTTGAGTTGGTTAAAATTGTTGAGGGTAAATATCCATTTTAGAAATTAAGAATAATTATTTTCATGTGACACCTAGTGAGTTGGAAGATGAGGTGGAAGGAGGTTAGGAGAATATGGAGAAATGTGACAAAATTTGAATTAAAAATTCAAATTTAATGAAAGGGAATTAATCAAATAAAACAAATTAGTTAAAAAATTTATTTAATTAAATCATGAAGAAAGTGATTTAGAAAAGAAGGAATGAGGAATACGAACTATGTAAATAAATTTTGCAATTTATTTATATAGTAGAGGAATAAATATTTAATTAATTAAATAATCGATATTTAATTAATATTCTCCAGACCAATTTTGGATGTATACATTTTTCCCCTCTTTGAAGTGATGTGTTTACACATTACTTCAAAGAAAAATTTCCTAGTGCTACTAAAATTTTAACAATGCCCTAGACAGCGATTTCAAAAGATAACAGATGTATGCCCCCTTGGGAGATAAATCAAGGAATTTTTTATGATAAAAAGATTTTTGATAATTTTTGAAAATTTTAATTGATTTGTAATGATGATGATGATAAAATTCAACTTTGATGATATTCCAGAGATTTATCTCCCGATATGGAAGAATTAAGCTACCCCAATTAATTGACCCTTTTAAAAATTAAAACATCCCACCAAAATTACCCTTTTAATTACCCTTTATTAAGATTAAAAAGTGAAAACATGATTCATTTGTGCATTGGTAATTTTGAAAATTGGTGAAGTGAGAGATCATTTTTTTAGCATTTGGTGAAAATGGTGATCCCTTACGATACTTACCGATTCGAGCGGGTACGATGACACAATCGACTAGCGGGATACAAACCTCCGGTATGGATTTCGAAATCTTTCTTGTGAATTTGAAATCAATTTTTCCCACCCATAATTTTTGGAGTTTTAAATTTTAAAATCTTTTGGCGCATATGAATAGTTCCCTGGTGCATAGACTAGTTTTAATGGCGCATCTACTTAGAGTTTTAGTGCATCCATTACGTTTAACAATGCATCCATAGACTGTAATAGCACATCCATGTTTTGGCGCAATGAAGGTCTGTAATGGTGCATCGACAGTCTGTAATGGCGCATCAAAGTTTCAGATAGTGGGTCCACTAGAAATAGCACATTAAATTTAAGTTTTGGTGCATATACCAAGAGAAATGACGCGTCAAATTTGATGGCACATCGAAGCGATTCCATGGCGCATCCAATGAATTTTCTAGTGCATTGAAAGAAATGGCGCATTGGTAGTCGGTTATGGCACATAGACCCAATTTGGTGGCACATCTTCCTTTCACTGCATAGAAGCTCTATTATGGCTCATCCAGGATAGATTTGAAGATTGTTTGGTTTTTCTCCTAAAATTTGATGATGTTTACTCACGTCAGCTAATAAATTTTTTTTATGATAGATTAAATTATTTAGTGATCTCATGATAGGCGAGATGCACTAATGATGATGTTGTTTTGACCTCATGTAGGTGAGGATCAAAAATAGATGTTCACAAGATTTGATAGAAAATCTCACTAGAACTGATAGGATGATTGATTGATGTGCTAATTGTGATGTTTTATAATGATAGGAGATGGATTTAGATAATCTTTAGTCCCGAGAGAGGTTCCCACAGACTTGGGAGAGAGGCTGATAGAGATATTATTGAGTGATACAGATTATCCTCACTAATTGATATGCCCTGAATTAGGATTAATCAAGGATTGTTGACTGCATTGGCAGAGAGGTGGCATAGCGACCACAACACTTTTCATCTGGCCACCAAAGAGATGAATTTTGTGCTAGAGGATGTCTACAGAATATTGTGGATTCCTATGGTAGGTGATATCATGACCTATGATCACACTAAGCAGGGAAGTACAAATGCTCTACATCGAATATTCCATGATGACCATATTGCTAGGTATGAGATGCCTTGGTAGGAGATGTTTGAGAGATATGCCCCTTTTCCTTTTGTGCTTGTGGGATTTTTTGGTGGCTTCTTATGTCCTGAAAAGAGGGCAAAGGTATTGTCCGTCGATTGGGGTCAAACATTGGAGCAGATGATTCGATTTGGGACCCATTTCGTTTCGGGTTCATGTATGCTTGTTTAGTTATACCATGATTTGCACCAGGTAGTGTACCTTAGAAGAGCTAGTCTATCCGTAGGTGTGGCCCTCTTATAGATGTGCGCTTCAGAGCATATTGTGGTGACACAGCTAGAGACAGACAGATTTCAACCATTTGGGAGACCATATGCTTATGGTTATGTAGGACCAGTTGTCCAACATAAGCTAGGAAAATTGGAGTATTGGAGATGGGTACTAGATGATCTAGATTCAGTTACATGGAAACCATATGTATACTGCGATCAGTGGGCCGAGGATCACTTGGAGATGCCTTATTTTATGATTGTCAGATACCTTATTGGGCGGACATGCTTTAATATCAAGAGATTCTTGTTGCGGAGGGTGCTTAGATAGTATGAGAGAGTTTAGGGGATGCCTCAGGGATTGGATATGTATGCGCGGAGGCAGCAAGATGCGACCAAGTGGGGGCCCACATTATCTTATGATGTTGCACGTGATGAGTATCATCATTTATAGCCAGTGATCTAGGATTATCTTCTAGCTACTGTTGAGGGATATATGACTTAGGAGTACTCAGTATTTTGCTGAGCATCCATTTCTGAGGATTTCAAGACCTAATGAGCTAGTGTCAGCATTAGAGGATGATGAGGATAGACCACCCAGACGGAGGAGGGGTAGAGGTGGAGGTGAGGAGGAGGCAAGAGGCAGTGATGATGGTGGGGATGATGGTGGTGATGATGGCAGAGATGACGCTGGTGGTGGAGATGGAGGTGGTGGTGCCCACCTAGGATTGGATATTAGAGTGCCTCACAGGAGGATATCCTTAGTGGCAACAACACAATAGTGGGTGCAGATATGGGTGCCCTCACAGCAACAATAGTCTCATATCACAACATTGCATACCCAGGTTTAGACCTTTCAAGGTCAGTTGATACAGGTGCAAGGACAGCTACAAACGTAGACACAATTGTTGGCACAAGTTCAGGCACAACTCTTGCAGGCCTGGGGATAGATACAAACTCTGATGGCTGAGAGGGATGCTACCAAATAGTAGCTAGCTCAGTTGTAGGGCTAGGGACAAGTACAGGGCTAGGTTATTGTATTGAATACGGAGAGGGATGCACTGAGACGACAGGCAGAGTAGGTAGAGGCTATCACTGAGAGGTTGTAGTAGGCTGCGACGGCTATTGGATCCACAAAATATTTTAGGGAGGTTCATTGTACTACATAGGAGGCCCAATTTTATAGAGACCGATATCATGAGCTGGTTCATCCTGAGCAGTGGGCGAGTTTTGCACAATCCCGATCTGGTAGATCACAGTATCAAACAATTAGTGTAGGTGTCACACAACCATTTCCTAGAGGTTGGAGAGATCCATGTGCAATTCCATCAAGTATACCGGGAGGTATAGGTCCATGGATGCCAACACTGTTGAAAAATGAGGTGTTTATTAGCTTAATACTCTGTAAAACTTTAATATTGCTGATCTAAGTAAGCTCTTTCTTTGTTACATATATTCTTTGTGGGTGATTATCTTGATTAATTCATTTTACTATTATAGAATGAAGAGAGAAGTTGATAGAAGAACTAGATAGGATATTAGAAAGATCACACAAGATGTACCATGGAGAAATCCTTTCGGGAAAAAACTCCACCAAGAATTATTCTATTATTCAATCTCTGAATTACAATAGCTCCAATTCTTGCTTGAGAATGTGTCTTCTGTCTTTACCAATCTTCTTCACACTTGCAATAACAATTATGAAAACTCTCTTCAACTTGAATGAGATATAGAGACAATATGCAACCTTGTAATCTCCAAATGGTGATAATTACAATGCACAAGCTCAAGCCCTTAAAAAGGTACGTCATATTCCTTCAAGTTGAGTTATTATGTGAAGACTAAAGCTTACAACATGTGCTTCATGCATTTGGGCATCCCAAACTAAAGCTACAACTTCTCCTTCACTTCAGTGATAATTCCAAAGCTCTTCCTCAAAGTTGGTGCCCTTAAGTAATCCTACTTAACTAAGCCTTCAGAAATATCTTATCATGCATGAGAGGTAAATCCAAGAAAGCATCTTGGGTGCCCAAGTTGGCTCCAAGTGATTTCTAGTTAACTAAAACATTTACTCAACACCATTCATGCAAGAATGGTCATCCCCTGTTAACTGGAGGTAGTCCATGTTATTTGTCATACAACTCAAGTTATTAGCCATGCATTCCAAGTTAACTGAAGCTAACTACATGCAACTCAAAATAACCAACATGTGTGCAACATGCACTTGCATGCAACTAAAGATAATTGAACCATAACTGAACTAAAC
The DNA here is from genome assembly GCA_007258455.2 of Sequoia sempervirens. NCBI lineage: Eukaryota > Viridiplantae > Streptophyta > Pinopsida > Cupressales > Cupressaceae > Sequoia > Sequoia sempervirens. Next base: position 323,880,661 of record VDFB02000017.1, read on the forward strand.
TAAACTAAACTAAACTGAACTTCAAACATGCAAACATCAAATCCTAACTCCTAGGATCTTTACATGCATTCAGAAGTGTTAACTGTTACTCTGTATAGTTAACTGAACACAAGGTGAGTGTCACCTTACCATGTGAGTGTCCCATGTGTCCCTATTATTTAGGAACTCACTATGGACGCCCTCACATGCTTCTTAAGTTTAGAATTAATTACAAATGTCAATAATCATGATTATTTCATCAAATATTAATCTCATCTTAATCTTAGTGTTGTTGAACACATTCCAAGAATCTAGGAGATACATAAAATAATTAATGTTTAGGATTTTCAATTGAATGGAAACCTATTTCCAACAAGCACCACTTGGAAGGAGCACCACATAGCTCTGATATTTGATGCACACTTTGATTTGAACATGTATACATTGATACTTGATGATTTACCGCCATTTTTGATGATGTATTTCTTCATATTCAAATATCCTTGTACCCTTGACATCATTTTGAGATATATGTATACAACGATGATGATGATTGTTCTATATGTTTTATGTGCATTGATCATGGTGGATGCTTTTAATTTCCTATTATGTATGTTATGTGGTGTTTCATGATGATGATATGATATGCCATGGATGCAATATGCGTTATGATTCTATGATGTTTTATGAAAAATTTCTACATGCTATTATTTTCGTTTTGTACTTTTTTGATGCTACTATGTATAATGTAATGGATGGATAATGATGTTAATGCAAAAGTGAATGATTCTACATGCTCTTATGGATGTATGATATGTACAATAATCTATGTTTTCTTATTTTTTGATGCAAATAGATGAATGCATGTATGAAATGGATGAAAAATTTACATATGTTGGTACTTTGTGTCCGAAATGTATATGATATGATCAATGCATTTGCTTTTAGATTTTCATGATGAATATATATATATGATCTAATGAAAATGAATGCTTTAGAGAATGATATGGTAATGCATTTGTTTTTGGATTTTCATGATGCAAATATATGTTCTAATGACTAAATGAAATGACAAAATGATATGATAATGCTATGAATGATGTCCTAATGCTCATGCATCTAAATGATCTTTTTGGAAATGTCAAATGTGCTCAATCTATTAATGATAGAAAATAACATCAACCTTGGAGAAATCTATAAATACCACTACAACATCTAGTATGAATGCAACCTAAACATGCAACTCTAACAATGCAATGTTGTCATCCCAATAATCAATTTATTGTGCTTGGTATCATCATTGAGATTTTAAAATGTTGAAAGTGAGTACACACATCAATGGTATAATTAGACCATGATGACCTGAGTACTACTTCCATGATGTTTGATAGTGCAAGTTAACACAAGCATCTAGGTATAATTAAACCGAGATGACCTGAGCATTCCTCATGTAAACAGACAAGAGTTAATTGTTTTCTTATGCTAATCTAGAATTTCATCATTGATACTTTGTAGAGCATGTCCCACAATGATTCACATAGTAGTAATGATCAACTCATAGATAGCAGGCAAAGAAAAATATCATTCTCAATCATAGCCTTTCTAGCTCTTTGACATCCTTGAATTGCTCCTAAGAAATGATAACAATTATAATGCAAATGATTTTGAACATTTGTGTGAAAGTGATAAAACCGTGATTCAGAGTATCGTCACCAAATGAAACTTTTTGATTAACTTTGTTGTTGTTGGTTGAGATGATTGTTTTTGGTGATTCTTATTGATGTTCAAAGTTGTAGCTCATTTTATTGTTGTGTTTTCACTAAGTTTTCATATTGTTATTTGTCTGTCGCTTTGTAAGCTCAAAGATGGATTTCCCCCAGTGAGTTCAGGATTTTTCCCCCAATGGAAACAAGCTAATTTATTATGGAATATGTACAATGATCAAGAAACTAAGGTGAGACACGACCGACATAGAAAAATATGTACATGAGGCTCAAATGAAGGATGTGGATAATGACAGTAAAGAGCCAGTGATCAACACATGTTCCTATAGAGGAAGAAGCCAACCTGTCACAAATAGCGCCTATTGCTTGGTTTTCACTACTTGATTTTATTGCACTTTTTCAGATTTTATGATTTTTTTTGTATTTTTCTTTTTTGATTTTTTCGTTGTCACCAAGATTCTTGTTTGCCAGATTTTCACCAGGGTGACCATTTTTTTAGGACATTTTCTGATGTTTTTGGATTTTTTCAAGACTTTTTCCAATGTTTTGAATGAGTCATGTGTAGAATTTCTTGAGATGGAAGTTGTTCATGGGCTCTTCGAATAGGTATCCTTCTAGCGTGGATAGCTGGTATGTTCCTAACCCATAGACTGACACAATGATAAAGGGGCCCAACCAATTCAATTCAAACTTTCCTTTCTTCTCTCTATCCTACTGATTGTGTGGATTTTGCTTCAACACTAAGTCACCCACTTGAAATGTTCTAGGTTTGACCTTATGGTTGTAACTTCTAGACATTTTTTTTTGGTAGGCTTTTAAGTGGTTCACTACATGTTGGCGTTGTTCATCTAAAAGTTCCAGTTCTTGTAATCTTGATACCTGATAGTCCTCATCAGAGATGATACCCTTCAATGAAACCCAGAGTAATGGTAATTCATCCTCAATGGGTATAATGGCTTTAGATCCATATACCAGAGCGTATGGTGTGGCTCCTATTGGTGTGTGAATACTGGTGCGGTATGCCCACAGAGCAGGGTTTAATTGGATGTGCCAATCGCCTCCTATGTCATTGACTATTTTCTTCAAGATTTTCAAAATAGTTTTGTTGGAGGCCTCTGCCTGGCCATTTACTTGAGGATAATATGGTGTAGAGAAGCAATGTTGTATATTGAACTTCTCACACAATTCTTGCATGTCTTGATTTTTGAACGGTCTCCCATTGTCAGTAACAATGGATTGAGTGATGCCATAATGATAGATGATGTAATTGAGGATGAATTCTGAAATTTTCTTTCCTATGATGTTGATTAGAGGAACGGCTTCAATACACTTCGTGAAGTATTTTGTAGCTATTATAATAAACTTGTGTCCATTTGATGAAGATGGATACATTTTACCAACAAGATCTAGTACCCACTGATAGAAGGGCCATGTTGATGCAAAAGGTTGGAGTTTCTAAGCTGGTGCATGGACGAGGTTGCCATGAATCTGACATTTTTGACATTTATTCACAAACTGGAAAGACTCCTTTTCCATAGTTGGCCAGTAATATCCTAAATGAAGGAGCTTCTTGGCTAAGATTAGACCACTTGAATGAGTTCCGCAAACACCTTCATGGACTTCTCATAAATCCATTTCAGACTCATTGTGTTCCAGACATCGTAGGAGAGTTCCATCAAGACCTCGTCAGTATAGTACATCCACAATAAGAGTATGTCAGGTAGCTCGACAAATGAAATTGCATTTTTGATTTCGAAACAGGTTGGGTGGAAGGACGTTATCTTTTAGGTAGGTATAAATTTCACCATAGATTGAGGTATTAGTATTGGATAGGTGACAGAGAACTTGGGATTCAGTATCATCATAGGCAGGGGAAAATATTTGTTCCACCAAGAACTCGTAAAGAATTTTTTTCTTTGGAATTTGTAACAAGGAAGCAATAGTAGCCATGGCATCAGCGACTTTATTGTCCACTCTTAAAATCTGTTCAAATTTGATATCCACAAAGTATTTCTTAAAATCATCTAGCGTTCTTTTGTAGGGCATCAGTTTTTCATCTTTTGTTTGATAATCATCATTGACTTGGTTAATGACCAACTGAGAATCTCTGTATACTTTCAATTCTAGGATCTTCCATTCTATAGTTGTTTTAATGCCAATGATTAATGCTTCATACTCTAACATGTTGTTGGTACAAGGGAACATCAGTCTGTATGATTTTGGTATGCTATGTCCTTGTGAAGAGACAAATAGGATTCTGACTCCTAATCCATGTTGGGTGTGGGATCCATCAAAGTATAGTGTCCACTGTTTGGAAGCCAAGGTGAGTACATCAACATCTAGAAATTCAATCTGTAAAGGATGATTATCTAGTAGAGGTTCTTCTGCTAACTAGCCAATGATCTCTTTTCCTTTTATTGCTTTCTTGTCCACATATTGGATATCAAATTCACTAAGTATCATGACCCACTTAGCCATTCTCCTAGTTAAGTTAGCTTTGCTAAGAAGGTATTTGAGAGGGTCTATTTTAGCTATAAACTTGATGGTGTGAATTAGCATGTAGTGTCATAACTGTTGGGTAGAAAACACTACTGCCAAACAAGCCTTTTCAATGGAGGTATAATTGATCTCATAGCCATTTAGTGTCTTGCTAATGTAGTAAATTTCTCTCTCTTTTCCTGCTGAATCTTCTTGGGCTAATAGAGCTCCCAATGATGTCACAGTTGTAGCAATGTATAACAGTAGTGGCTTTCCTTCCGTTGGTGGTACTAGGAAAGGTGGATTCATTAGATACTATTTCAATTGGTTGAAGGCTCCCTCACATTTCTCATCCCATCGAAAAGAAACATTCTTATGCAACAGATAAGTGAAAGGATGGATCTTGTCTACCAACTGTGAAATGAATCTATAGATTGATTGAAACATCCCTTGTAGAGATTGGAGTTGGATGATGTTCTTCAGTGGTGGCATTTCCATGATAGATTTAACTTTGGCTAGGTCTACCTCAATCCCCTTTTATGAAATTATGTACCCCAGGAGTTTGGCTAACGTCACCTCAAACACACATTTCTTGGGATTTAGCCATACATTGAATTTTTCCAATCTAGTGAAAATTTTGTCTAAGATCTCCAAATGTCCCTCTTTGGTATATGATTTAGCCAATAAGTCATCTACACAATCTTCCATGAAACTATGCATCATATCATGAAAAATTGTTGTCATGGCACACTGGTAAGTAGCTCCTACATTCTTCAATCCGAATGGCATGACATTCCAATAGAATGTTCCCCATGGATAGGTGAAGGCTATCTTATCTTGATCCTCTAGAGCTATCTTGATTTGGTTATATCTGGAGAAACCATCCATCAGTGATAACATTCCATGTCCTACCATTAAGTCTACTATGATATCTATGTTTGGAAAAGGAAAATCATCCTTATGACAAGCTTTATTAAGATCTCAGAAATTTGTGCAAATACGAATGTTGTTGTCAGGCTTTGAAACTGTATAATATTGGAAATCCACTCGGCATAGTCAATGGGCCTGATGAATCATGTGTCTAACAACTTCTTTAGCTCTACTTTTACCAATAAAGCGATATGTGGGTGCATTTTCCTCAACTTCTACTTGACTATTTTCACTCATGGTGGTAATGATAGGTGATGCATGATGAGTTTTGGATCAATCCCCGGCATGTCAGCATATGACCAAGCAAAGCTAACTTTTTTTCTATGAAAATTTTGAGAAAGCTTGGTTTTTCTTGGTTTGTCAAAGATGTTGCTAGATGGATGGTCTTTATTGTTTCTTCATTGTCGATATTGATAGACTGTGTGGGTTCAATCAAGACCTTTGTTCTTTCCTGAAAGTGTTCTAGGAGAGTATCAAATCTTCCATCCTTTGACGCCTCAGAGAGGTTTTCACCATTGGATGCACTCTTTTTTTTTACTTTTTCTGGATCTGATACTGCCATTGAATGGTTTTCACCATCAAATCTATTTCCTACATTATTCATTTTGCAGCTAGAAGATTTGATACTCCCTTGTGTGGAAGCCTAGTTATGATGTTCGTTGGTGGAATATGTTTCGGGATTGTTGGCAAAGAGGAAGTTGACGATGGCATCATCATTTGAAAATATAGGGATGTCAAATGGTTCAGTCAGGTCCCAATCTATAGCTCAAGATCTACTAGGGGTAAGAAGTCACCAGACTGGTTAAGGTCAGAGATGGTAAGAGTTCTGATAGTGGTGTATTCAATTTTTCCAATAGCAAAATCAAGGTCTATAAGGTAACTCTCCTATGAATTATCTATTTCACTCTGAGTCGAATCATCTTCACTGGAATCATCAAGGTGTTGTGATCCTAATTCAAATGGTCTAGCACCTAAACCTTATCTCTCTTCGAGGAGGGGTGCATACTTGTGTACCACATCCATAACCTTTTCGTGACAAGACTCTTCTGATAGGGAATCCCACTCATATTCATTAGAATCAGTTTCATGCTCATTACTAGCTTGTAACTGTAGGATTCTTTCAACCACCTTTTCTTTTGTATCCTCTTTATAATCCAGCCTAGTCTTGTCTTTTGGATTAATTAAGATGGGTTGAATTGGCTCTACAATTCCTTCCTTCCTTTTGCCTACAGGGCCTTTCCCCTCATATCCCATCTTTTCCAAAATAGTAAATCCTTTTCCATATTGGGTGCAGTTGTTGTTTGGGATTCTTCTTCATCCTTATAGAGCCAGTTTAGAATATCTTTGTCTTCTGCTTCATCAAACCTAGTGCTTTATTTTATAAACCTACCATCAAATTTGGTAACTGGTGGTGATGTCTGTTGTGTTGATGTGGAGGGTTTCCCATATGACTTCGGGGAAGAGAACTATGAAAGACATAAAGATCATTCAAAGAAATATTCACCAACACCTTTGTCTTTGACTTGGACTTTTTGATCAAATTGCTTTAACAAGGCATTCAATTGAATTTCATGATTTGAGGAGGTGGAGGAAGCAACTTCTTCTTTCTTCTTAGGTTGTTTAGACATGGAACTGGATTGACCTTCATGATTTGAGGAGATGACCAACGGTTTGGATGAGGAACTTGATTGGCTTTGATCATTGGAAGGGGTGGAAATGGAAGCTTCTTTGTTATGAGGCACAACATCTTGGACAAATTTCAGGGTATTGCAATATTGAGGACTATTTGAATCAGTCGAAATGGTGATTTCTTGGCCACCACAAGGAAATTTCAAACATTGATGGTAGGTTGATGAAACCACTTACATTTCATGGATCCATGGGTGACCTAATAGTATGTTATTGGTCAAATCCTTGTCTAAGACTTGGAAGATTACATCTTTTTGAATTGGTCCTACTTGAATAGGTAAGACAATCAATCCTTGTGAAGATATTTCCTCATCATCATATGCCTTTATTGTAATCTTTTTCTTTGAATCAATTGCATTCTCAGAGAATCCCAAGGCATGAACAAACTTTAAAGTACATATATTCACGCCAACTCCTCCATCTATTAGGACACATTTGATGTGGTGTTTATGAATTAGGACTTCAATGTAGAAAGCAACATTGTGGGGATGAGAAATAGATGTTTTATCATTTTTGGAAAAGGATAGGCAATGGGGTGCGGTCAAATGTCCCACCATGGCTTCGAATTTACAAACTTCCAGATTCATTAGTATTGTTGTGTCCACTAGGGATTTTTCCAAAAATCTCTTTGTGGGTAGGTGTTCAAAATCTTGAGCAATTCTAATATCGATATTTGTGTGTGGATCTTTTGTAATTGATCCACTATGTTATATTGATTGGACGATGCAACAAGAGTTTTGGATGAACTTCCTTTTAAAACATATTTGGCCTGTGCTCTTGTGGTCACATTCACTGGAATGTTGTCTAGTTCCCATTGATTTTAATGACATTGATTTGAGTATCATTTACAATCATTTCTAGTTTGATGTCATTGATTTGATTTTCAAGGATAATGATGTCATGTTCTTGTTCGATTGGAATGCCATAGATCAAATTATCATTTGTAGTAATGTCTTGATGGTCACTAGTTTCGATGGTATTCATTTGATCTTCGGCTACTGAGATATGATTTATGATAGTATCATGGGCATAGTTTACATTATTTCCTTTGCTATTTTTTGTAGAAGACTCTCCCTTTTTCGTAGTTCGGTAAAGGATTTTTAAATGCCCTGTGATCTGCATTTGTTTGGGGTTCCTCTATTTATATGATCTTGTTATCTATCAAATCTTGTATTTTTTGTTTCAATTGCATGTAGCTATTTGTTTGATGGCCTTTGCACCAATGAAATTCACAATAATAGGAATCATTCCACCATGATTATTTTACTTTTGGTTCAAAGCCTCGAGTGTCGAGTAGCATTATGAGGTTATTTGCAAGAAGTTCCCTCAATGCAGATTCATGTGATTGACCCAAAGGTGTGAATTTTCTTTGGTTTGATTATGTTTGATATGGTGGAGGTTTTGATGTGGTGTTTCTTTGATTGTGACCTTTTTGATTGTTGGGTGGGTTGATATTTTGATTAGTGCCTTGATTGATGTTTTGATCGGTCTTGGTTGTGGTTCCTGATAGATTAAAGACCAGTTTTGCATTACGTGTTTTGGCAGCACCATCGTTGGAGTTCTTGTTCCTTGTCCAAAATTTGGGTTTCTCATGGTTATGATGGTTGGAAGAGTTAGCATTATTTGATCCTTCATTGTGATTTTTTAATACCTCTCTTTTGACTAAAGCTTCTTTGATTTTGATATTGTTTCCTACCATCTTCTCAAAGCTAGGGGGACATTGCAATTATAGCCTATAACTCATTTCACTGTTAAGATTATCAATGAAAATTTCCATATTTTCTTGTTCGGGTAATGGGATGAGCGTATCAAGTGAATAGCCTCTCCACCTTTGTAAGAATACAGGAAAATATTATCCTTATTTTTGTTTGGTATTACAAAGATCCTTCATGGTTACCTCATGTGCAATGTTATATGAATACTGAGTGATGAATTTGTTGACAAGTTCTTGAACGGATTTTATGCTCGGTTGTAGTTTCAAAAACCATTCCATGCAATGGCCTCCTAAGTTGTGAGGAAAGAGTCTCATCAAATATGTGTCCTCATGAGAAAACTCAAGACTGATTGTATAAAATTCTTGCACATGGTCTATAGGGTCCGATTTTCCATTATATTTGTCATATTTTGGTAAGTCGCAATTTGGGGGAAATGGTATCATGTTTAACCTTCAATCAAAGGGATAGGGGAAAATATCTTGTAACAAGTATCTTTTTGGAGTCCCTCCTTGCATATCTTGTAGTTGTTGTTGAAGGTTTTGCATCTGATGTGTTAGGATAGCCATTTGATCTATAGGAGGTGTTTCAGTCTCAGTTTTCTTTGGGATTCCCTTCAATTTATTGACATCAAAGTCACTTGGTAATTTGGCCCCTTGATTTTCTAACATTAGGAGGTATTTTTCTCCATCTTTTTCAAATATTCTTTCTAGGAATTTATGAAATTTGGGATCCTGGTTTGCTTGTTCTATTTCCTCCTCTGTTATCTCTTCCATTTTGTTTTGAGAAATATTGTGAAAGGGATTTTCCTCTAGTTCACCCATGGTATTTTGAAGTTCAGGTTCTTTGTCCTTAAGTTTTTGTTTTTGGGATCTTGTTAAGACGAGCATGCAAGTGATGAAGGTTTGCTAAATTTTGATCATTATTTGAGAGTGCCAAAGGGATAGCTAGGTTGAATAGAATAATGAATTTTATTGATGTAACCAAGGTGATAAAATTTGATGTAAAGTGTATTGTTTTGAGATGAAGGATGATAAATCCTAATGGGGAAACTCAACTTGATGATCAAATTTTGGGTTTTTGATGATGATTGGGCACTTTTATATGTGTGATCAAAGTTTAGGTAAAGGATTTCACTTGTAGAAGTCATTTTAACAAGTTAGACTCTAAGGAACTTACGGAATAATTCTGAACTTAAGAAGATTTTGCAATTTTGGTTCCAATTGTGAAATGGGGGACAAATTTCCTTTTTAGATGAGATGTTCAAACCTTTGGAAAAGTCTTGGATTTTGGAAGTAGTAAAACGAATACAAGGCGGGGTTATTCTTTGAAGCTTTTCTGTAAAAATCGAAGAGCAATTTGTCTCTAAATTCGTAGAGTGTTGAGAGATGTTTTTTATGAGCTTTTGGACTAAGAGTTATGGACTTTGGTTTCCGGATTTTAATCTTTTGTGAAATTGTTTGATAAAGACCATGTTTAGACTCTATTGTTTAAGAGGAATGCTTTTGAATTGGAAAAGTCTTCTAAATCTAGTTTCAAAATGCTAGATAGAGGTCAAATTTAACTCTCTGGTTATGAATTTTGGTGAATGTGTTGTTATAGTTAGTGAATGCACTAAAAGGAAAATGTGCTATAGCATGGCTTGGATGCACCATAGAAAGACTAGGATGTGCCACAGAATCAGGTGAATGCACCACAGAATAGCTCAAATGCACAAAAATTTTGGGTCTATGCATCACAAAATTTGGTAAATGCGCCACAAAATTTGGGGTATGCTCTAGAAAAAATAGTGAATACGTTATAACAGAAGGTGGATGTGCTGGAAAAGTTGGTGTATGCATTGTAGCATTGGGTATATGCACTAGTAAAAGTGGTTGATGCGCTACAGAAAATAGTGAATGCGTTGAAAGACAAATGTAACAATTTGTTGCCAGTTTACTTGATTTTTCTAGTTTTTGGTCAAAGAATGGTTTGTTCCAAATGATGTGTTCTGAATCACACTTTTTCACTTTTTCCAATGTGTGAGGTTTTTGTTTGAATTTTGTTTTGAAAATAGTTTGACAAACACAATCAAGCAAAGCACACTCCTATGGTTGTGAAAGACTATATTATTTTGAATTCCAAGCAAGTTTTACCCCAACTACACTTATTTTTAGCGGATGAATTCATAAGCTTGGCCACACGAGCTCCCCCTTACAGTGCACTCACTTCTCAGGTCAACCAAGCTTCCAGCCTCCATAAGACTCCCATGGCAGGCTAATCATCTCTACTAAAAATTGCGAGAATGTGGATGCCTTTGCAATGACCGTTGTTGCACCAAAGAATAGATAAAGGTGTTTGGCCAATCTACAAGGGTTTTAGTAAGGAATTTTTGTTTATGGGGGTTGATCCATGCAACGAGAGATCATTGCTGCCCTTCTCGTCAAAACCAACCTCATGATACTGGCGTTTGTTCTAGTATCCACACTTATATACTGGTTGGAAATGCGCTTGGCTTTAGCATGTTACCGATTGGGTCATTCCCTTGGGTGAGTACTTTTTCCCACAAGGTAGGCCCTCTAGGATAAACAAAAGCAAGTGAGTATGCCTGTAGTTTGGTCTATATTTATTTCGCATGAATAAAGAGAGAACACATGTTGTATACCCTACTCACACTCGCAAATAAACAATGGGTCTGACTTTTTGGTCACCCAGTTAAGGGGAGAGCATATGCCTACCATTCAATACACACAAAAGATAATGAAAATGAATGGGTCTTGCTTTTTGGTCACCCAGTTAAGGGGATAGCATATGCCTACCATTCAATACATGCAATAAACATGGGGTCTTTCCTTTTTAATTAGTCTAGATTCCTAATTTAAGCAAGAAGGAAATAAACCAAATCCAGTCCTTGCATCAAATTTATCAGTAGTTTGCTATAAATTTTTCTTTGACAAGCGTTCTTGAGTTTCAACAAAGTCTCTGGCAACATTTATGAAGCCCCCTTATGTGCCACATAATGGCGTGAATGCACTGAAGAAACCAATGGTTGCACCAGAACAGTCAGTGAGTGTGCTAGAGAATCTTTCGTATGTGTCGGAGGCATTAGTGGTTGCACCAAAGAAACTCACGTCCGAACCTATAAAAACATACTTTCCAAAAAATATCAAAATAAAGGGGCTAGGCCCCATAGTGGGCACCAATTTATGTGTGTAAGAAAAATATGTGAATTATACTAACAAATAACAGACAATAGATGCAATGTATTACAGTAAGGAAATCTAAATTAACAAAACTTAATTCGATAAAGTGATTCCTTAAAAACCTTCTATCTCTCTCTATTCTTAAATGTCCTAGTAATTGTGCTCTCATATCTTAATTGTGCACTAAATCACTGGGATGGCACCTAAGAAATGAGTAGCCACTAAACTAGAATGCAAAAACTTATGTCTACATCTACATGATTTAATGATTCAGCTTAATGATATGATGAAATGACATGATGAATGAGTTGTTGTATACATAATGATATGAAAATGATGCAAAGAAGAATTAAACTAATGGAGATGATATGGAAATGACTCTAAATGCTAAATTTAAACAAACTAAGAAACATCTAAAGGAGCCATGGTTCTAATCTAATTGCTAAACTATTCTAAGTGCTGAATCAAAATGCAATAAAGCTCTCAAATGCTAAATGAATTCCTGCAAAGTAATGTTATGCAATCTTCTCCTATGAAAAAGTTGTAAATGGGCCTCAATTTATAGTTTTCACCAAGGCATCAGGTGAGTTGGCAGCAATGAACGATCAGGGTTCGATCTGGAGAGATCAACAACGAGGAATGAGGAAGGTGGAGAAAATAAGGAAATTGTTCTATTTAGAAGAACAATCTTGCCAAGTGTAGAAAAGAATCAATTGAAAGAAGAAGCCATGTGTCCTTGAGTTGGTTAAAATTGTTGAGAGTAAATATCCATTTTAGAAATTAAGAATAATTATTTTCATGTGACACATGGTGAATTGGAAGATGAGGTGGAAGGAGGTTAGAAGAATATGGAGAAATGTGACAAAATTCGAATTAAAAATTCAAATTTAATGAAAAGGAATTAATCAAATAAAACAAATTAGTTAAACTTGTTTATTTAATTAAATCATGAAGAAAGTGATTTAGAAAAGAATGAATAAAGAATACAAACTATGTAAATAAATTTTGCAATTTATTTATATAGTAGAGGAATAAAGATTTTATTAATTAATTAGTCGATATTTAATTAATATTCTCCAAACCAATTTTGGATGTATATAGTTATAATCCCCTCCATACAATATTTATTCTCTAGTAGCTCAATGTTAAGCTTGCATAAATTTTGTTTTCTAACCTTATTAGCATTCATGGTACCTTTAACCAAAATATTAGCCTCAATTGAGTGATGGTTAGATATAGTAAAAGGATTGAATTGAATGCTATTATTTTTATCATTTTCAAAACATAAATAATTTTCATGTGCATAAAATCTTTCAAGTTTGGAATAGATTATTTTTCCATCCTCTTGATTGTTGCACCATATGAACTAGATTTCTTTACTATTTTTTCTTTTATTTTCTATTGGATCAATTAGTTTCAACATATTCTTTCCCTTAACCAAAAATATTTCTCATTACCCTTGCACAGAAGAGGAGCTCTCCCAAATTTATCCTCATTGTATTCAATCATATTAAAATCTTCTTGAACAATTCAAGCAACCTTTGGTAGAGATGAGAATCCATTTCCATATTCTATCCCTATAATCATTTACAACATAAATAGAGCATATATCAAATTTAATTTTGTCTTTCAATGATAACCCAAATTCTTCTATTGCAAAGGAACAACTAGAATTAGCAACATACTTAAACCATCTTGTATTGATCAAAATGATGGTGCCTCTTTTACCCTTGGTATTATTAGAAGTATAGAATTCATAATTATTACAAACAAACTTCATGACATTATCTAACTAAAACCCTATAACTTTAGTTTCTTGCAAAATCAAAAAAATTAAGTCCTTATTCTTACATACATTCTTTACAATTTTTTTCTATCAAAAGACTAAGTCCCTAACATTCTAACTCATGCACTTAATCAACATAGATTAAGAGGAGGGATTTGACTTCTCTAATTTTTTTATAATTTTTCAAAGTATTTTGAGATTTTTTCCTCTTTCACATTTTTATAAATTATTTCCCAACTAAAATTCAATAACTTCAGGAATTCGAGTTTCAATTTTTAATGAGATGAGGATTCAAGTGTTTATGTGAGGTAAGGTAGCCTTTGTTTCCTCCACCTACAACACTTTTTCAATAGGGTTAAGTAATTGAAATAAAAAGGTCCACAATTGCGGTGGAATATTTTTACACTGAAAGGCATATTACAATGGCATCAATGAGTATGTGTACATTGTTATTCTCCCCATTTAAATTGGTGTTTACTAACCTGTCCAAAAGTAAAGTATTTATCAATTGATTTATGCTTTTAAATCATATTTTAAAACAATTTACATACTGTAGAAATTTCCTTGTTTTAACTTTAGTTTCTTAGCGTTTCAATGCCTATGACATCTTAACCTTACCTTTGTTCTTTTTGCTTTTCTTTATTGAGCTTTGTATTTTTGAGAAGGATAACTCTCAACATATATATATATATATATATAATACCTCAAAAGACCAGGAAATTTACGATTATATATATACCATTATATATATATATATATATATATATATACTAGTTTACAATCACCCATTTTAAAACCAAAAAAATAAGAAATTTATCATTAAATACCTCAATAGACCAAGTTACAAATTTGAAAATAGACTTTCTTATATTCCAATATTGTTTCCTCAAAATCCTCTCTTTTATCATTCAATACCAAATTGATAATATAAATTCTCATTTTCGTCTCATTGTCCATACGTGCTAAAAATATGGCTAACATTTATTAATCTAACTTCTTCCCTTAAGAGCTTTCAAGATTCCTTTATTAGGGTTTACTCGGAGGGTCCAGGGCTAAAAAGGGCCCATGTCCACGATTATCTTCACTCCTGACTTCGAACCCTGCTACTTCTAGAGGTACCTCTGCATCTTATGCATTAAGTATATCTTTGTATGATTTCCTGGTTTCAACTGCAATTTCTTCCTCCTCCTCAGCAGATTCCTGGGTTTCATTCTACATAAAGCTGCACACTCAAACAGTAAAGATCCCTTGCTACAAGATTCCAACCGACGCCAAAGGGTATGCTTCAGATCCACAAGAGATATGGGATACAAGGCAATCAATGCTAAGCACTAAACAATCAACCATCGATTTAAAAAAGATACAAAATAAATTTAAATTCAAACAACTAGCAAGCCAAAGCAAAGGCAAAATGAAGATAGAGACCTCAGCTCACTCTAAAAGATTGCAACTCACCAAATAATTCAGAGGAGAACTGGAACGAATAAGACCAAGAATGACGAATAGCACTAATCAAAGTCCATTCAAGCCAAAGGAGGAGCTCACTGGTCGATAATGGAAGATTGCTGCCGGTCTTCCTCGTCAAGCTTAGAGCTCCTCCTCTTTTTCCTCACAAAAGATCCTTTGGTTAATTCTTTATTCTTTGTATCCAGCGTTGTTTCAGTATTAATAAAATAATGATAAGTTCACCATTACAATATTTCATTAGTTTCATTAGTTAATAAAGAGAAAGAACAAACAGAGGGGGATTAATAAGTTTGAGTAAATTGTGTGAATGATTGATGCACATCGCACATACTTGAGTCTTTACGAGATTTCCAGTTTTTTCATTTAATGCAGCTTTCAGCAATTCATGTTTTCGGGTGTTCTTCCATTTCATTAGTAATGTGAAGTAATTCAGGATGTGGGGTTGTATATGTTGATGTTTAGCAGCGTCGGGCTGCTTCTTTGAGACCCACGCGATTGCATTTGGAGGCAATTCAAATGATAGCCTAACGGCTATTTGAATTGTAAAGAAGGCTCGATTTTTAATGAAGGCTCAAATCTCTTATGGCGCGATCTTATTGAAGACAATTCATATTTATATTTAATATTTGTTTTTTGAAGGGTCACAAATTTATTAAGGAGTGCGATCCTCTATGTGGCCGACCTTCCTTTTGATAGAGACATACCTCTTTGCTGTGGCCGACATGTTGTTTATGAAAGGTCACGTCTCCCATCTCCTTGTGTATATATATCCGATGAAGTTTCATTTTTGATCATCCATTCACTCATATTCATTACATGATATCAAGTGCGAAGGTTCATCAAAGTGTGAATTGTCTCAAGTACAGATCGACATTTGTGTAGAAGGCAGAAATCTTTGTTAGCAGATTGCTTCACTCAGTTTTTGTGATCGCATCAGTTTATGGTGCCTTATCTTTGGCCTTCATATCGGCCTTCATTATAAAGAAGAATTCATTGAGATTTAATATATAAGAGATATATTATTGCTAGGTTTTTCTCCCTCAGGAGGAGGGTTTTCCCAGGGTATCTGTTGTGTTGTGTGTTTGAGTTTTGAATTAATTTTTGTGCATTAAATCTGATCATAAATTTAACATGGTATCAGAGCGGGTTTGAAGATCTTGATCAGATTTAGTCTTACAGCGATACTCTTTATTCTTCTTCTCATCTTTGTTCACTTCTATCTCTTCGTCAAGATGGTGATCGGTCTCAAGATCGAGGATAGACTTGAGGGAGCATCTAATTTCACATCTTGGAGATTTAGAATTATGTTCACCTTGGAAGAGAATGAATTGGCAGAGTTCGTGGAGAGCAAAGTCCCCGAGCCTACGGATGAGGAAGAGAAGGTGCAATGGAAGAAGAAAGATACTAAGGCGAAGAAGATGTTAGTTGATTCCGTGAAGGACCATATTGTTCCCATCATCTCTAAGATGAAGACGGCAAGGGAGATGTTTAAGTCTTTGGAGGAGATGTATGAGATCAACAACACAAGCCATGCACTTGCATTGAAGCAACAACTTCATCATGTGAAGATGGCAGAAGGAAAATCTGTCATCGCTTACTTCATGAAGATTTCCAAATTGAGAGATCACTCTCTTCTATTGGTCATTTTGTTGATGTCAAGGATTTGACCATGCTTACCCTTAATGGTCTTCCTTCATCTTGGGAGTCTTACATTCAAGGAATTAGTGCAAGATTGAAACTTCCCAAGTTTGATCGTTTGAAGGCAGATTGTATTCAAGAAGAGTCTAGGTTGGTTGCAAGAGGTATTGGTCGAAGCTCTACAAATGAAGACATTCATGTTCTTTCCATTCAATCCTCGAAGGAGAAAGGAAAAAGAGGAAAGAAAGGATACTTCAAGAGGAATAGAGATAAAGGAGCTGATGGTGCTCCCGCATTCAAGAAGAAGTGGGACCTCTCCAAAGTCCAATGTTTTTGTTGTGACAAGTTTGGTCACTATGCAAAGGATTGCCCAACCAGGCCTAATCAGCATGCTTCATTTGCGGATGTGGATGAGATCTCTCCTCAGAAGGATTCTAGGGAATTTCTATTCTAAGTCATGGGTCTGTGTGCAAGCCGTGAAGGTTGTGTGCTGATTTGAGCGCAAGAGCAGTGTATCTCACTGTGTCCAGTAGTTGCATCCATCAGAATATTTAAAGAGATAAGTATTATTTGTTTTGTTTGAAATCACCTTTCTAGGCTAAATTTTAGTTATATCATCATGTGTGATTAGTTATTTTCATGCAAATTATGAAGATCTCTGAGTGTGACTCTGAGATGAAAAAGAGAACTGCATTTTCATTGTGATAGGATGATCACATCGATACCATTCTCTTGTGCATGGACTATGATGGTACCTTGAGGGGCCTAGTTCTATGTTAAATATGCTAACTACATAATGCATTCAAGAAATCTGTACTTGTGCAGATTGTCTTTTGTTGTGCTGAGTTTAGCACTCTCGAGAGGAGTAAAAGATGGAAGAAAGAGTTATATCAGAATTCAATAAAGATAAGTTTCTTTATCCCTTCATTCTGATTTTTTTGATATATTTCTCCTATAGGTTGATTTATTCATATTTTAATATTGCTCATAAATTCTTATGTATTCATGTTATAACCTGAAATAGTAAACCTTGTATGATTCGAGCCTTGATATTTCTTTGAATAGTTATAAACTGTTAGTAATCTCTCTCCAAAAATGCTTCCAGGACAGATCTAGGAGCAAGAAGGTGATGAGAGATTGCTTAGTGATGAAAAGTTTGAGGCATCTTGCGAGGAAGTCATGCCGACCAAAGAAATGATCAAGTGTGAAGTCACAACTTGCAGCCATGGAACTGAGTTGGTGGCTAGAGGGAGTTCACTTCCAAAAGTCTTCTTTGCAATCTTTGAAGCAGGGATCAAGAGGGAGTTTTGTAACTCACTAAGAAGAAGTGAAGATTACTATATTGCAAAGCTAGGTGCTAAATCCTTAGAAGATCCCTTCCGCCGCTGAGATCAGAATTGCTCAAGACAGTCATCTGGATTTGACATTGGTAGCTCCGCAAACCTATTCAGAATAGAGTGATTTGGGATGAGGTCGAGGAGGATAATCATGAACTCTCTACAGTATCAGAGGTGTGTGCTGGAAAACATTTATCTAAGGCAAGTGTTGCAGGCAATCTTGGACGAAGAGGTCAGAAGGTTGATGGAAGTACTTGAAGATTCAGAGGGAGCCTACTGAACCTAAAGAAGATGATTTGGCAGTTGATTGGATCGTTGATGTATCTAGTCAATACCTGACCAGATATATGCCATGCAGTGAGTGCACTTATTTAGTTCATGTGTGAACCAAGGCAGATACATCTTGTTGCAGCAAAACATATCCGAAGATACTTGCGTGGCACAGTTGGATATGGGTTGAGATATTTTTCAAATGTGGATTTGAAGTTACATGGCTATACTGATTCTGATTGGGCAGGGTGTGTCACTAATCAGAAGATGTTGCTTCAGTTTGGGATCTACTATGATTTCCTGTTGCAGCAAGAAACAATCATCTATAGCATTGAGTACAACAGAGGCATAATATATTGTTGCTTGTATAGTAGCTCGGGAAGCAGTGTGGCTTTGTAAGCTCCTTGCAGGATTGTTTGGACCATAGTAACAGAAATTTGCAAAAAAACCCAATTAATCGCGATTTTTAAAAAATCTGCAGGCTGGATGATTTTTTCCCCGATTTTTTGAAAAATCTTTGACTTTTTGGTCAACGATTTTTTGCCATTTAAAACTGCAAAATCTTCGAAAAACGTGTTCAAAACCTTAAAAAAACGCGAATAAAATTGTGCTGATTTTCACATGAAAAAAAAAAAAAACGATGAGACTATAGCTTGTTGCTTACAATTATGCTTTGATAGATTTTTTCCAAGCATCCATGGCCTGTTCGAAAGCACCTGTTTTAGGCTTTTAGCCATAGCAGCAAGGCAGTGAACTGTTTGATAAAATGCTTTGGTAGACATGTATGAAAAATGTCATAGCATAGACAAGGCAGTGAACTGTTTGAAAAAATGCCTCAAAGAAATGTGTTCTCATGGTGATGGAATGCTATGACAATCCATAGCCATAGGCATTCGTCATGGCATTCCATCACCATGAGACCACATTTTTGAGGCATTTTTCAAACAGTTCACTGCCTTGTCTATGCTATTGCTACTATTATGCTTTGATAGATTTTTTCCAAGCATCCATAGCTTGTTCGAAAGCACTTGTTTTAGGCTTTTAGCCATAGCAGCAAGGCAAAGGAACCGCTTGATAAATGCTTTGGTAGACATGTATGAAAAATGGGTAGCATAGACAAGGTAGTGAATTGTTTGAAAATGCCCCAAAGAAATGCAAATTTCATGGTGATGATTTCGTCAGCGGCATTCCATCACCATGAGACCACATTTCTTTGAGGCATTTTTTCAAACAGTTCACTGCCTTGTCTATGCTATTGCTTACTATTATGCTTTGATAGATTTTTTCCAAGCATCCATAGCTTGTTCGAAAGCACCTGTTTTAGGCTTTTAGACATAGCAGCAAGGCAGTGAACTGTTTGATAAAATGCTCTGGTAGATATGTATGAAAAATGTTGTACCATAGAAAAGGCAATGAACTGTTTGAAAAGATGCCTCAAAGAAATGTGTTCTCATGGTGATGGAATGCAATGACAATCCATCGCCATAGGCATTCATCATGGCATTCCATCATGATGAGACCACATTTCTTTTAGGCATCTTTTCAAACAGTTCGTTGCCTTGTCTATGGCTTGTCATGGCATTCCATCACCATGAGACCACATTTCTTCGAGGCATTTTTTCAAACAGTTCACTGCCTTGTCTTTGCTATTGCTTACTATTATGCTTTGATAGATTTTTTCCAAACATCCATAGCTTGTTCGAAACTGTTTTAGGCTTTTAGCCATAGCAGCAAAGCAGTGAACTGTTTGATAAAATGCTTTGGTAGACATGTATGAAAAATGTCGTAGCATAGACAAGGCAGTGAACTGTTTGAAAAAATGACTCAAAGAAATGTGTCCTCAGGGAATGTCATGACAAGCTAATGCAATTGGCAGCTGCTCCTAGTTATTAGTTATGCAATGTGAAGTAATTGCATAACTGCTTAGGTTGACTTTGTAAAAAACTATATTGTAATTGAAATTTCGTCATCTATCAGCATCTAGTTATTTGTTATGCAATGTGAAGTAATGCTTTGAGTTTGAAAGATGTGCAATGCAATGAATGTAATCAGTAATATGAATATAAACTACAAAATCTATTTTCTACATTTTATTAGTTAAACTCTTTATTTTATTTGCTCTCTATATCTCTATGCTATGGAAATTCCTTTCAATTTCAAAAAAATAGTTTTTATCACTTGTTCTACAATTTTTTACTTTTTTTTAAATCCGATTTTTTCACGATTTTTTCCCGATTTTTTCAAAAAATCTTATACTTTTGGTTTGCCAATTTGTTCCCCAAAAGATTTTTGTTGCTATGGACTTTGGACAATCAATGGAGCCTACTATCATTCATTGTGATAACCAAAGCTGTGTGAAGCTTTCTGTCAATCCTGTGTTTCATGACATAACCAAGCATGTTGAGAACAAATACCATTACATCAAAGATATGGTATTGAGGAAAGCTATACAGTTGAGGTATATCAGCACTAATGAGCAGACGATAGACATTCTCACCAAGCCTCTCTCCAAGATAAAGCTTGTGTACTTTCGAGATAAGCTTGGTATGGTGGAGAATACAGCCTTAACTGAGAAGGAGTTTCAGTATCAATGATCCTCTTTAATGAGTTCTTCTTAGTGAGAGAAGTTCGAAGTGAAATCCTTTGATTAATGAGTTCTTCTCTGTGAGAGAAGTTCGAGGTGAAATCCCTTAATTAATGAGTTCTTCTCTATAAGAGAAGTTTGAGGTGAAATCCCTTGATTCCACCCTCTAGGAGAGCCATGGTGGATGTCATGTGTGTGACTCCATGACAACATCACGTGAGAAAGTTCGTGATGATTTTCTTGTACTTGTGTCTTCACCATTTGGAAGAGCCATGGTGAAAATCATGTTGAGGTGACAACATCACGCAAAGTGATGAACACTTGTACATACCATACATGGTTGTAGCCATTATGCTTGATATCATGTTGAGGTGATATCTGATATTACGATGAGGTGATATTCTTCGTTTCCACTTATGGTTGTAGCCATAGTGGCAGACATCACGATGAGGTGATATGTCTTATGCAGCTAGAAGTATCATCCCTAGCTGAGAGGGAGTGTTGATGTTTAGCAGTGTCGGACTGCTTCTTCCAGACCCACGCGATTGCATTTGGAGGCAATTCAAATGATAGCCTAACGGCTATTTGAATTGTAAAGAAGGCTCGATTTTTAATGAAGGCTCAAATCTCTTATGGCATGATCTTATTGAAGACAATTCATATTTATATTTAATATTTGTTTTTTGAAGGGTCACAAATTTATTAAGGAGTGTGATCCTCTATGTGGCCGACCTTCCTTTTGATAGAGACATACCCCTTTGCTGTGGCCGACATGTTGTTTATGAAAGGTCACGTCTCCCATCTCCTTGTGTATATATATCCGATGAAGTTTCATTGTTGATCATCCATTCACTCATATTCATTACATGATATCAAGTGCGAAGGTTCATCAAAGTGCGAATTGTCTCAAGTACAGATCAGCATTTGTGTAGAAGGCAGAAATCTTTGCTAGCAGATTGCTTCACTCAGTTTTTGTGATTGCATCAGTTTATGGTGCCTTATCTTTGGCCTTCATATCGGCCTTCATTGTAAAGAAGAATTCATTGAGATTTAATATATAAGAGATATATTATTGCTGGGTTTTTCTCCCTCAGGTGGAGGGTTTTCCTAGGGTATCTGTTGTGTTGTGTGTTTGAGTTTTGAAGTAATTTCTGTGCATTAAATCTGATCATAAATTTAACAGTATAAGCCTTTTGTTGGGGTTCCTCCGGCTAGATAAGGAAGTCAAATGGGAAGGAAGACATGAAATGCCTAAAAATTATGGAAACAAACCTTCTTCATAGTATAAAAGTAATTTGCATTGGCGTCCTAGCCATCCATTATAAGCTGAAGGTTATAATATGTGTACAATTTCCTTGTTTGTGCATGTCTGTGAATTTCCATCTAAAAAGTAAAACAACAGGTCTGTCTGAAAAATCCAAGAAATCAAAGCTTGCTTATGAAGTCACCTATTATTTTTTGTATATATTTATTACCAATGCTTTGCTTTAAATTATTCCCAAGCAGCTTTTTATTTGTATTCGAGAGATAAACCGAGACTGCAAGAATTGGAACCTTCCATAGGAAAAACGATGCGTTTGATGATTTTTTCCATGGAACTCTGTTTTTCTTTTCATATTGTCTAGCTCATAAATGCATTTTGATCATTTTTCCTGCCTCTTTCACGGCAAATTTCCTTTATCTTCCACAACTTTTTCCAATTTAATTTCCCATACAAGTTTCCCTAGAAAGATCTCATTTGTTCATCAAATTTTACTGATTACCATGCTCCACAGAGGTCGTAGTTGCTGCCCCAGCATCGACATCAGATTGCTCAAATTGCTTCTTTAATAGGGGTAAAATCTGGTGGTTGCAGGACTATATTTAAACTTTTTAATTGTAAAACACGATCAAAATTTTCTAAAGTCTCTGTCCTATTCTAGAGCAAACTTTGGGCAGAACATCAATAATTGCAAAGGTTTATAGTAATCCTGTATTTACTCTTATTTACTTTTCTATATTTTCTTCTTTGTTGATGAACTCCCATAGCATCTGAAGGGCAATATGGAGTACATAGGCATCATAAATTTTTTGCATGGAAAGCGGGATTAATCATCATATTCAACTCTCTATTCTCTTCAACTCCTCCATCAATAGAATCAATTATCTCCAATTTCTCCTATTTTAAAACTAATTTAAGCTCCCCCAATTACAGCAACTCCCCCCATTAAATCTAGGAGCTGCAAATTGGCATGAACTTGGCACAATACAACCTGTTAAACCTATCCATTGTAACATCCAAAATACTTGGCAAATACTTGGCATCCCCTTGTACAATTGCTAGTCATTGACTTGAACATGATGAATTTTGTAGGTTTGCAGCGAAAATATGATTAAGACTCTGTCTATAACTGCTTTGTTTAGCATTTGAATGTAAGTCCCAATCTCAATTTTATTGTTCAATAATTACTCTCATAGCACTTGTAGTCACAAAGTTGAGTGCTTCTTGTAAATAGAATTAACTTGGCAAATTAAGCAATTCGGCCCAATTCCATAATCTTGACACAAAATGGATTTTGTAACTTGCATAAAAGGTAATTTATTCTAGTTACCATGTGAAGCATATATAAAAGTATAAAATTTATTTCTATTCATTGCACTTGTCAGCATTTTCATTATTTCATTGGAACTCAATTATATATTTCATTACATTCGAATATTGTTAGACAACATTTCAGTTCATTTCACAGAAAGCTTTAGGTTCCACTTTGTTTTTCCTGGAAACTTAAAGACATACATCTTCAAGGGCTGCTTGGCATACCAGTAGCACAGTCATTTCATGTTAGATATGAGGGGTATACATTTCATTACACATTTGGATCCTACATAAAAAAATTAAGAATGTTTAGACACCTTGACACCTTATTGTGATTCCCTATACAGACTTCATATTTAATGCTCTAAATGAAAGGTAAGGAATGCAGGTTAAATGGGTGAACTAGTGAGATTGAGGTGCAATTAAATTGCTGGTATCATCTTCATCATCGGTGTCTAAGCATGCTTGAATTTGAGCCTGACTTAGCTGCTGGAATTTAGTGGCTTCTTCTTCTCTCTTCTTGTGGAATTTTATGGTCCAAGAAACAACACTACCCAAAACTCCCACACCAACCACTACAGAAACAAATGGGATAAACCACTGTAGGTACAGCAAACATGTTAGTATCATGATTTATTGCTCTGACAATCCAAAGCACCATTTGCAAATCTATAATGCTTTGACTTCTATTCTCTAGGAAATATATAAAAGAAGTCAAATTGTTTTGGACTCGTAATACATACCTCATTCCCTCCACCTTCATGGTGAGTGGTTTCAATGTTAGGTGTCGTATCATTAAGGTTATGTGCTGTATAAAAACAGAAGATAAAGGAGTTAGAGGAAAATCAAAATTTTCAACACCCAAGAATGATAACCACTATAAGATCACTCAATCTGTAATATATACACACGCCATTTGCATTCACTGCACCATACAAGTAGAGGTAAGCTTGTATAAAGCCTCTACTATATAGCTTGTAGAGAACAGTGAAAAAAAAAAAAAATTGTTCTGAAATGCAGATTGAAGATGAAAATTTTATTTTCTTGGTTTATTTGTTCATGTAACTTTGAAATTTATACATGGCATAAAAAATAAATTATTGTCATGTTCAAATATCAAAAGTAGTTAATATAAAAATCAGTTTGGCTGTGCCAAATTATAAGCACCTACAGCACATTGAGTCTATGTCTTTAAAGCTCGCTGAAAAGTACAATAAAATAAAACACAAGAATTTCAAAAGCTATGCAATGTGCAAGCAGTTTGCACACATGATCTGCAAAGCACAAATGCATGAGAATTATAACTCTGAAATGTCCTTATACAGATATATAGTCAGGAAGTTGGGAATTTGATAATCACATCCTATTTTCTACAATGTAAGAGGGGTACAATGGAATACTGTGAGTACTATAATAGTGGAGAAGCTAATCTCAAAGGTACTTTCCAAGCACAATTTAGGATTTATCCATTCTTTAGAGAAAAGAATCGTAGGAGTCAAGAATTGAGTATATAACAGTGTACCCCAAGGAAGCATTCCTGGGCTTTGCCCACATTTGCATGTCTGCGGACATTTGGGAGACAGGAAAAAAAGTCCCCTCCCTGTCTCCCATTTATTCTAGGGAATGTCCTCAAAACATCTACCCAAACCGGGGAACATTCCTAGGACACCCCCTTCTGCATAAACATTTTGGGGATGGCCTGCCATCCCTGACGTCCATGTGATGTCACTATACAAAAACCAATAATAAAGTATTTAAAAGAAAAATTAAAAAACCCATCCTTTCATGGGGAGCTCACATTGACACTCAAAAATGGCATGTACCATTAAGGTTCATGTGGCCTCAAAAGCCTTAAATTGGGCTTGGTGTCAGGGACTTTGCCTCTCAATCTTGCCCTGAATTGCAACAGAGAATGCACTATGCTGGGGGCTGCCATACTCAGACCCCCACTCTAGGTTTAGAAAACAAAAAATAAATATTGTTTTGAACTACACCAGATGGAAAATGTTTTTTTTTCCTGGAATTTTTCCAAATGCTACTAATATGTAAACCATTTTGATTTACTTTACATTTATGAATTGACAATTGACATCAAGTTGTCAATTAGCAGCTGTATTCTCAATTTTCTATTTAATTTTGTGTGATTTCAAGTAATGCTACTATGATATAAACCACTCTAATTTATTTTTAATAGCTCTAGGAAAATTCACCGCTAGCAATTCACCGCCAACAATTCACCGTGGGAAAATTCACCGCCACGACAAATTCACCTCAAGGAAAATTCACCACCAGCAATTCACCACTGCGGAATATTCATCGCATCAAAAGTTTGCGATTAATTTTCCGTGGCAGTGAATTGCTGTTGGTGAATTTTCCTTGAGGTGAATTTGTTATGGCGGTGAATTTTCCCATGGTGAATTTTCCAACGGTGAATTGCTGGCGGTGAATTTGCCTGATGCCATTTTTAACATTTATGATTTGACAATTGATATTGAATCAGTTGCATTCTTAATTCCCTATTTAACACTGTAAATTTTCGTGTAAATTTTGTGCAAATTTTGTGAATAGAGAAAATTGAAACAAGTAGAGGCAAAAATACTGATATTTGATTCACTGAAGGCTGCTACAATGACTTTCTTGGAAAAACAGTAAAAGATTACATCACAAACATACAATTAACCATTATTTCAGAGTGAAACAAGGTTGAAGATGCAATTAATGAAGAAAATTACAGAAGTAAAGACCTAATTTTGATTGAAAAAATTCAAGGACTGAATGTCACTTTGCCACAATAAACTTTTCCAGCCTTTGCAACAAAGCATAGGCCTCTTATTTATAGATTTTGAGAAACTCAAAAAGTCATGTTGACTTTAGATATTTTTCCTATGAGTTGTTATCCTTATCCTCTATAGAGAAGATTTACCTTTTTGCTTTATGAGTTGTCATCCTTATCCTCTATAGATAAGATATTTGTAATCTTTATCCTTTGTCCTTTGACTTCCTTGAAGTTAGTGAACTCTATTATTTTTGCATGCTTTGCTAATTTCGCAGAAAATATTTTCTCCTTTTTTTTGTTCCGATCTTTCAAAAAAATCAGGTAACAGTTCTCTGTGCAGCTATTTTTCCTGAATGTAATGCATGGCAAAAGCAAACAATAGGGAGATGGTTGATCTTTAGATTCCTAACTTTTGGGCTTCTTGTTTGAGTCAAATACGCGTTGTACCTACAGAAATGAACACATGAAGGTTCAAGAAAGCAAAGAATTGCAAGGCAATTGATCTAGATGCTTAGAAACATGGTTAATACTGAATTGTGAAGAGTACACCGCCAAGATGGAGGATGGAAATTAAGTATTGGGATATTATTGATTGATGATGATGTTACTGAAGGCCGGAGAAGACAATAAGCTTGTTAAAATGCAAAGAATATAGTGGATACCAGGAAAACGTAGCTTCAACATACTGGAGTTTCCCACATTGGGTTTCTTGAGGGTAACTTCTTGTGTCTATCAGATATATCTCTTTTATTAGTGTATTTAATTTATTTGCCGCATACTTCTATTTCTTGCAATTAATTCACTATCTCAAACATTTAAGAGTGTATAAGAAATCAGTTGAGTGTATGAGCACAAATATAGCATTTTTTAAAACAATTGAGGGTTGAATTCAGTCTCATACAAAGTCAAAGGAAAACACATCCCTGTGGACTATTGTTTTGTGGAAGTGTAAAGAAATCGCATGATTGGTAGTAGCATAGATAAGGTTAGTAACATGCTATGTAATGTATGTAGCATCTATGAGAGCATGTGTAGAATTAAATTATCAAATGTATGATGTAGATGGAAGCTTGAAGGTCTAGAAAACATCATGCATTATCTTTTGAGTGTTGTTTCAGTAGTATAGAACTTTGGAACAACATATAATACAGTAAATCCATGTTGAATAGTGCAATGGATTACCATCTCAATTGCAGATCCAATTTCTTTATCCTGTCAATGCATTGGACATGTTGCATTGCTGTCTAATTCTGTATACAGAATTTGATAAGTTAGATAATCATAATAATCTATTTTATATTGCATCAACATTGATGTTGAATTAAGAGAAAGTGTGCTTTAGAATTGAGTTATATTTCACATTCTTTCAGATTAAAAAGACAGTAGTATTCTATGATGTTTAATCAACCCAAAAATTGGAGGAAGCATGATCTAACTAAAGTTTCTGCTTCCGTGTATGTGATATGCATTTAATTTGAGATAGTATTTTCCACGGAGAAATTTTAACTTGAGAATCTCGATTAAATTGTTTGTCAACTTACAATGGCTCTTACTTTAGTATAATTCCTCAAAACAAAACCCCCACAACCTCTGATCCTTAGGTAATTGAAGAATGCCACAGAGAAAGGAAAACAGTTTTGTAAGCTCTTGAACCTATAGAGAAAAGCAAACAGTCATAAATATTTAGGGAAATGAAGGATAGGAGAATGTGCAACGACAATTGTGCATTTATGTGGTACGTATGGAGTCCAAATTTCTGAAAACACTGATACCAGTTCCCCTGAATATTCTGTAAAATTCCTAAGATGTTTAGCAGGCAGAATTCTCCTATTGCAGGTGGTGTGTACCTTTTGAGGGTGGCTGGGGGGCTTTGGTTGTTATTTGGACCCTCAATAAACAATGAAAATAGCTGGCAAGGATGGAATGCCAATATAGATGATCTGAAGGCAGACTATGATGTCCTTCAAGATCTCTTAACCAAGATGTGCTATAGATTATAGAATAAAAGGATAACATTGATGTATGGCAGAAGCCACTGGGACTGACTCCTATACTGGCAGTGGTGAAACAGTTTATCTCTCAAAAGGTGATGTGAGCATTGAAATAAGATACCAGTTCCCCTGAATAATCTGTAAAATTCGTAAGATGTTTATCAAGCACAATTCTCCTCTTGCAGGCGGTGTGCACCTTTTGAGAATGGCTGGGGGGTTTTGGTTGCTATTTGAACCCTCAATTCAAGATCTCTTAACCAAGCTGTGCTATAGACTAAAGAATAAAAGGATAACATTGATGTATGGCAGAAGCCATTGGTAATGACTGCTATACTGGCAGTTGTGAAACAGTTTATCCCTTAAAAGATGATGTCAGCATTGAACCAAGATATAGCATGATATGTTCTTATGTGGGTTTGCATGGCAACAAGAAACCTAAACTTCAAACACTTAGCAGTAAGACAGTCTCCAGAGTGGCAACATCACTTGTAAATGTCTCTGTAGCAAGTTCATACAGACTATAGGGGTTCTGACGGTGCATTCAAGCAGGACACAGCTAAATGGGGGGAGCCTGTTAAGCATTATATTACATTGGTCACTAGTCTTGGAACAGATGAGATGACAATGCTATGAAAATGAACACTCTTTATGGAGGTTTTTCTGCAGCTCTCATAAATGACTCTGTGTGGTTCATTAATGGGGTCTCTTTTTATAGACTGAACTACTTGTATAATTCTATGATTAGTTTGTGCTATCAATGACTGATACAATGTTCTCTTTTGTCTATTCAATCCATTCAAAAATTTAGTTTTTTCAAATAGACCTTACTTCTGCTGAAGTTCCTA
>VDFB02000017.1:323909723-324042191 GCA_007258455.2 Sequoia sempervirens
TTTTTCCCCTCTTTGAAGTGATGTGCTTACGCATTACTTCAAAGAAAAATTTCCCAGTGCTACTAAAATTTCAACGATGCCCTAGACAGCGATTTCAAAAGATAATAGATGTATGCCCCCTTGGGAGATAAATCAAGGAATTTTTTATGATAAAAAGATTTTTGATGATTTTTGAAAATTTTAATTGATTTGTAATGATGATGATGATAAAATTCAACTTTGATGATATTCCAGAGATTTATCTCCCAATATGGAAGAATTAAGCTACCCCAATTAATTGACCCTTTTAAAAATTAAAACATCCCACCAAAATTACCCTTTTAATTACCCTTTATTAAGAGTAAAAAGTGAAAACATGATTCATTTGTGCATTGGTAATTTTGAAAATTGGTGAAGTGAGAGATCATTTTTTGAGCATTTGGTGAAAATGGTGATCCCTTACGATACTTACCGATTCAAGCGGGTACGATGACACAATCGACTAGCGGGATACAGACCTCCAGTATGGATTTCAAAATCTTTCTTGTGAATTTGAAATCAATTTTTCCCACCCGTAATCTTTGGAGTTTTAAATTTTAAAATCTTTTGGCGCATATGAATAGTTCCCTGGTGCATAGACTAGTTTTAATGGCGCATCTACTTAGAGTTTTAGCGCATCCATTAGGTTTAACGATGCATCCATAGACTATAATAGCGCATCCATGTTTTGGCACAATGAAGGTCTATAATGGCACATCGACGGTCTGTAATGGCGCATCAAAGTTTCAGATAGTGGGTCCACTAGAAATAGCACATTAAATTTAAGTTTTGGTGCATATACCAAGAGAAATGGCGTGTCAAATTTGATGGCACATCGAAGCGAATCCATGGCGCATCCAACGAATTTTCTAGTGCATTGAAAGAAATGGCGCATTGGTAGTCGGTTATGGCACATAGACCCAATTTGGTGGCACATCTTCCTTTCACTGCATAGAAGCTCTGTTATGGCTCGTCCAGGATAGATTTGAAGATTGTTTGGTTTTTCTCCTAAAATTTGATGATGTTTACTCATGTCAGCTAATGATTTGTTTTTGATGATAGATTAAATGATTTAATGATCTCATGATAGGTGAGATGCACTAATGATGATGTTGTTTTGACCTCATGTAGGTGAGGATCAAAAATAGATGTTCACAAGATTTGATAGAAAATCTCAATAGAATTGATAGGATGATTGATTGATGTGCTAATTGCGATGTTTTATAATGGTAGGAGATGGATTTAGATAATCTTCAGTCCTGAGAGAGGTTCCCATGGACTTGGGAGAGAGGCTGATAGAGATATTATTGAGCGATACAGATTATCCTCACTAATTGATATGACCTGAATTAGGATTAATTAGGGATTGTTGACTGCATTGGCAGAGAGGTGGCATAGCGACCACAACACTTTTCATCTGGCCACCGGAGAGATGAATTTTGTGCCAGAGGATGTCTACAGAATATTGCAGATTCCTATGGTAGGTGATATCGTGACCTATGATCACACTAAGCAAGGAAGTAAAAATTCTCTACATCGAATATTCCATGATGACCATATTGCTAGGTATGAGATGCCTTGGTAGGAGATGTTTGAGAGATATGCCCCTTTTCCTTCTGTGCTTGTGAGATTTTTTGGTGGCTTCTTATGTCTCGAAAAGAGGGCAAAGGTATTTTCCGTCGATTGGGCTCAAACATTGGAGCAGATGATTCGATTTGGGACCTATTTCGTTTCAGGTTCATGTATGCTTGTTTAGTTATACCATGATTTGCACTAGGTAGGGTAACTTAGAAGATCTAGTCTATCCACAGGTGTGGCCCTCTTATAGATGTGGGCTTCAGAGCATATTGCGGTGACACAGCTAGAGATAGACAGATTTCAACCATTTGGGAGACCATATGCTTATGGTTATGTAGGACCAGTTGTCCAACATAAGCTAGGAAAATTGGAGTATTGGAGATGGGTACTGGATGATCTAGATTCAGTTACATGGAAACCATATGTATACTATGATCAGTGGGCCAAGGATCACTTGGAGGTGCCTTATTTTATGATTGTCAGATACCTTATTGGGCGAACGTGCTTTATTATCAAGAGATTCTTGTTGTGGAGGGTACTTAGAAAGTATGACAGAGTTTAGGGGATGCCTCAGGGATTGGATATGTATGCACGAAGGCAGCAAGATGCGACCAAGTGAGGGCCCACATTATCTTATGATGTTGCACGTGATGAGTATCATCATTTATAGCCAGTGATCTAGGATTATCTTCTAGCTACTTTTGAGGGATAGATGACTTAGGAGTACTCAGTATTTTGCTGAGCATCCATTTCTGAGGATTTCAAGACCTAATGAGCTAGTGTCAGCATTAGAGGATGATGAGGATAGACCACCTAGATGGAGGAGGGGTAGAGGTGGAGGCGAGGAGGAGGCAGGAGGCAGTGATGATGGTGGGGATGATGGTGGTGATGATGGCGGAGATGACGCTGGTGGTGGAGATGGAGGAGGTGGTGCCCACCCAGGATTGGATGTTAGATTGCCTCACAGGAGGATATCCTTAGTGGAAACAACACAATAGTGGGTGCAGATACGGTTGCCCTCACAGCAACAATAGTCTCATATCACAACATTGCATACCCAGGTTTAGACCTTTCAAGGTTAGTTGATACAGGTGCAGGGACAACTACAAACGTAGACACAATTGTTGGCACAAGTTCAGGCACAACTCTTACAGGCCTGGGGATAGATACAAACTCTGATGGCTAAGAGGGATGCTACCAGATAGTAGCTAGATCAATTGTAGGGCTAGGGACAAGTACAGGGCTAGGTTACTATATTGACTATGGAGAGGGATGCACTGAGGCGACAGGCAGAGTAGGCAGAGGCTATCACTGAGAGGTTGTAGTAGGCTGCGACAGCTATTGGATCCACAAAATATTTTAGGGAGGTTTGTTGTACTACATAGGAGGCCCAATTTTATAGAGACCGATATCATGAGCTGGTTCCTCCTGAGCAGTGGGCGAGTTTTGCATAGTCCCGATCTAGTAGATCACAGTATCAAACAATTAGTGTAGGTGTCACACAACCATTTCCTAGAGGTTGGAGAGATCCATGTGCAATTCCATCAAGTATAGCGGGAGGTATAGGTCCATGGATGCCAACACTGTTGAAAAATGAGGTGTTTATTAGCTGAATACTCTGTAAAACTTTAATATTGCTGATCTAAGTAAGCTCTTTCTTTGTTACATATATTCTTTGTGGGTGATTATCTTGATTAATTCATTTTACTATTGTAGAATGAAGAGAGAAGTTGATAGAAGAACTAGACAGGATATTAGAAAGATCACACAAGATGTACGTGGAGAAACCCTTTGGGAAAAAACTCCACCAAGAATTATTCTATTATTCAATCTCTGAATTACAATAGCTCCAATTCTTGCTTGAGAATGTCTTTTGTCTTTGCAATCTTCTTCACACTGCAATAACAATTATGAAAACTCTCTTCAGCTTGAATGAGATATAGAGACAATATGCAACCTTGTAATCTCCAAATGGTGATAATTACAATGCACAAGCTCAAGCCCTTGAAAAGGTACGCCATATTCCTTCAAGTTGAGTTATTATGTGAAGACTAAAGCTTACAACATGTGCTTCATGCATTTGGGCATCCCAAACTGAAGCTACAACTTCTCCTTCACTTCGGTGATAATTCCAAAGCTCTTCCTCAAAGTTGGTGCCCTTAAGTAATCCTACTTAACTGAGCCTTCAGAAATATCTTATCATGCATGAGAGGTAAATCCAAGAAAGCATCTTGGGTGCCCAAGTTGGCTCCAAGTGATTTCTAGTTAACTGAAACATTTACTCAACACCATTCATGCAAGAATGGTCATCCCTGTTAACTGAGGTAGTCCTGTTATTTGTCATACAACTGTTATTAGCCATGCATTAGAAGTTAGCCGCTAACCATGCAACTCAAAAATAACCAACAACGTGCAACATGCACTCACAACTAAAGATAATTGAACCATGGAACCGGAACAAACTAAATCCAAACTGAACTTCAAACATGCAAACATCAAATCCTAACTCCTAGGATCTTTACATGCATTCAGAAGTGTTAACTGTTACTTGTATAGTTAATTGAACACAAGGTGAGTGTCACCTTACCATGTGGGTGTCCCATGTGCCCCTATTATTTAGGAACTCACTATGGACGCCCTCACATGCTCTTACATTTAGAATTAATTACAAATGTCAATAATCATGATTATTTCATCAAATATTAATCTCATCTTAATCTTAGTGTTGTTGAACACATTCCAAGAATCTAGGAGATACATGAAATAATTAATGTTTAGGATTTGCAATTGAATGGAAACCTATTTCCAACAAGCACCACCTAGAGGGAGCACCACATAGCTCTGATATTTGATGCACACTTTTATTTGGACATGTATACATTGATACTTGATGATTTACCACCATTTTTGATGATGTATTTCTTCATATTCAGATATCCTTGTACCCTTGACATCATTTTGAGATATATGTATACAGCGATGATGATGATTGTTCTATATGTTTTATGTGCATTGATCATGGTGGATGCATTTAATTTCCTATTATGTATGTTATGTGGTGTTTCATGATGATGATATGATATGCCATGGATGCAATATGTGTTATGATTCTATGATGTTTTATGAAACATGTCTACATGCTATTATTTTCGTTTTGTACTTTTTTGATGCTACTATGTATAATGTAATGGATGGATAATGATGTTAATGCAAAAGTGAATGATTCTAATGATGAATGATTCTACATGCTCTTATGGATGTATGATATGTACAGTAGTCTATGTTTTCTTATTTTTTGATGCAAATAGATGAATGCATGTATGAAATGGATGAAAATTTTACATATGTTGGTACTTTGTGTCTGAAATGTATATGATATGATCAATGCATTTGTTTTTAGATTTTCATGATGAATATATATATATGATCTAATGAAAATGAATACTTTAGAGAATGATATGGTAATGCATTTGTTTTTGGATTTTCATGATGCAAATATATGTTCTAATGACTAAATGAAATGACAAAATGATATGATAATGCTATGAATGATGTCCTAATGCTCATGCATCTAAATGATCTTTTTGTAAATGTCAAATGTACTCAATCTATTAATGATAGAAATAACATCAGCCCTAGAGAAATCTATAAATACCACTACAACATCTAGTATGAATGCAACCTAAACATGCAACTCTAACAATGCAATGTTGTCATCCCAATAATCAATTTATTGTGCTTGGTATCATCATTGAGCTTTTAATGTTGAAAGTGAGTACACACATCAATGGTATAATTAGACCATGATGACCTGAGTACTACTTCCATGATGTTTGATAGTGCAAGTTAACACAAGCATCTAGGTATAATTAAACCGAGATGACCTGAGCATTCCTCATGTAAACAGACAAGAGTTAATTTTTTTCTTATGCTAATCTAGAATTTCATCAGTGATACTTTGTAGAGCATGTCCCACAATGATTCACATGGTAGTAATGATCAACTCATAGATAGCAGGCAAAGAAAAATATCATTCTCGATCATAGCCTTTCTAGTTCTTTGACATCCTTGAATTGCTCCTGAGAAATGATAACAACAATCATAATGCAAATGATTTTGAACATTTGTGTGAAAGTGATAAAACCGCGATTCAGAGTATCGTCACCAAATGAAACTTTTTTTTTATTAACTTTGTTGTTGTTGGTTGAGATGATTGTTTTTGGTGATTCTGATTGATGTTCAAAGTTGTAGCTCATTTTATTGTTGTGTTTTCACCAAGTTTTCGTATTGTTATTTGTCTGTCGCTTTGTAAGCTCAAAGATGGATTGCCCCCAGTGAGTTCAGGATTTTTCCCCCAATGGAAACAAACCAATTTATTATGGAATATGTACAATGATCAAGAAACTAAGGTGAGACATGACTGGCATAGAAAAATATGTACATGAGGCTCAAATGAAGGATGTGGATAATGACAGTAAAGAGCCAGTGATCAACACATGTTCCTATAGAGGAAGAAGCCAACCTGTCACAAATAGCGCCTATTGCTAGGTTTTCACTACTTGATTTTATTGCACTTTTTCAGATTTTATGATTTTTTTTGTATTTTTCTTTTTGATCTTTTTGTTGTCACCAAGATTCTTGTTTGCTAGATTTTCACCAGGGTGACCATTTTTTTAGGACATTTTCTGATGTTTTTTGGATTTTTTCAAGACTTTTTCCAATGTTTTGAATGAGTCATGTGTAGAATTTCTTGAGATGGAAGTTGTTCATGGGCTCTTCGAATAGGTATCCTTCTAGCGTGGATAGCTGGTATGTTCCTAACCCATAGACTGACACAATGACAAAGGGGCCCAACCAATTCAATTCAAACTTTCCTTTCTTCTCTCTATCCTGCTGATTGTGTGGATTCTCCTTCAACACTAAGTCACCCACTTGAAATGTTCTAGGTTTGACCTTATGGTTGTAACTTCTAGACATTTTTTGTTGGTGGGATTTTAAATGGTTCACTGCATGTTGGCGTCATTCATCTAACAGTTCTAGTTCTTGTAATCTTGATACCTGATAGTCCTCATTAGAGATGATACCCTTCAATGAAACCCAGAGTAATGGTAATTCAACCTCAATGGGTACAATGGCTTTAGATTCATATACCAGAGTGTATGGTGTGGCTCCTGTTGGTGTGCAAATACTGGTGCGGTATGCCCACAGAGCAGGGTTTAATTGGATGTGTCAATCGCCTCCTACGTCATTGATTGTTTTCTTCAAGATTTTCAAAATAGTTTTGTTGGAGGCCTTTGCCTGGCCATTTACTTGAGGATAATATGGTGTAGAGAAGCGATGTTGGATATTGAACTTCTCACACAATTCTTGCATGTCTTGATTTTTGAACGGTCTCCCATTGTCAGTAACAATGGATTGAGTGATGCCATAATGACAAATGATGTAATTGAGGATGAATTCTAAAATTTTCTTTCCTGTGATGTTGATTAGAGGAACGGCTTCAATACACTTCGTGAAGTATTTTGTAGCTATTATAATAAACTTGTGTCCATTTGATGAAGATGGATACATTTTACCAACAAGATCTAGTACCCACTGATAGAAGGGCCATGTTGATGCAAAAGGTTGGAGTTTCTAAGCTGGTGCATGGATGAGGTTGCCATGAATCTAACATTTTTGACATTTATTCACAAACTGGAAAGACTCCTTTTCCATAGTTGGCTAGTAATATCCTAAATGAAGGAGCTTCTTGGCTAAGATTAGACCACTTGAATGAGTTCTGCAAACACCTTCATGGACTTCTTGTAAATCCATTTTAGACTCATTGTGTTCCAGACATCGTAGGAGAGTTCCATCAAGACCTTGTCAGTATAGTACATCCACAATAAGAGTATGTCAGGCAACTCGACAAATGAAATTGCATTTTTTATTTCAAAACAGGTCGGGTGGAAGGACGTTATCTTTTAGGTAGGTATAAATTTCACCATAGATTGAGGTAGTAGTATTGGATAGGTGATAGAGAACTTGGGATTCAATATCATCATAGGTAGGGTAAAATATTTGTTCCACCAAGAACTAGTAAAGAATTTTTTTCTTTGGAATTTGTAACAAGGAAGCAATAGTAGCCATGGCATCAGCGACTTTATTGTCCACTCTTAAAATCTGTTCAAATTTGATATCCACAAAGTATTTTTTAAAATCATCTAGCGTTCTTTTGTAGGGCATCAGTTTGTCATCTTTTGTTTGATAATCATCATTGACTTGGTTAATGACCAACTGAGAATCTTTGTATACTTGCAATTCTAGGATCTTCCATTCTATAGTTGTTTTAATGCCGATGATTAATGCTTCATACTCTAACATGTTGTTGGTACAAGGGAACATCATTCTGTATGATTTTGGTATGCTATGTCCTTGTGGAGAGACAAATAGGATTCTGGCTCCTAATCCATGTTGAGTGTGGGATCCATCAAAGTATAGTGTTCACTGTTTGGAAGCCAAGGTGAGGACATCAACATCTAGAAATTCAATTTGTAAAGGATGATTATCTAGTAGAGGTTCTTCTACTAACTGGCCAGCGATCTCTTTTCCTTTTATTGCTTTCTTGTCCACATATTGGATATCAAATTCACTAAGTATCATGACCCACTTAGCCATTCTCCTAGTTAAGTTAGCTTTGCTAAGAAGGTATTTGAGAGGGTCTATTTTAGCTATCAACTTGATGGTGTGAATTAGCATGTAGTGTCATAACTGTTGGGTAGAAAACACTACTGCAAAACAAGCCTTTTCAATGGAGGTATAATTGATCTCATAGCCATTTAGTGTCTTGCTAATGTAGTAAATTTCTCTCTTTTCCTGTTGAATATTCTTGGGCTAATAGAGCTCCCAATGATGTCATAGTTGTAGCAATGTATAACAGTAGTGGCTTTCCTTCCGTTGGTGGTACTAGGAAAGGTGGATTCATTAGATACTATTTCAATTGGTTGAAGGCTCCCTCACATTTCTCATCCCATCGAAAAGAAACATTCTTATGCAACAGATAAGTGAAAGGATGGATCTTGTCTACCAACTGTGAAATGAATCTATAGATTGATTGAAACATCCCTTGTAGAGATTGGAGTTGGATGATGTTCTTCAGTGGTGGCATTTCCATGATAGATTTAACTTTGGCTAGGTCTACCTCAATCCCCTTTTATGAAATTATGTACCCCAGGAGTTTGGCTAACGTCACCTCAAACACACATTTCTTGGGATTTAGCCATACATTGAATTTTTCCAATCTA
Organism: Sequoia sempervirens; assembly: GCA_007258455.2. NCBI lineage: Eukaryota > Viridiplantae > Streptophyta > Pinopsida > Cupressales > Cupressaceae > Sequoia > Sequoia sempervirens. The sequence goes on from VDFB02000017.1 coordinate 323,918,603, forward strand.
GTGAAAATTTTGTCTAAGATCTCCAAATGTCCCTCTTTGGTATATGATTTAGCCAATAAGTCATCTACACAATCTTCCATGAAACTATGCATCATATCATGAAAAATTGTTGTCATGGCACACTGGTAAGTAGCTCCTACATTCTTCAATCCGAATGGCATGACATTCCAATAGAATGTTCCCCATGGATAGGTGAAGGCTATCTTATCTTGATCCTCTAGAGCTATCTTGATTTGGTTATATCTGGAGAAACCATCCATCAGTGATAACATTCCATGTCCTACCATTAAGTCTACTATGATATCTATGTTTGGAAAAGGAAAATCATCCTTATGACAAGCTTTATTAAGATCTCAGAAATTTGTGCAAATACGAATGTTGTTGTCAGGCTTTGAAACTGTATAATATTGGAAATCCACTCGGCATAGTCAATGGGCCTGATGAATCATGTGTCTAACAACTTCTTTAGCTCTACTTTTACCAATAAAGCGATATGTGGGTGCATTTTCCTCAACTTCTACTTGACTATTTTCACTCATGGTGGTAATGATAGGTGATGCATGATGAGTTTTGGATCAATCCCCGGCATGTCAGCATATGACCAAGCAAAGCTAACTTTTTTTCTATGAAAATTTTGAGAAAGCTTGGTTTTTCTTGGTTTGTCAAAGATGTTGCTAGATGGATGGTCTTTATTGTTTCTTCATTGTCGATATTGATAGACTGTGTGGGTTCAATCAAGACCTTTGTTCTTTCCTGAAAGTGTTCTAGGAGAGTATCAAATCTTCCATCCTTTGACGCCTCAGAGAGGTTTTCACCATTGGATGCACTCTTTTTTTTTACTTTTTCTGGATCTGATACTGCCATTGAATGGTTTTCACCATCAAATCTATTTCCTACATTATTCATTTTGCAGCTAGAAGATTTGATACTCCCTTGTGTGGAAGCCTAGTTATGATGTTCGTTGGTGGAATATGTTTCGGGATTGTTGGCAAAGAGGAAGTTGACGATGGCATCATCATTTGAAAATATAGGGATGTCAAATGGTTCAGTCAGGTCCCAATCTATAGCTCAAGATCTACTAGGGGTAAGAAGTCACCAGACTGGTTAAGGTCAGAGATGGTAAGAGTTCTGATAGTGGTGTATTCAATTTTTCCAATAGCAAAATCAAGGTCTATAAGGTAACTCTCCTATGAATTATCTATTTCACTCTGAGTCGAATCATCTTCACTGGAATCATCAAGGTGTTGTGATCCTAATTCAAATGGTCTAGCACCTAAACCTTATCTCTCTTCGAGGAGGGGTGCATACTTGTGTACCACATCCATAACCTTTTCGTGACAAGACTCTTCTGATAGGGAATCCCACTCATATTCATTAGAATCAGTTTCATGCTCATTACTAGCTTGTAACTGTAGGATTCTTTCAACCACCTTTTCTTTTGTATCCTCTTTATAATCCAGCCTAGTCTTGTCTTTTGGATTAATTAAGATGGGTTGAATTGGCTCTACAATTCCTTCCTTCCTTTTGCCTACAGGGCCTTTCCCCTCATATCCCATCTTTTCCAAAATAGTAAATCCTTTTCCATATTGGGTGCAGTTGTTGTTTGGGATTCTTCTTCATCCTTATAGAGCCAGTTTAGAATATCTTTGTCTTCTGCTTCATCAAACCTAGTGCTTTATTTTATAAACCTACCATCAAATTTGGTAACTGGTGGTGATGTCTGTTGTGTTGATGTGGAGGGTTTCCCATATGACTTCGGGGAAGAGAACTATGAAAGACATAAAGATCATTCAAAGAAATATTCACCAACACCTTTGTCTTTGACTTGGACTTTTTGATCAAATTGCTTTAACAAGGCATTCAATTGAATTTCATGATTTGAGGAGGTGGAGGAAGCAACTTCTTCTTTCTTCTTAGGTTGTTTAGACATGGAACTGGATTGACCTTCATGATTTGAGGAGATGACCAACGGTTTGGATGAGGAACTTGATTGGCTTTGATCATTGGAAGGGGTGGAAATGGAAGCTTCTTTGTTATGAGGCACAACATCTTGGACAAATTTCAGGGTATTGCAATATTGAGGACTATTTGAATCAGTCGAAATGGTGATTTCTTGGCCACCACAAGGAAATTTCAAACATTGATGGTAGGTTGATGAAACCACTTACATTTCATGGATCCATGGGTGACCTAATAGTATGTTATTGGTCAAATCCTTGTCTAAGACTTGGAAGATTACATCTTTTTGAATTGGTCCTACTTGAATAGGTAAGACAATCAATCCTTGTGAAGATATTTCCTCATCATCATATGCCTTTATTGTAATCTTTTTCTTTGAATCAATTGCATTCTCAGAGAATCCCAAGGCATGAACAAACTTTAAAGTACATATATTCACGCCAACTCCTCCATCTATTAGGACACATTTGATGTGGTGTTTATGAATTAGGACTTCAATGTAGAAAGCAACATTGTGGGGATGAGAAATAGATGTTTTATCATTTTTGGAAAAGGATAGGCAATGGGGTGCGGTCAAATGTCCCACCATGGCTTCGAATTTACAAACTTCCAGATTCATTAGTATTGTTGTGTCCACTAGGGATTTTTCCAAAAATCTCTTTGTGGGTAGGTGTTCAAAATCTTGAGCAATTCTAATATCGATATTTGTGTGTGGATCTTTTGTAATTGATCCACTATGTTATATTGATTGGACGATGCAACAAGAGTTTTGGATGAACTTCCTTTTAAAACATATTTGGCCTGTGCTCTTGTGGTCACATTCACTGGAATGTTGTCTTGTTTCCCATTGATTTTAATGACATTGATTTGAGTATTATTTACAATCATTTCTAGTTTGATGTCATGGATTTGATTTTCAAGGATAATGATGTCTTGTTCTTGTTCGATTGGAATGCCATAGATCAAATTATCATTTGTAGTAATGTCTTGATGGTCACTAGTTTCGATGGTATTCATTTGATCTTCCGCTGCTGAGATATGATTTATGATAGTATCATGGACATAGTTTACATTATTTCCTTTGCTATTTGTTGTAGAAGACTCTCCCTTTTTGTAGTTCGGTAAAGGATTTTTAAATGCCCTGTGATCTGCATTTGTTTGGGGTTCCTCTATTTATATGATCTTGTCATCTATCAAATCTTGTATTTTGTGTTTCAATTGCATGTAGCTATTTGTTTGATGGCCTTTGCACCAATGAAATTCACAATAATAGGAATCGTTCCACCATGATTATTTTACTTTTGGTTCAAATCCTCGAGTGTCGAGTAGCATTATGAGGTTATTTGCAAGAAGTTCTCTCAATGCAGATTCATGTGATTGACCCAAAGGTGTGAATTTTCTTTGGTTTGATTGTGTTTGATATGGTGGAGGTTTTGATGTGGTGTTACTTTGATTGTGACCTTTTCGATTGTTGGGTGAGTTGATATTTTGATTAGTGCCTTGATTGATGTTTTGATCGGTCTTGGTTGTGGTTCCTGATAGATTAAAGACCGGTTTTGCATTACATGTTTTGGCAGCACCATCATTGGAATTATTGTTCCTTGTCCAAAATTTGGGTTTCTCATGGTTATGATGGTTGGAAGAGTTAGCATTATTTGATCCTTCATTGTGATTTTTTAATACCTCTATTTTGACTAAAGCTTCTTTGATTTTGATACTGTTTCCTACCATCTTCTCAAAGCTAGGGGGACATTGCAATTGTAGCCTATAACTCATTTCACTATTAAGATTGTCAATGAAAATTTCCATATTTTCTTGTTCGGGTATGGGATGAGCGTATCAAGCGAATAACCTCTCCACCTTTGTAAGAATATGAGAAAAGATTCTCCTTATTTCTGTTTGGTATTACAAAGATCCTTCATGGTTACCTCATGTGCAATGCTATATGAATACTGAGTGATGAATTTGTTGACAAGTTCTTGAACGGATTTTATGCTCAGTTGTAGTTTTGAAAACCATTCCATGCAATGGCCTCCTAAGCTGCGAGGAAAGAGTCTATCAAATATGTGTCCTCATGAGAAAACTCAAGACTGATTGTTCAAAATTCTTGCACATGGTCTATAGGGTCCGATTTTCCATTATATTTGTCATATTTTGGTAAGTCGCAATTTGGGGGAAATGGTATCATGTTTAACCTTCTATCCAAGGGATAGGGGAAAATATCTTGTAACAAGTATCTTTTTGGAGTCCCTCCTTGCATATCTTGTAGTTGTTGTTGAAGGTTTTGCATCCGATGTGTTAGGATAGCCATTTGATCTATAGGAGGTGTTTCAGTCTCAGTTTTCTTTGGGATTCCCTTCAATTTATTGACATCAAAGTCACTTGGTAATTTGGCCCCTTGATTTTCTAACATTAGGAGGTATTTTTCTCCATCTTTTTCAAATATTCTTTCTAGGAATTTATGAAATTTGGAATCCTAGTTTGCTTGTTCTATTTCCTCCTCTGTTATCTCTTTCGTTTTGTTTTGAGAAATATTGTGAAAGGGATTTTCCTCTGGTTCACCCATGGTATTTTGAGGTTCAGGTTCTTTGTCCTTAATTTTTTGTTTTTGGGATCTTGTTAAGACGGGCATGCAAGTGATGAAGGTTTGCTAAATTTTGATCATTATTTGAGAGTGCCAAAGGGATAGCTAGGTTGAATAGAATAATGAATTTTATTGATGTAACCAAGGTGATAAAATTTGATGTAAAGTGTATTGTTTTGAGATGAAGGATGATAAATCCTAATGGGGAAACTCAACTTGATGATCAAATTTTGGGTTTTTGATGATGATTGGGCACTTTTATATGTGTGATCAAAGTTTAGGTAAAGGATTTCACTTGTAGAAGTCAATTTTAACAAGTTAGACTCTAAGGAACTTAAGGAATAATTCTGAACTTGAGAAGATTTTGCAATTTTGGTTCCAATTGTGAAATGGGGGACAAATTTCCTTTTTAGACGAGATGTTCAAACCTTTAGAAAAGTCTTGGATTTTGGAAATAGTAAAATGAATACAAGGCGGGGTTATTCTTTGAAGCTTTTCTGTAAAAATTGAAGAGCAATTTGTCTCGAAATTCGTAGAGTGTTGAGAGACATTTTTTATGAGCTTTTGGACTAAGAGTTATGGACTTTGGTTTCCATATTTTAATCTTTTGTGAAATCGTTTGATAAAGACCATGTTTAGACTCTATTGTTTAGGAGGAATGATTTTGAATTGGAAAAGTCTTCTAAATCTAGTTTCAAAATGCTAGATAGAGGTCAAATTTAACTCTCTGGTTATGAATTTTGGTGAATGTGTTGTTATAGTTAGTGAATGCGCTAAAAGGAAAATGCGCTATAGCATGGCTTGGATGCACCATAGAAAGACTGGGATGTGCCACAGAATCAGGTGAATGCACCACATAATAGCTCAAATGCACAAAATTTTTGGGTCTATGCATCACAAAATTTGGTAAATGTGCCACAAAATTTGGGGTATGCTCTAGAAAAAATAGTGAATACGCTATAACAGAAGGTGGATGTGCTGGAAAAGTTGGTGTATGCATTGTAGCAGAGGGCATATGCGCTGGTAAAAGTGGTTGATGCGCTACAGAAAACAGTGAATGCGCTGAAAGACAAATGTAACAATTTGTTGCCAGTTTACTTGATTTTTCTAGTTTTTGGTCAAAGAATGGTTTGTTCCAAATGATGTGTTTTGAATCACAGTTTTTCACTTTTTCCAATGTGTGAGGTTTTTGTTTGAATTTTGTTTTGAAAACAGTTTGATAAACACAATCAAGCAAAGCACACTCCTATGGTTGTGAAAGACTATATTCTTTTGAATTCCACGCAAGTTTTACCCCAACTACACTTATTTTTAGCGGATGAATTCAAAAGCTTGGCCACACGAGCTCCCCCTTACAGTGCACTCACTTCTCAAGTCAACCAAGCTTCCAACCTCCATTAGAATCCCATGGCAGGCTAATCATCTCTACTAAAAATTGTGAGAATGTCGATGCCTTTGCAATGACCGTTGCTACACCAAAGAACAGATAAAGGTGTTTGGCCAATCTACAACAAGGGTTTTAGTAAGGAATTTTTGTTCATGAGGGTTGATTCGTGCAGTGAGAGACCATTGCTGCCCTTCTCGTCAAAACCAACCTCGTGATACTGGCGTTTGTTCTAGTATCCACACTTATATACTGGTTGGAAATGCGCTTGGCTTTAGCGTGTTACTGATTGGGTCATTCCCTTGGGTGAGTACTTTTTCCCACAAGGCAGGCCCTCTAGGATAAACAAAAGCAAGTGAGTATACCCGTAGTTTGGTCTATCTTTATTTTGCATGAATAAAGAGAGAACACACATTGTATACCCTACTCACACTCGCAGATAAACAATGGGTCTGACTTTTTGGTCACCCAGTTAAGGGGAGAGCATATGCCTACCATTCAATACACACAAAAGATAATGAAAATGAATGGGCCTGGCTTTTTGGTCACCCAGTTAAGGGGATAGCATATGCCTACCATTCAATACATGCAACATACATGGGGTTCTTTCCTTTTTAATTAGTCTAGATTCCTAATTTAAGCAAGAAGGAAATAAACCAAATCCAATCCTTGCATCAAATTTATCAGTAGTTTGCTATAAATTTTTCTTTGACAAGCGTTCTTGAGTTTCAACAAAGTCTCTGGCAACGTTTATGAAGCCCCCTTATGCGCCACATAATGGCGTGAATGCACCGAAGAAACCAATGGTTGCACCAGAACAATCAGTGAGTGTGCTATAGAATCTTTCATATGCGCCAGAGGCATTAGTGGTTGCGCCAAAGAAACTCACGTCCGAACCTATAAAAACATACTTTCCAAAAAATATCAAAATAAAGGGGCTAGGCCCCATAGTGGGCACCAATTTATGTGGGTAAGAAAAATATGTGAATTATACTAACAAATAATAGATAATAGATGCAATGTATTACAATAAGGAAATCTAAATTAACAAAACTTAATTCGATAAAGCGATTCCTTAAAAACCTTCTATCTCTCTCTATTCTTAAATGTCCTAGTAATTGTGCTCTCATATCTTAATTGTGCACTAAATCACTGGGATGGCACCTAAGAAATGAGTAGCCACTAAACTAGAATGCAAAAACTTATGTCTACATCTACATGATTTAATGATTCAGCTTAATGATATGATGAAATGACATGATGAATGAGTTGTTGTATACATAATGATATGAAAATGATGCAAAGAAGAATTAAACTAATGGAGATGATATGGAAATGACTCTAAATGCTAAATTTAAACAAACTAAGAAACATCTAAAGGAGCCATGGTTCTAATCTAATTGCTAAACTATTCTAAGTGCTGAATCAAAATGCAATAAAGCTCTCAAATGCTAAATGAATTCCTGCAAAGTAATGTTATGCAATCTTCTCCTATGAAAAAGTTGTAAATGGGCCTCAATTTATAGTTTTCACCAAGGCATCAGGTGAGTTGGCAGCAATGAACGATCAGGGTTCGATCTGGAGAGATCAACAACGAGGAATGAGGAAGGTGGAGAAAATAAGGAAATTGTTCTATTTAGAAGAACAATCTTGCCAAGTGTAGAAAAGAATCAATTGAAAGAAGAAGCCATGTGTCCTTGAGTTGGTTAAAATTGTTGAGAGTAAATATCCATTTTAGAAATTAAGAATAATTATTTTCATGTGACACATGGTGAATTGGAAGATGAGGTGGAAGGAGGTTAGAAGAATATGGAGAAATGTGACAAAATTCAAATTAAAAATTCAAATTTAATGAAAAGGAATTAATCAAATAAAACAAATTAGTTAAACTTGTTTATTTAATTAAATCATGAAGAAAGTGATTTAGAAAAGAATGAATAAAGAATACAAACTATGTAAATAAATTTTGCAATTTATTTATATAGTAGAGGAATAAAGATTTTATTAATTAATTAGTTGATATTTAATTAATATTCTCCAAACCAATTTTGGATGTATATAGTTATAATCCCCTCCATACAATATTTATTCTCTAGTAGCTCAATGTTAAGCTTGCATAAATTTTGTTTTCTAACCTTATTAGCATTCATGGTACCTTTAACCAAAATATTAGCCTCGATTGAGTGATGGTTAGATATAGTAAAAGGATTGAATTGAATGCTATTATTTTTATCATTTTCAAAACATAAATAATTTTCATGTGCATAAAATCTTTCAAGTTTGGAATAGATTATTTTTCCATCCTCTTGATTGTTGCACCATATGAACTAGATTTCTTTACTATTTTTTCTTTTATTTTCTATTGGATCAATTAGTTTCAACATATTCTTTCCCTTAACCAAAAATATTTCTCATTACCCTTGCACAGAAGAGGAGCTCTCCCAAATTTGTCCTCATTGTATTCAATCATATTAAAATCTTCTTGAACAATTCAAGCAACCTTTGGTAGAGATGAGAATCCATTTCCATATTCTATCCCTATAATCATTTACAACATAAATAGAGCATATATCAAATTTAATTGTCTTTCAATGATAACCCAAATTCTTCTATTGCAAGGGAACAACTAGAATTAGCAACATACTTAAACCATCTTGTATTGATCAAAATGACGGTGCCTCTTTTACCCTTGGTATTATTAGAAGTATAGAATTCATAATTATTACAAACAAACTTCATGACATTATCTAACTAAAACCATATAACTTTAGTTTCTTGCAAAATCAAAAAATTTAAGTCCTTATTCTTACATACATTCTTTACAATATATTTTCTATCAAAAGACTAAGTCTCTAACATTCTAACTTATGCACTTAATCAACATAGATTAAGAGGAGGAATTTGACTTCTCTAATTTTTTTATAATTTTTCAAAGTATTTTGAGATTTTTTCCTCTTTCACATTTTTATAAATTATTTCCCAACTAAAATTCAATAACTTCAGGAATTCGAGTTTCATTATTTAATGAGATGAGGATTCAAGTGTTTATGTGAGGTAAGGTAGCCTTAGTTTCCTCCACCTACAACACTTTTTCAATAGGGTTAAGCAATTGAAATAAAAAGGTCCACAATTGCGGTGGAATATTTTTACACTGAAAGGCATATTACAATGGCATCAATGAGTATGTGTACATTGTTATTCTCCCCATTTAAATTGGTGTTTACTAACCCGTCATAAAGTAAAGTATTTATCAATTGATTTATGCTTTTAAATCATATTTTAAAACAATTTACATATTGTAGAAATTTCCTTGTTTTAACTTTAATTTCTTAGCGGTTCAATGCCTATGACATCTTAACCTTACCTTTGTTCTTTTTGCTTTTCTTTATTGAGCTTTGTATTTTTGAGAAGGATAACACTCTCTCTCTCTCTATATATATCATTAAATACCTCAAAAGACCAAAAAAATTACGATTATATATATACCATTATATATATATACTAGTTTACAATCACCCATCTTAAAACAAAAAAAATAAGAAATTTATCATTAAATACCTCAAGAGACCAAGTTACAAATTTGAAAATAGACTTTCTTATATTCCAATATTGTTTCCTCAAAATCCTCTCTTTTATCATTCAATACAAATTGATAATATAAATTCTCATTTTCGTGTCATTGTCCATACATGCTAAAAATATGGCTAACATTTATTAATCTACCTTCTTCCCTTAAGAGCTTTCAAGATTCCTTTATTAGGGTTTACTCGGAGGGTCCAGGGCTAAAAAGGGCCCATGTCCACGATTATCTTCACTCCTGACTTCGAACCCTGCTACTTCTAGAGGTACCTCTGCATCTTATGCATTAAGTATATCTTTGTATGATTTCCTGGTTTCAACTGCAATTTCTTCCTCCTCAGCAGATTCCTGGGTTTCATTCTACATAAAGCTGCACACTCAAACAGTAAAGATCCCTTGCTACAAGACTCCAACCGACGCCAAAGGGTATGCCGTCAGATCCACAAGAGATATGGGATAGAAGGCAATCAATGCTAAGCACTAAACAATCAACCATCGATTTAAAAAAGATACAAAATAAATTTAAATTCAAACAACTAGCAAGCCAAAGCAAAGGCAAAATGAAGATAGAGACCTCAGCTCACTCTAAAAGATTGCAACTCACCAAATAATTCAGAGAACTGGAACAAATAAGACCAAGAATGACGAATAGCACTAATCAAAGTCCATTCAAGCCAAAGGAGGAGCTCACTGGTCGATAATGGAGGATTGCTGCCGGTCTTCCTCGTCAAGCTTAGAGCTCCTCCTCTTTTTCCTCACAAAAGATCCTTTGGTTAATTCTTTATTCTTTGTATCCAGCGTTGTTTCAGTATTAATAAAATAATGATAAGTTCACCATTACAATATTTCATTAGTTTCATTAGTTAATAAAGAGAAAGAACAAACAGAGGGGGATTAATAAGTTTGAGTAAATTGTGTGAATGATTGATGCACATCGCACATACTTGAGTCTTTACAAGATTTCCAGTTTTTTCATTTAATGCAGCTTTCAGCAATTCATGTTTTCGGGTGTTCTTCCATTTCATTAGTAATGTGAAGTAATTCAGGATGTGGGGTTGTATATGTTGATGTTTAGCAGCGTCGGGCTGCTTCTTTGAGACCCACGCGATTGCATTTGGAGGCAATTCAAATGATAGCCTAACGGCTATTTGAATTGTAAAGAAGGCTCGATTTTTAATGAAGGCTCAAATCTCTTATGGCGCGATCTTATTGAAGACAATTCATATTTATATTTAATATTTGTTTTTTGAAGGGTCACAAATTTATTAAGGAGTGCGATCCTCTATGTGGCCGACCTTCCTTTTGATAGAGACATACCTCTTTGCTGTGGCCGACATGTTGTTTATGAAAGGTCACGTCTCCCATCTCCTTGTGTATATATATCCGATGAAGTTTCATTTTTGATCATCCATTCACTCATATTCATTACATGATATCAAGTGCGAAGGTTCATCAAAGTGTGAATTGTCTCAAGTACAGATCGACATTTGTGTAGAAGGCAGAAATCTTTGTTAGCAGATTGCTTCACTCAGTTTTTGTGATTGCATCAGTTTATGGTGCCTTATCTTTGGCCTTCATATTGGCCTTCATTATAAAGAAGAATTCATTGAGATTTAATATATAAGAGATATATTATTGCTGGGTTTTTCTCCCTTAGGAGGAGGGTTTTCCCAGGGTATCTGCTATGTTGTGTGTTTGAGTTTTGAATTAATTTCTGTGCATTAAATCTGATCATAAATTTAACATGGTATCAGAGCGGGTTTGAAGAAGATCTTGATCAGATTTAGTCTTACAGCGATACTCTTTATTCTTCTTCTCATCTTTGTTCACTTCTATCTCTTCGTCAAGATGGTGATCGGTCTCAAGATCGAGGATAGACTTGAGGGAGCATCTAATTTCACATCTTGGAGATTTAGAATTATGTTCACCTTGGAAGAGAATGAATTGGCAGAGTTCGTGGAGAGCAAAGTCCCCGAGCCTACGGATGAGGAAGAGAAGGTGCAATGGAAGAAGACAGATACTAAGGAAAAAAAGATGTTAGTTGATTCCGTGAAAGACCATATTATTCCCATCATCTCTAAGATGAAGACGGCAAGGGAGATGTTTAAGTCTTTGGAGGAGATGTATGAGATCAACAACACAAGCCATGCACTTGCATTGAAGCAACGACTTCATCATGTGAAAATGGCAAAAGGAAAATCTGTCATCCCTTACTTCATGAAGATTTCCGAATTGAGAGATCAGCTCTCTTCTATTGGTCATTTTGTTGATGTCAAGGATTTGACCATGCTTGCCCTTAATGGTATTCCTTCATCTTGGGAGTCTTACATTCAAGGAATTAGTGCAAGATCGAAACTTCCCAAGTTTGATCGTTTGAAGGCAGATTGTATTCAAGAAGAGTCTAGGTTGGTTGCAAGAGGTATTGGTCAAAGCTCTACAAATGAAGACATTCATGTTCTTTCCGTTCAATCCTCGAAGGAGAAAGGAAAGAGAGGAAAGAAAGGATACTTCAAGAGGAATAGAGATAAAGGAGCTGATGGTGCTCCCACATTCAAGAAGAAGTGGGACCTCTCCAAAGTCCAATGTTTTTGTTGTGACAAGTTTGGTCACTATGCAAAGGATTGCCCAACCAGGCCTAATAAGCATGCTTCATTTGCGGATGTGGATGAGATCTCTCCTTAGAAGGATTCTAGGGAATTTATATTCTAAGTCATGGGTCTGTGTGCAAACCGTGAAGGTTGTGTGCTGATTTGAGCGCAAGAGCAGCGTATCTCACTGTGTCCAGTATTTGCATCCATCAGAATATTTAAAGAGATAAGTATTCTTTGTTTTGTTTGAAATCACCTTTCTAGGCTAAATTTTAGTTATATCATCATGTGTGATTAGTTATTTTCATGCAAATTATGAAGATCTCTGAGTGTGACTCTGAGATGAAAAAGAGAACTGCATTTTCGTTGTGATAGGATGATCACATCGATACCATTCTCTTGTGCATGGACTGTGATGGTACCTTGAGGGGCCTAATTCTATGTTAAATATGCTAACTACATAATGCATTCAAGAAATCTGTAGCTGTGCAGATTGTCTTTTGTTGTGCTGAGTTTAGCACTCTCGAGAGGAGTAAAAGATGGAAGAAAGAGTTATATCAGAATTCAATAAAGATAAGTTTTTTTATCCCTTCATTCTGATTTTTTTGATATATTTCTCCTATAGGTTGATTTATTCATGTTTTAATATTGCTCATAAATTCTTATGTATTCATGCTATAACCTGAAATAGTAAACCTTGTATGATTCTAGCCTTGATATTTCTTTGAATAGTTATAAACTGTTAGTAATCTCTCTCCAAAAAATGCTTCCAGGACAGATCTAGGAGCAAGAAGGTGATGAGAGATTGCTTAGTGATGAAAAGCTTGAGGCATCTTGCGAGGAAGTCATGCTGACCAAAGAAATGATCAAGTGTGAAGCCACAACTTGCAGCCATGGGACTGAGTTGGTAGCTAGAGGGAGTTCACTTCCAAAAGTCTTCTTTGCAATCTTTGAAGCAGGGATAAAGAGGGAGTTTTGTAACTCACTAAGAAGAAATGAAGATTACTATATTGCAAAGCTAGGTGCTAAATCCTTAGATCCCTTCTGCCGCTGAGATCAAAATTGCTCAAGACAGTCATCTGGATTTGACATTGGTAGCTCCGCAAACCTATTCAGAATAGAGTGATTTGGGATGAGGTCGAGGAGGATAATCCTAAACTCTCTACAGTATCAGAGGTGTGTGCTGGAAAACATTTATCTAAGGCAAGTGTTGCAGGCAATCTTGGACGAAGAGGTTAGAAGGTTGATGCAAGTACTTGAAGATTCAGAGGGAGCCTACTGAACCTAAAGAAGATGATTTGGCAGTTGATTGGATCGTTGATGTATCTAGTCAATACCCGACCAGATATCTTCCATGCAGTGAGTGCACTTAGTTAGTTCATGTGTGAACCAAGGCAGATACATCTTGTTGCAGCAAAACATATCCGAAGATACTTGCGTGGCACAGTTGGATATGGGTTGAGATATTTTTCAGATGTGGATTTGAAGTTACATAGCTATACTGATTCTGATTGGGCAAGGTGTGTCACTGATCAGAAGAGCACCTTTGGATGTTGCTTCAGTTTGGGATCTACTATGATTTCCTGGTGCAGCAAGAAACAATCATCTATAGCATTGAGTACAACAAAGGCATAATATATTGCTGCTTGTATAGCAGCTCGGGAAGCAGTGTGGCTTTGTAAGCTCCTTGCAGGATTGTTTGGACAATCAATGGAGCCTACTATCATTCATTGTGATAACCAAAGCTGTGTGAAGCTTTCTGTCAATCCTGTATTTCATGACATAACCAAGCATGTTGAGAACAAATACCATTACATCAGAGATATGGTATTGAGGAAAGCTATACAGTTGAGGTATATCAGCACTAATGAGCAGACGACAAACATTCTCACCAAGCCTCTCTCCAAGATAAAGCTTGTGTACTTTCGAGATAAGCTTGGTATGGTGGAGAATACAACCTTAATTGAGGAGTTTCAGTATCAATGATCCTCTTTAATGAGTTCTTCTTAGTGAGAGAAGTTCGAGGTGAAATCCCTTGATTAATGAGTTCTTCTCTGTGAGAGAAGTTCGAGGTGAAATCCCTTAATTAATGAGTTCTTCTCTATAAGAGAAGTTTGAGGTGAAATCCCTTGATTCCACCCTCTAGGAGAGCCATGGTGGATGTCATGTGTGTAACTCCATGACAACATCACGTGAGAGAGTCCGTGATGATTTTCTTGTACTTGTGTCTTCACCCTTTGGGAGAGCCATGGTGAAAATCATGTTGAGGTGACAACATCACGCAAAGTGATGAACACTTGTACATACCATACATGGTTGTAGCCATTATGCTTGATATCATGTTGAGGTGATATCTGATATCATGATGAGGTGATATTCTTCGTTTCCACTTATGGTTGTAGCCATAGTGGCAAACATCACGATGAGGTGATATGTCTTATGCAGCTAGAAGTATCGTCCCTAGCTGAGAGGGAGTCTTGCTGTTTAGTAGTGTCAGACTGCTTCTTCCAGACCCACGCGATTGCATTTGGAGGCAATTCAAATGATAGCCTAACGGCTATTTGAATTGTAAAGAAGGCTCAATTTTTAATGAAGGCTCAAATCTCTTATGGCGTGATCTTATTGAAGACAATTCATATTTATATTTAATATTTGTTTTTTGAAGGGTCACGAATTTATTAAGGAGTGTGATCCTCTATGTGGCCGACCTTCCTTTTGATAGAGACATACCTCTTTGCTGTGGCCGACATGTTGTTTATGAAAGGTCACGTCTCCCATCTCCTTGTGTATATATATCCGATGAAGTTTCATTGTTGATCATCCATTCACTCATATTCATTACATGATATCAAGTGCAAAGGTTCATCAAAGTGCGAATTGTCTCAAGTACAGATTGGCATTTGTGTAGAAGGCAGAAATCTTTGCTAGCAGATTGCTTCAATCAGTTTCTGTGATTGCATCAGTTTATGGTGCCTTATCTTTGGCCTTCATATCGGCCTTCATTGTAAAGAAGAATTCATTGAGATTTAATATATAAGAGATATATTATTGCTGGGTTTTTCTCCCTCAGGAGGAGGGTTTTCCCAGGGTATCTGCTGTGTTGTGTGTTTGAGTTTTGAATTAATTTCTGTGCTTTAAATCTGATCATAAATTTAACAGTATAAGCCTTTTGTTGGGGTTGCTCCGGCTAGATAAGGAAGTCAAATGGGAAGGAAGACATGAAATGCCTAAAAATTATGGAAACAAACCTTCTTCATAGTATAAAAGTAATTTGCATTGCGTCCTAGCCATCCATTATAAGCTGACGGTTATAATATGTGTACAATTTCCTTGTTTGTGCATGTCTGTGAATTTCCATCTAAAAAGTAAAACACCAGGTCTGTCTGAAAAATCCAAGAAATCAAAGCTTGCTTATGAAGTCACCTATTATTTTTTGTATATATTTATTACCAATGCTTTGCTTTAAACTATTCCCAAGCAGCTTTTTATTTGTATTCGAGAGATAAACCGAGACTGCAAGAATTGGAACCTTCCATAGGAAAAACGATGCGTTTGATGATTTTTTCCATGGAACTCTGTTTTTCTTTTCATATTGTATAGCTCATAAATGCATTTTGATCATTTTTCCTGCCTCTTTCACGGCAAATTTCCTTTATCTTCCACAACTTTTTCCAATTGAATTTCCCATACAAGTTTCCCTAGAAAGATCTCATTTGTTCATCAATTTTACTGATTACCATGCTCCACAGAGGTCATAGTTGCTGCCCCAGCATCGACATCAGATTGCTCAAATTGCTTCTTTAATAGGGGTAAAATCTGGTGGTTGCAGGACTAAATTTAAACTTTTTAATTGTAAAACACGATCAAAATTTTCTAAAGTCTCTGTCCAATTCTAGAGCAAACTTTGGGCAGAACATCAATAATTGCAAAGGTTTATAGTAATCCTGTATTTACTCTTATTTACTCTTCTATATTTTCTTCTTTGTTGATGAACTCCCATAGCATCTGAAGGGCAATATGGAGTACATAGGCATCATAAATTTTTTGCATGGAAAGCGGGATTAATCATCATATTCAACTCTCTATTCTCTTCAACTCCTCCATCAATAGAATCAATTATCTCCAATTTCTCCTATTTTAAAACTAATTTAAGCTCCCCCAATTACAGCAACTCCCCCCATTAAATCTAGGAGCTGCAAATTGGCATGAACTTGGCACAATACAACCTGTTAAACCTATCCATTGTAACATCCAAAATACTTGGCAAATACTTGGCATCCCCTTGTACAATTGCTAGTCATTGACTTGAACATGATGAATTTTGTAGGTTTGCAGCGAAAATATGATTAAGACTCTGTCTATAACTGCTTTGTTTAGCATTTGAATGTAAGTCCCAATCTCAATTTTATTGTTCAATAATTACTCTCATAGCACTTGTAGTCACAAAGTTGAGTGCTTCTTGTAAATAGAATTAACTTGGCAAATTAAGCAATTCGGCCCAATTCCATAATCTTGACACAAAATGGATTTTGTAACTTGCATAAAAGGTAATTTATTCTAGTTACCATGTGAAGCATATATAAAAGTATAAAATTTATTTCTATTCATTGCACTTGTCAGCATTTTCATTATTTCATTGGAACTCAATTATATATTTCATTACATTCGAATATTGTTAGACAACATTTCAGTTCATTTCACAGAAAGCTTTAGGTTCCACTTTGTTTTTCCTGGAAACTTAAAGACATACATCTTCAAGGGCTGCTTGGCATACCAGTAGCACAGTCATTTCATGTTAGATATGAGGGGTATACATTTCATTACACATTTGGATCCTACATAAAAAAATTAAGAATGTTTAGACACCTTGACACCTTATTGTGATTCCCTATACAGACTTCATATTTAATGCTCTAAATGAAAAGTAAGGAATGCAGGTTAAATGGGTAAACTAGTGAGATTGAGGTGCAATTAAATTGTTGGTATCATCTTCATCATCGGTGTCTAAGCATGCTTGAATTTGAGCCTGACTTAGCTGCTGGAATTTAGTGGCTTCTTCTTCTCTCTTCTTGTGGAATTTTATGGTCCAAGAAACAACACTACCCAAAACTCCCACACCAACCACTACAGAAACAAATGGGATAAACCACTGTAGGTACAGCAAACATGTTAGTATCATGATTTATTGCTCTGACAATCCAAAGCACCATTTGCAAATCTATAATGCTTTGACTTCTATTCTCTAGGAAATATATAAAAGAAGTCAAATTGTTTTGGACTCGTAATACATACCTCATTCCCTCCACCTTCATGGTGAGTGGTTTCAATGTTAGGTGTCGTATCATTAAGGTTATGTGCTGTATAAAAACAGAAGATAAAGGAGTTAGAGGAAAATCAAAATTTTCAACACCCAAGAATGATAACCACTATAAGATCACTCAATCTGTAATATATACACACGCCATTTGCATTCACTGCACCATACAAGTAGAGGTAAGCTTGTATAAAGCCTCTACTATATAGCTTGTAGAGAACAGTGAAAAAAAAAAAAAATTGTTCTGAAATGCAGATTGAAGATGAAAATTTTATTTTCTTGGTTTATTTGTTCATGTAACTTTGAAATTTATACATGGCATAAAAAATAAATTATTGTCATGTTCAAATATCAAAAGTAGTTAATATAAAAATCAGTTTGGCTGTGCCAAATTATAAGCACCTACAGCACATTGAGTCTATGTCTTTAAAGCTCGCTGAAAAGTACAATAAAATAAAACACAAGAATTTCAAAAGCTATGCAATGTGCAAGCAGTTTGCACACATGATCTGCAAAGCACAAATGCATGAGAATTATAACTCTGAAATGTCCTTATACAGATATATAGTCAGGAAGTTGGGAATTTGATAATCACATCCTATTTTCTACAATGTAAGAGGGGTACAATGGAATACTGTGAGTACTATAATAGTGGAGAAGCTAATCTCAAAGGTACTTCCCAAGCACAATTTAGGATTTATCCATTCTTTAGAGAAAAGAATGGTAGGAGTCAAGAATTGAGTATATAACAGTGTACCCCAAGGAAGCATTCCTGGGCTTTGCCCACATTTGCATGTCTGCGGACATTTGGGAGACAGGAAAAAAAGTCCCCTCCCTGTCTCCCATTTATTCTAGGGAATGTCCTCAAAACATCTACCCAAACCGGGGAACATTCCTAGGACACCCCCTTCTGCATAAACATTTTGGGGATGGCCTGCCATCCCTGACGTCCATGTGATGTCACTATACAAAAACCAATAATAAAGTATTTAAAAGAAAAATTAAAAAACCCATCCTTTCATGGGGAGCTCACATTGACACCCAAAAATGGCATGTACCATTAAGGTTCATGTGGCCTCAAAAGCCTTAAATTGGGCTTGGTGTCAGGGACTTTGCCTCTCAATCTTGCCCTGAATTGCAACAGAGAATGCACTATGCTGGGGGCTGCCATACTCAGACCCCCACTCTAGGTTTAGAAAACAAAAAATAAATATTGTTTTGAACTACACCAGATGGAAAATGTTTTTTTTTCCTGGAATTTTTCCAAATGCTACTAATATGTAAACCATTTTGATTTACTTTACATTTATGAATTGACAATTGACATCAAGTTGTCAATTAGCAGCTGTATTCTCAATTTTCTATTTAATTTTGTGTGATTTCAAGTAATGCTACTATGATATAAACCACTCTAATTTATTTTTAATAGCTCTAGGAAAATTCACCGCTAGCAATTCACCGCCAACAATTCACCATGGGAAAATTCACCGCCACGACAAATTCACCTCAAGGAAAATTCACCACCAGCAATTCACCACTGCAGAATATTCATCGCATTAAAAGTTCACGATTAATTTTCCGTGGCGGTGAATTGCTGCTGGTGAATTTTCCTTGAGGTGAATTTGTTATGGCGGTGAATTTTCCCATGGTGAATTTTCCAACGGTGAATTGCTGGCGGTGAATTTCCTGATGCCATTTTTAACATTTATGATTTGACAATTGATATTGAATCAGTTGCATTCTTAATTCCCTATTTAACACTGTAAATTTTCGTGTAAATTTTGTGAATAGAGAAAATTGAAACAAGTAGAGGCAAAAATACTGATATTTGATTCACTGAAGGCTGCTACAATGACTTTCTTGGAAAAACAGTAAAAGATTACATCACAAACATACAATTAACCATTATTTCAGAGTGAAACAAGGTTGAAGATGCAATTAATGAAGAAAATTACAGAAGTAAAGACCTAATTTTGATTGAAAAAATTCAAGGACTGAATGTCACTTTGCCACAATAAACTTTTCCAGCCTTTGCAACAAAGCATAGGCCTCTTATTTATAGATTTTGAGAAACTCAAAAAGTCATGTTGACTTTAGATATTTTTCCTATGAGTTGTTATCCTTATCCTCTATAGAGAAGATTTACCTTTTTGCTTTATGAGTTGTCATCCTTATCCTCTATAGATAAGATATTTGTAATCTTTATCCTTTGTCCTTTGACTTCCTTGAAGTTAGTGAACTCTATTATTTTTGCATGCTTTGCTAATTTCGCAGAAAATATTTTCTCCTTTTTTTTGTTCCGATCTTTCAAAAAAATCAGGTAACAGTTCTCTGTGCAGCTATTTTTCCTGAATGTAATGCATGGCAAAAGCAAACAATAGGGAGATGGTTGATCTTTAGATTCCTAACTTTTGGGCTTCTTGTTTGAGTCAAATACGCGTTGTACCTACAGAAATGAACACATGAAGGTTCAAGAAAGCAAAGAATTGCAAGGCAATTGATCTAGATGCTTAGAAACATGGTTAATACTGAATTGTGAAGAGTACACCGCCAAGATGGAGGATGGAAATTAAGTATTGGGATATTATTGATTGATGATGATGTTACTGAAGGCCGGAGAAGACAATAAGCTTGTTAAAATGCAAAGAATATAGTGGATACCAGGAAAACGTAGCTTCAACATACTGGAGTTTCCCACATTGGGTTTCTTGAGGGTAACTTCTTGTGTCTATCAGATATATCTCTTTTATTAGTGTATTTAATTTATTTGTCGCATACTTCTATTTCTTGCAATTAATTCACTATCTCAAACATTTAAGAGTGTATAAGAAATCAGTTGAGTGTATGAGCACAAATATAGCATTTTTTAAAACAATTGAGAGTTGAATTCAGTCTCATACAAAGTTAAAGGAAAACACATCCCTGTGGACTATTGTTTTGTGGAAGTGTAAAGAAATCGCATGATTGGTAGTAGCATAGATAAGGTTAGTAACATGCTATGTAATGTATGTAGCATCTATGAGAGCATGTGTAGAATTAAATTATCAAATGTATGATGTAGATGGAAGCTTGAAGGTCTAGAAAACATCATGCATTATCTTTTGAGTGTTGTTTCAGTAGTATAGAACTTTGGAACAACATATAATACAGTAAATCCATGTTGAATAGTGCAATGGATTACCATCTCAATTACAGATCCAATTTCTTTATCCTGTCAATGCATTGGACATGTTGCATTGCTGTCTAATTCTGTATACAGAATTTGATAAGTTAGATAATCATAATAATCTATTTTATATTGCATCAACATTGATGTTGAATTAAGAGAAAGTGTGCTTTAGAATTGAGTTATATTTCACATTCTTTCAGATTAAAAAGACAGTAGTATTCTATGATGTTTAATCAACCCAAAAATTGGAGGAAGCATGATCTAACTAAAGTTTCTGCTTCCGTGTATGTGATATGCATTTAATTTGAGATAGTATTTTCCACGGAGAAATTTTAACTTGAGAATCTCGATTAAATTGTTTGTCAACTTACAATGGCTCTTACTTTAGTATAATTCCTCAAAACAAAACCCCCACAACCTCTGATCCTTAGGTAATTGAAGAATGCCACAGAGAAAGGAAAACAGTTTTGTAAGCTCTTGAACCTATAGAGAAAAGCAAACAGTCATAAATATTTAGGGAAATGAAGGATAGGAGAATGTGCAACGACAATTGTGCATTTATGTGGTACGTATGGAGTCCAAATTTCTGAAAACACTGATACCAGTTCCCCTGAATATTCTGTAAAATTCCTAAGATGTTTAGCAGGCAGAATTCTCCTATTGCAGGTGGTGTGTACCTTTTGAGGGTGGCTGGGGGGCTTTGGTTGTTATTTGGACCCTCAATAAACAATGAAAATAGCTGGCAAGGATGGAATGCCAATATAGATGATCTGAAGGCAGACTATGATGTCCTTCAAGATCTCTTAACCAAGATGTGCTATAGATTATAGAATAAAAGGATAACATTGATGTATGGCAGAAGCCACTGGGACTGACTCCTATACTGGCAGTGGTGAAACAGTTTATCTCTCAAAAGGTGATGTGAGCATTGAAATAAGATACCAGTTCCCCTGAATAATCTGTAAAATTCGTAAGATGTTTATCAAGCACAATTCTCCTATTGCAGGCGGTGTGCACCTTTTGAGAATGGCTGGGGGGTTTTGGTTGCTATTTGAACCCTCAATTCAAGATCTCTTAACCAAGCTGTGCTATAGACTAAAGAATAAAAGGATAACATTGATGTATGGCAGAAGCCATTGGTAATGACTGCTATACTGGCAGTGGTGAAACAGTTTATCCCTTAAAAGATGATGTCAGCATTGAACCAAGATATAGCATGATATGTTCTTATGTGGGTTTGCATGGCAACAAGAAACCTAAACTTCAAACACTTAGCAGTAAGACAGTCTCCAGAGTGGCAACATCACTTGTAAATGTCTCTGTAGCAAGTTCATACAGACTATAGGGGTTCTGACGGTGCATTCAAGCAGGACACAGCTAAATGGGGGGAGCCTGTTAAGCATTATATTACATTGGTCACTAGTCTTGGAACAGATGAGATGACAATGCTATGAAAATGAACACTCTTTATGGAGGTTTTTCTGCAGCTCTCATAAATGACTCTGTGTGGTTCATTAATGGGGTCTCTTTTTATAGACTGAACTACTTGTATAATTCTATGATTAGTTTGTGCTATCAATGACTGATACAATGTTTTCTTTTGTCTATTCAATCCATTCAAAAATTTAGTTTTTTCAAATAGACCTTACTTCTGCTGAAGTTCCTAATACATGAACATGGTACTTACTTTTAAGAAACATGTAGTCCGAGTGATGCAATTGTATTTGTGGGGAACCTCTTTGTTGTACTGTGGAGCAAAGCAAAAGAAATTGAATGAAATAAAGATCCGTTAATGGATTCTGTGTGTAGCAAAAGGCTTATCAGAATGAACCTTTGTTAGCAAAGGAAGCCTTGGAGATCAGATGCTTAGAAGGGATAGAACAGTGAACCTGGTCTTTTTCAAGATACATGAAGTCCACTTAGAGATGGTAATTTTGTTGATAATTTGATAACCAACTCCAGTCTAATAATTCAATAACAAAGTTCAAAGCTGTCCATAGGAGGACAGGAAAAGGAAAAGCCCCTCTATCGTGAAGACATTATGTTACTAATCTGAAATAGTTCTTAGTCAATAAACTAGCAAATACAGTTAAATAAAATTATTCTACAGCAATATGATCCCCTTCCCCTTCTCTTGACTATTTTTTCTAGTGTCGACAGTATTTTTGGTAGTATCATATTTAATCTATCATATTTCTCTATTCGTTCCCCACACAAGTTTTGACAATTCAAGAACAATTCTGTTTAAAACCTTAGCATCATAAATCAATCACCACAAACTACCAGTAGCTTTTAAAAAAATGATATACTTATAGCAGTGGGAAAATTACGAATCAAGTTCTATGCAAATTTCATATGGCCTAGAAATTAATGGTCTAAAATTGCAATGTGTGGTTAACGTCATATGTTTGTCCAAAGACTCCAGAAATACATCATCTTATTGGGGGTAAATGGAGTGAGGGTTGAATAGGGTTCATTGATACAAATAGGGCAAAGGCAGCCAGAAAATGTGATTGGGTTAATAATGTAGGGAAGTTGAAAAAGGTTAAGGTACAGAAATATCAATTCCTGCCGTACCATCCATGCAATTTGTGGTTGAATTTACAGACTGGCCTCAATTATCTTATGAAGGGCTTTTGAAATGTCAGTCCTCGGGGTGAAATATCAAATTTTGGACTGGGCTACATATGATAACCAATTCCCATTTTGAAAATCGTTATTTATGAGGCAGGCTGCAGAGGGAATACTAGTAGAAATCTGTCTTAATCATCATGAACGACTTAAAGATGAATTCTCTAGATTAGAACTTGGGTCTCACCTACACAAGGTGCACCCAGAAATCAATTGCCCTGCATCCAGGGGCTAATTGTCTAGAGTTTTAACTTATATCACTACACAGTACTGAATCTTCAGGTTGCATTTATAAGTTATTATAAGTATAACTAATCTCAGGTTGGAGCAACTGCTAGTTATAACATTATATTGCTCGCTAACAAGCAAGTAGTGGTAGACGTGAGAAATCACTGTTAGAACAAAAAGGTATGCATCTATGTAGACTCTGCCTAGGATCAACGTAAGTAGGAATATATGGTGAACTTACTAACTGTTAGCTATCAAAATGGATAAAATAAACAAAACCACACAGTGGCAGGGCACCACTGTATTAAATATCTGTCTATGATACCTAAAAATATAAAAACAAGTAGAGATTGTGAATTCATATAGAAATGGTGCATGGTACAGAAATTCCTGGGAAAACTTATTGAGTGAATTTTTTGGGAAAGTCGTTTTACAACATCCTGAATAGCAAAAGACTTGATTAATGTTTGAACGTTCCGAGCACCTACATGCTTTTCTCACTCGTCAGTTCCATTTTTAATAGTTAGTTAGCCATTGTTAAATATAGTCCTTGATAGACGTGGAAAGAAATCACTTACCCAGTTTAGTGGGAAAGGCGCAATCAACACTTCCTCTCCAATTATGAGGACAGGCACACTCACTGTCTTCTATGATACACTTTGCCTGGTGAAAGCAAAACATACTTCCACAAGGAGCCCCGCTGTGTTCGCAGTGCTCTCCAATATAACCTGGCGGACACTTGCAAGTGTAATTCTCTCCCTGGATGATTTCTTCACAGATGCCCCCATGCTCACACCAGAATGAATTTGTTCCATCACACATCACCTGCTCCTCATCACAATGTTTGCCCCTAACTCACAAACATCACAGTTTTCAATCATGTAAGTCCTCCTAACTGCATTGCTATGTCCACCACATTATATAGGTCTAAGAAATAAAATTACCCAATTTGGCTAAAGAGAAAAACAATGGCCTAAGGACGGTGATTCAACAGTAGGCAAAGATGGCTGACGAATCGTGGTCTGCTGGTGACTCCTAATAAATTTGGCAGCCAGGGGATGACCTTAACCATTCATTCACCAATAAAATAAAATAAAGAGAAAAGCAATGGGTTCCTACCCAAGAAATGGACGATCTCCATCAAGTATAGTGGAAGGATGAGGCAGTTTGCAAATGCATTGCCCATCCTCGTCACATTCTCCACTCTTGCAGAGTCTTCTGTCACACTTCAGTGAACTGCTACATGAAATCTGGATCGCTACCAGTACAACTAATAAGCCTAATACACTCACTCGCCACATTTTTGGTTGATCCTCAATTTACAAAATCTTAATCGATTCCAAATCTGGGTGTGGATGATGCAGGTAACAAACGTGTTTCAGATCTGTGTATGCATTCAAACAGAAATGCAGCGATTAGATTAAGTGGAGTTTTCAAGGTGGCTGTATTCAGTTAAAACATATAATCACCCCTGCCCCCACGCACTTCCACGACTTACTACCACATTAGAAGGGAGGTAAATTTTATCTTTTTAAATTTCCTTGGACATTGTAAGGTAACAAGAGGAGAAAGAAGACAGGATCATGTGCACATTCATCCTCTTTACGTTGTTCACGTTTCTCTTTCTTTGTCAGTTGCATTGTTCTCTTTCAAACAAGATGAGCCATCGGCACTCATTAATAAATTAGATCGAAATGCCTACTGATAAAGAAACCAATCACAAGAAGAAAAAAATGATATAACTGATAAAGTAAATCTCAATTCCAGGGAAAAATTGCAGAATGAACGTGTATAGAAAATCGTATGAATGGATTGCATTTAAGGAGGCGGCATTAAAAAAGGTGAGATAACATGTTACAATTACATTACCCAAAATTTGTTATATAAAAATCTTAAGTAAAAACTTTTAAAAGAGGACTCTTATACCGAGGATTAATAAAAATAGTCAAATTAGTATTAAAAGTTTAACTTTCTGAATCAAGTCAAAACTTTTAAAAGAGGACTCTTATGCCGAGGATTAATAAAAATAGTCAAATTAGTATTAAAAGTTTTTGTTTTTGGTTTTGATTGAAAAGTGTGTTTCATTTATTAAATGGACACACAAGTTACAATATTATTCATATAGATGGCAGCGCTCCCCATTGTTGTCTTTGCTGAAAATTAAAGTGCATTGTCAATACCAAAACTAATTGTCAATCAGATTAAAAGCCCTTTATAGTTCATACAAATGAAAAAAAACATTATACATAATAGTTTTAAAAGTGCATACGCTTGCACTTCTTTCTATGAGGTTGGTATTTATTTTGGCTTTGTTATTAATTCATGTTTAATTTAATAGATATTAGTGTATAAGTTGGCTGGATTAAGTTAATTTTACATCTTTTGTTAATTGAGTTTTTGTAGTTTAGATCCAACTCAGTTTTTATTCATTTCTTCATCTTAATTGGAATCAAATGCCTAACTCTGTCTCTTGATAAAATTGCAAACATGATCATGCTTGCCTTATTGAAATCCCATTTTCACATTCCCCAAGTCAACTACTATTCAAAAATAGATCACTGTACACCATCTTGCACACAAAAAACTTTCAAAATTACACCTAGAATATCATATTTAAAGGCAAGTCCTAAAACACTTATCATTGATCCATTCAACATGTCTCATAGAATCATTTGAATAGGAATTCAAACATTTAAAATGTTAGATCAAAGCATTTTACACTAACACATTATGAATTATACATTAAGCATGTTGCAAATCATGTATTTGAATCATTTGATACAATTGTGGAAAATAAAGGGTCTACCAAAGGTGCAAGGAAGTGTCACACTTCAATCTTAGTATAGCAACCTCCTAAATGTGTTCTTTAACTCTACCTTGATCTTAAATCAAATATTAATGAAGAGGTAATTTTTTTGAAGGAGAACGACTATCACATATAGAATCATATATGGGAGACCTAGATAGGGTTGCACATGGTTGCATTCAATTACAATGCAAACTTGAGTGACTCATTAACTATAGAAGTGATACTTCATATTTGATATTTATAGTTGGGCAAGGGTTGTCAAAGACATCTACATAGTAAATGTTTTGGATCTTGTTGTGCCTTGTACCCGCACCCCATTTTGGATTGCCACATGCCCCCCCCCCCCTTTTGTGCTTTCTTTTATTTACTTGGTGTTTGTTCCCCCTTGTTTTATTTGCTTGGTTTTCCTTGTCTTTTGTTTATTGTTGGATATTTGGGGCTCTCCATCTCAACATGACAATGACGTCGGCCTTGATTCCTAATGTTTGTTTTTCTTTCCCTCATGTGCTCCTCATTCATTGAGATGTCAAGTATCCTCATCCAAGTATGACATTATGAGATACCTCAATCCCTGATCTTTGATGAGGTTGATCAAGAAACCTTCCAAGTAGACTATCCCATTGAGGTGTCTTGTAATCTCACCTACCACTAGGTGTCATATTAATGGCAATTTTGGCATGTGCTTTTTTGGGAGTTTTTATTTATGATTTCCTTATTTTTTGAGCCATTTTGCTATTATGGTTTGAGCTCTCATGTATCACTTGCATCATAGCTACAAAGCCTTATGTGTGCTCATGGTGCTCAAGCTCATGTTGGTGTGGTGTACATGGTTCCATTCTTGTGATTGGCATTTGTTTCCTTCTCATCATTGTCAGGTAGTGTTCTAGCCCGTACTTGTGCTTTCATGATGTTTTTAGATATGCTTGTTTTTTTCTTTTTGTACTGTTTTCTCATTTTTCTTGTATTTGATAACATGTACATTTTGTCATTTGTATTTGTTTTCTTGTTAGATTCGATTTTGCCTTTTAATTTTTTGTTTGTTCTTTATTTTTTTATTTTGATCTTTATCAAATCCATTTTTTTCCATGACACATTGATCAAGGTGTTTGTGATGTTGTCATTGCACCTCCTTGAACCATCAGCCCATTTAATGATCTCATGCCATTTCAGCATGAGGTTAGGATCCTTCCTGATCCTCAAACTCCACTGTTCCATTCACAAAAGTAGTCCATCAGATTTTGGTGGTCGGGTGTCCTCCATTTCACTTGACAAATCTGGCATTACCTTGGAGTCATTCCTGCCCCGATTCTCGAACCATGACACTCTGCGTCGTATGTTTATTGACCATCAGTGATCGAGGTTCTCTTTATCCGATCTAATCTTTTGGCATGACGTATGAGATATACCAAACCCTCTATCCCTAATAAAGTCGCGATTCAAAATTGATTTATCCTTGGGATAGGGGTTCCTTAAATGCTGCTTCTTTGAGGTAAGGTTCGTGTGATAGCCCTAACAATCGACCCTTGACGATCCACATTATGTATTCACATGCAAGATCGGGTCATCAAGGATACCTTTGCTTGTCTGCCTAAATATCACGAGGTATTCGGTAAGCTCGTTGCCTGACACCCAATATTCTATTTTATCCTACATATAAGGGATCGGGTTGCCAGAGATCATTAGGCTCGTTTACTTTTATGTCACAAGTTACTCAGTATGCTCGATGCCCAATCTCTAACAACAATCAACACCATATTACTGCCGTCTGTTATTGTTATGTCTGTTGCTGTTTTGTATCAGCAGGTATTTTGCAGTTTAATACTGCAATCTCTATGTATTTTTATGCATATTCAAAAATAATAATCAACATCATATACTTTATGTGAAATTAAGGCATCAACATATCTTTTGAATTTCTTGCTTTAGCTTTAGAGTATGTATTAAGGTGTATGTCTAAAGTCCAAAACCCAACAACATGATTTTTTTCTAAATATGAATCCACGGTCTTTTACACTATTTAGTATCGGATATTAGAGAACCCTGAAGGTCGATGGATGAGTATGTTAGAATTTTGGTTAAGTAATGATCTTAAAAGGAGTTTTAAGTAAACTTTCTTGTTCTCCCTAATGATGTCTAGCTATGGTGATTATGTAAATTTTGCAGAGTGATGCAAGGAGAGCAAGCAAAGATGAAGTATGGATTCAATGGGTATCATGCCCCTTTCAAGATGTTCTCTTCCTATAATGAGATTGGTGATATCAACCTTAGACATGTAGATGTTGCAATTTTTTTACAAAGGGTGCATAGGGAAGGAGACAAGACCAACTCAGCACAATGCTTGGTAGCTTCACAATTAGTGAAAGCAACTACCTTTCCAATGAGAGTACAATCTCCAAAGTTGGTGTTGACTTGTGCCCAACACTACAACCAGAGAAAAAATAATATTTTTGGCCCATCAAGGGAAGTTGTATTGGACATTACTTTGGAGATGATAGAAAGAATGTTTTTCCTTCCCATATATGCATAATATGATGTTGTATACACGAATAAAGCCTCAAATTGATATGAAATATAGAATAGGCAAGCTACAAATTTTATCAACAACCACCTTCTTCTTGTTCCAAGGAAAGTTGCACAAAATATGGAAAAAGTATAGCGCAAGAGTGAATTCAAAGAGGATCCAAAATGCCTCATCACACTCCTCAGCAAGGTGCATGGATACCCCAACACCAAGGAATTTCACCCATGGATATTGTATTACATCTTGAAGATAGCAAAGAGGAAGAAAATTGATTCGAGGATAATGATCAATGAGAATTTACATGATTAGCTAGTTGATGTGTTGGAGAATGTTGAGTTCTACATGACCTCCTATTTAGTATATATATTGTCTTACCAAACCACTTTTCCTAGGTTAAGAAGAGTTGATTATCTCCAACTAGGAGAAATGAGACTGTATGATCATTACCCTCAATTGGAGCTCAAAGAAAATCAAAGAAATTATTGCATAGTTAACAATGCATTTGTTTTTGTTGTCATAAGGGGGCTTGAGAATGATTTTACAAAAATGTTATCTTTAGAAGAAGCAACTAAATTAGTAAACTGGGGGAATTGGTACATCCAATTCAAGACTTTTACCCACATCAAGGTGCAATGTTTCACAAGGTGTCATATAAGTTTCCTGGGTACCCTAGTGACAAGTTGATTCTACTAGAACTATGTAGGAAAGTGGTAGAGATTCATAAGTTAATATTCAACAAACATAATTTTGGGTACTGTCTTCCCCATCAAAATGGGAGTATATTCCTATGCGAATAGGTAGTGTGCCAAAATTTCAAAATTTGAGATGGCTCCTCTAGCTCTGGATTGATTGGGAGACATAAGGACAAAGTTTGATCCTATTGGTAAAATCAACCTAGTGATAGGGGTATCCTTCAAACATGAGCTTTCTTGAGAGGACCATTAGGATGATTGCCCAAATGAACATGAAGTCAAATCTAGGATTATTACAGGATAGACCTAAACATAATGAACACATGCAATTTGGGAAATATACCCAAGAGGTTACAAGAGGATGGAAAAGTCTAACATCTTGTGTACAATAGTGAAAAGATATTTGATCAACCAATGGATGTGGTAGACTAGTCAATCCTAAAAGATTCCTTGATTGACATTAGGGCTATCAATGTCATAGTTGGAAAAATATGATGGTTGGGAACACCCTATCCCATGCAGGAGCCACATCCCAAGGCTCAAGAAAAGATTAAAAAATGGGGAATCTTCTAGTGTAATGATAGGAGAGGTAGAACACTAAAGAGAAACAAGAGTTTTCACCACCAAGAGGAAGTGTGTGGAGAAGCTAGTGGTTGTGGAGTCAAGTGATGAGGAGGACAAAGAGGAGAAAATCCCACTCAATAGAAGAAAGATAATATGTCCTCAACCTACTCCTTCTATCAAATCTCCATCTCCTCCATCTTCATATTCATCTCCATCTTTATCTTCATCTCCTGCAAGGGAGTCTCCCATCCACTCTCCATTGCACAACTCTCCTCCTCATACCTCTCCACCTCATAATTCCCATATTTGTTCTCTACCCCATAATTCACCACCTAAATCACCTTTTAGGAAAGCTTCTCCTCCAACTGAGAATGTGCTCCACCAATCTCCTATTCCTCCACCCCCTCAATCTCCACCATTGATTCCTAGTCCCCTACATCAAACTCCAATCACTCCACCTCCCCATTCTTTTCCATGTATAGTGGTACCTTCACCTCCTCACATAGAACAAGAATTTCAATTCGAAGGTGATGGTGACCAAGTGGATGAGTTGTTGAGGGAAATAGAGATTGGTGGCCTTGATACCCTAGTACAGGAAGAGCTTCCTCAACCTAAGGGCTAGATTCAACACCCACTAGGTAATGTTGAGACAATTTTTATAACACCTCCTCTTTCTCCCCCTCTACCACCACAAATAGAAAATCCAAGCCTTTTATTATGTCTTAGCCATACTATGTAGAAGAGGAAGAGAATTCATATTCAAGAAGAGGAGGATTTCTCTTCATTGAGAGAAGTGCTTAAGGCCAAACAAAGTAAAAAGAGGGCTAGAAGAATCTCCACTATATCAGTGGATGAGCAAGGAAACAAAGTGGTACATATTGCAACCCTATGGTAGATAAGGTAGAGGACTAAATGACACTTGGGGATTATGCCATACAATAGGTGAACCTATGATCTTTGACTAGAGAAGAAGAAAATAAATCATTGCAACTAGTTGTTACCATAGTACTTGAGACAATGAAGAAGGATGAGAATATAAAAGAACTTAAGGCTCAAGTGGGAAAACTAAATTCATATATCAATAATGTAGTCAACCCTACTCAATTATTTGTGCTTGCCCCCACATTACTAGCAACAATAAATAAGGAGGCTCAACATCTATACCTTGAAGGTATTCTTCCGACTACTATGGAATGGAGAGAAGGATTGCAAGATCTTATGAATAGGGTTATCAAGGATGCACTAAAAATACATCACAATATTAGCGATGAGGAAATTCTAGCAACTTGAATGGAGGATGAGATTGATGAAGTCCTCTTAGTATAGGATGAGTACCTCTAAATATTGTAGAGAATGGGAGACACTCCCTCCATTGAGATGACTAGATTGGGAATTTTTGAGAAAGAAGATCAAGAATTGTTGGAAGAATGGGTAGTATCCAACAAAATCAAAATAAAACCACTGACAAAGTGTAAAGGAAAACTAAACAAGAGAAAAAACCCAGTTGCTCAAGTAATGGAAAAGATAGAGAAATTCATCGATGATCTCTCATGAAACTTATGGGAAAACCATTCATTGGTACACCCAACAACTGGGATAATCAAAGAATTTGCAAATTCTCTCCATCAACAACTATTTGAAGAATTTATTGACATAATAATGAATGCCAAGGCTACAGTTCATAGATTCTAAGATTATTTGACAAAGTTTGGAGAGCTACAAGATAAGATCAAAAGATTGAATTTTTCCCATGAAACAAATTTGAAGTATCACAAGGGAACAGATGCAAATGATTTGAATGAAGCAATCACTTATTTCTTGAGTATTCTACAAGCTCAACATGATAGCTTGTGTTATCTTCTTGTTGGTTAATTATTTTAATTATTTATTCTTTCAAATAATTGTCATAAATTAACTCAAAATGTTGATAAGGTATAAAGTAGCATTAAAATTTTCCACTCAATTTACAATTTGTAGTTAATAAATTTTAGATCTAGTAACTAGAATTAGAGTTCTAGTCAAATTATTTCATATCTTAAGTTTTAGGGTGCCCAAGGTGGCTATATATGACTCTTTTTTGCACATTTTTATGTATTGGACATTGAATTTTGTAATGAACCTATATATTTCAAAGTGGATTTTCTATTGAACTGTGCAATTTTACAATTTTTGACATCAATAAAAGGATTATGCCCATTGTTCTTATCAATGTTATGATCACGGTAATGATATATTGTATTCTATTTCTCTAAAAGTGAATAATCTAGTGATATTTGTATGCTAATTGGGCTTTTCATAAAAATGGTGTCTCAAACCTACACATGGAATATTGTGGTTTGATCATATGCAATTTGAAATATCTTGTGTTGTGGTTTCCTTAGGTTCTTGCATTGGTGTTGTGGATGGTTGTATGAAAGATTTAATAATTCCAATTTTGGTTTGGGATCTCATCTAACCATTTATATTTAAGAAATTGAGTGAAATCTATCATTGTACAATTGTTTCAAGTCTTATCTTTGTATAAGAGTGAATTTGCACCCCTTAAGAAAATTCAACAAAAGCATCCTCTAAATCATATTTATATGTTGTAAAATTCCATGACTATGTAATAGGTGCATTTCATTACCAGGAGAATTCCCCTCCAATTCTGAGTTTCCCAACCATAACATCTCCCCTTTTTCTTCTTTTTAATTGGCCCTCTCATAACACCTTTCCTCTTCAAGCAGTGTGATTTCCTTCTAGGCAATTTGAATTTATTTTTCCCACTTGTAGGTGTAGAAGAAAATTCACCTTTCCTTTTCTTGGTTCTTTGTGTTTTTCCAGAGGTAGGGGTTTCTTGGGCATCTCCTATTGCAAGTTTCTCAGAGACTGCAAGTTGATAGTTATGCAAGCTCTTCTCCCCTATATCTCCTATGTTGCAGGTAAGTGACGTAGTAAGGAAGTCAGAGGGAATTTCCCTATCTAATACAGTAGGTTCTTCTACTCTTTTTGGGACAACAAGTTCTTCAAGGATGGTGTTGATATGGTTGCAATTAAGGAAACTTTCCCACAAAACATGTGGAAATTGAATTCTCAAACTTTTTTTTATCAACAATGTGACTAAGCATAAATGTGATAATGTTGTGTTATTCCTCTTCTTTTTATACTCATAACTCATTCTTTTCAATAAATTATAAAGAAAATTTGGAACATTCACATGCCTATCATAGAAAAGATAGTTTAAAAGCTTAAAATGGACTATATTCAACAAGGATTTCCTACCATCACAGGTTAACTATTTGATTATGTAAGAAGCTATTGAAGCCTATAAAGGATAATTTTTGTTGTACCTTGAACTGTCTAGGTTTTCTCCTTGTTCTCTAAATTTGTTCTTGGAAGAACATTTGGCATCTTCCCTCACTAGAAACTCTTCTCCTTCTTGTAGAAATCCTGATACCTACGTAATGGTGACTTCTAAAGCATCCACCCTCAAACCTCTTACAGTTGCTTCATCGTTTTGTAGTGTGGCAACAAATTTTTGTGTCATGACTTCATTGAAGTCTGTGAGTTTCAAGAAGTACTCTACCCAACCAACTTGTCTAAAAATGGGTAATACCAACTTGTCTTCCAATAGTTGGGTATGTGTTGTTGGTTCTCTTCGAATAATGTCACCACCCATGATACTACTAATGTTCCCTAATTCCCTTAATTATGCTCTTTTTTGGTTCAATTTCAGGATTCAATTTCTACTTGTCACACCAACTACACCGCTTCCACTATATTGTATATTCTCAATTCAGTTGCTTCTAACTCTTCTCTTCTCCACTAAGTTGGTATTTGTGTAAAAATGGAGGAAAATAGAATGACAAAAAGTTTGCAAAGAGTTTATGGTTCTTGAAAATCAAGAAAATGAAAAGTACCCCTCCCCCAACTAAAGATATTAAGTGTCCTCATTTAATTGTATGGGTCTTGGCAGAAGGGCTAGATTGTATGAAGTGGAAAATCAAATGAAATATGAAGCATGCACCAATTAATGTTAAAACATGTAGAAAATCAATTATAATCTATGCTAATTATGGGAAGTTAATGCATGTACCTATAGAATTCTTGTGAAATGAAACTTTACTCATGTGAAGATGTTGATTACTGCATATAATGAGATATGATGTGACTATTCTTAATTGCAATTTGAATTGAAGGACATGAATGGATGGTGCATGGTAAATGATGGTTTGGAAAGGTTGTGGGATGTACGGTAGATGGGATGTGAAATGAACTATATGATATGTGGTAAGCGAAAAAGGTGATGGAAATGCCACGTGGGAGGATGTGTATAGGCTACATGTGTGAAATTAAAACATGTGTAACTACATGTACGAAATTATGTAGGTGGAAATTAAGGATATGCAATTAATTTGGTAGTGATTTTTGACATGAATGTTAGACAATTACTACGGGTGCCTACAATAATAGGTCCCTCTCTAAATATTATCACCTTCAAGTGTGTTGCTACAGGTCCCTACAACTTCACTGATTGTGGTAGAAAATTATTGTTGTTGCTCATCACCTTGTGTCGTATGTGCTTGTGAACTATGTTAGAAATTATACCCATGTAATATTAGTAGTTGAGTTGTGTATCTCCTCTATCGAGTCATGTGTAGATCTTGTAGTCTATGTAGTTAAATTTTTAATCGAAGGTGTGAACACCAAACCCACACAAACTAACAATAGACCAACAAACATGTGTCAAACATGTTCTAAAGATAATCTAGTGTTCCCTATGAAATTATTTAGCCAAATTCAACAGAAAACATGAAAATAACAAGAAACCAATAGAATATAGCATGTAATCTAAATAAAACTAGCTAAACCTCCACCGCATAGGGGGAGCGGTGCTCATTTGATGTGGAAAGAATCCCTTTCCCAATCCCTTAGATAAGCTTGATGATTTTTTGATGATCTAAGTGTGAAAATGACTATAATCTAGCTAAAAGTGCTTGAAAATGATGAAAATAGTGAAAGCTATGAAGTGAAATGCCTATAGTGATAATACTCTAAGTTGTGGATCCATATTATGAAAAGTATGCCTCTATTTATAGAAGCCAAGGGTTGAATAATGAAGGAAATTGGTGAATGTGGGATAAATTGAGGGCCAATGAGAATGTGCCAAGTGTCACAATTCTATTGGAGGAATTTGGAGCAGATTTTGGGAAATGTGTGAGTGGAGGATGGAAGAGAAGTAAATGTTGTTGGTTGAGAATTTGAAAATGGTGTAAGAGGAATTGAATGAGAATTGAGAGGACGTAAAAAGATTTGAAAGTTTGTAAGATAATTTATTACAAATGCAAGAGGATGTGATAGGGTTTTGAAAACCTTTGGAGGGAAATTGAATGAGAGGTTGTTGAGAGGAATATTCCTTGTAATATGCCTTGGTGAGGGAAAATAGATGAATTAAATAATTAATTGAAATTATTTTCATGTGAAACCTGGTTAGTTGGCCATGGGTTGATTTAATTCTTGATGAGTTAAAAGTTGGAGGAATTAATAATGATAATTAAAAAGTTGATTTAGGATTAATTAATCCAAAATTAATTAATTGGGACAAATGAGGAGATTGTGACATTTGATTTGATTCATTTAATCAAATGAGAGGACTTTAATAGAGGATTTAATTAAATTATTTGATGTAATTAAATATGATGAAAATTAGTTAGAAGAAGGGTGAATTAATCCAATAAATTTAATTATTTGATTAATAGCTAAATTTACTCAATTCAATTAAATAATGTTGATTATTCAATTAACTGATGAATTTGAAGTGATTTAGGAAGAAATGGTGTTAATTGATCAAAATCAGATGCGTAGTATCAATCAGGACTTTTTCAGTGTCTACAAAAGGCTCAAATTGTTGAATTAATGATAGAACCAAATCATCCTTCTATAGTGATTTCTTATATAGCTTTAGTCTATGTCCATTAACTAGTAAGGTTAACCCGACTTCATCAATTGTGTGCAGTTGTACTACTCCATTGGGAAACACTTTTTTGATTTCATATGATCCAAGTCATGTTGTTTGTAACTTTCTCTTATAGTCCTAATATCTTGAGTCATAAAGAAGAGTCCAATCACTTATACTAAATTCCTTAGTTTTGATGAACTAATCATTCCATTTGATTTTGAACAACTTCAGTGTGGTGTATGCCATCCATCTTAATTTCATCAAGTGCATTGAAGTTGTATAATCTCTCCTATTGTGTGATTCACAAGTCCATGCCCAATGTATAATAGTTGTTATTAATATTTGGTACTCATATTCAATAGGAAATACTACTTTCTTTCCATACACCAATTCATATGGTGTAAATCTTGTTGTGGTTTTCCAAGTTTCCCTATAGGCCCAAACTACCTTAGGAAACTTAGCTGTCGAATCTTTCCTATGAATTTGTACTTCTTTGGTTAGAATGTTATCAATCTCCTTGCTTGTGACTTTCACTTGTCCATTAGCTTGATGGTGGTAAGGTGTAGAATTTCTATGTCTGATCTCATACTCTTGAATCAACTCTAATGTAAACTGGGGTCCTTGGTTTCAGATAATTTCCCTTGGAACTTCATATCTTGTAAATATATCCTCATAGAGAAATTTTGCCTCATTACCATCCCTATAAAATTGAAAATCCTTAACCTCCACCAACTTTCTGAGATAATTCGTGCATACTAGTATGTACTTGTTTATGGATGTTGGTGATATTGAGACAATAAAATATAATCCCCATTTATCAAATGGTGTAATTGCTAATTGTGGTTGCAATGGAATTTTATCTATTTTTGTTGGTATTCCCATTCTCTGACACCTATCACAACCCCTTGTGTACTTTATTGCATCCTTATGAAGATTTGGCCAATAATAGGCACTGGTGAGAATCTTAAGAGTTTTCCTCTTTTCTACAAAGTGACCCCCATAAGGTTCATCATGACATGCTCTGAGGATGTCATATACCTCATCTTCTTTGATACATCTCATAATTGTTAGGGTTAGAAATGGAAAATATCTAACAATTAAATGTAGATTTAATTAATAAACAAAGAAACTAAAACACACATAGAATAAATTATAACACAGAGAATTTAACATGGTTCACTCAATCCGGGCTACATCCACCAAACCACAACCATCCAATGATTTTATTATCCAATACAAAAACCTATTAAAATCTTGTGAATAATTGCATTTTTCATCATACTGTAACCCCCATTCGAACCCCCTTTTAACAAGCTTAGAAGCTTCCAGATTAGGGTTCATCAAAGTCAGTTTTTTTCCTTTTTTCGTTGATTTTTCCTTTTCCGATGACAACTCAAAAAAGTAGGAAGAAAATTTTTCTCGAGGGCTGCCGCCCCCGAACCCCTACCCAAGGCCTGGTCCGGCCCCGGACTCTAGCAAGGATACATGCCAGGGTGTACAATATACCATGATCAGTTACCATATACCAACAATCTCCCACTTAGAGACTAATTAGGCTCCACACCAACACAATCTCCCACTTGGAGACTAATCCTAGACGACACTACTGCACTTACAGCTCCCACTGGAAATAAGTACCTTGGACCCTGCTACTCTGTTATACTTGAATTCAACCTTGAAGGCCAACCGAAGCTAAAGAGGATCTCAACTTCTCCCTTGTCACCACCTTTGTAAACATATCCACTGGATTGGCATCTGTATGTATCTTGTTCAGCTTGACCTGTCCATCCTCCAACACCGACCGAATGAAATGATATCTCAACTGTATGTGTTTTGTTATAGAATGTAGGGCATAATTCTTTGCAAGATGTATAACACTCTGGCTGTCTGTAAACAAGTAATTCCCAGCCTGTTGTTTTCCCAACTCATCCATGAAAAGTTGTAGCCATATCATCTCCTTTGCCGCTATTGCAGCAACATACTTTGCCTCTGTGGTGGATAAAGCAACCACCTTTTGCAATCGAGAAATTCAACTCATTGCTATCCCACCAACTATAAATACATAACCTATGGTACTCCACTTGGTATCTATATCCCCTACCAAATCTAAGTCAACATGGCCTTTTAAATCAGTATTAGAGCCCCCAAAACATAAACATTTATTGGATGTACCTCTCAAGTATCTGAGAATCCATTTTACCGCATTCCAATGCTCAACTCCGGGATGACTCAAATACCTGCTAACAACTCCTATGACATGTGCAATAAATAGTCTCATGCATACCATGGCGTACATTAAACTGCCTACAGCTGAAGCATATGGTACCTTGGAAATTTTTTCTTCCTCCTCTTGTGTCTTTGGACACATATCCTTAGTCAATTTAACATGACTAGGCAAAGGTGTGCTGACACCTTTTTCATTCTCCATATGAAATCTTTGCAACACCTTTTCAACATAATTAGCCTGAGATAAAAACAATTTTTTGTTTTTCCTATCTCTACAAATTTTCATACCAAGGATTTGTTTTGTTGCCTCCATATCCTTCATAGCAAAATATTTTTCTAAATGTTGTTTTAGCTCACTTGTGTGATCCATGTTAGACCTTGCTACAAGCATGTCATCAACACATAAACATAAAATAATGTAGTTGTCATTATCCAACCTCTTAAAATAAACACAATGGTCAGAATTACACCTGTTGTAGCCTTGCTCAGCCATAAAACTATCAAATTTCAAGTACCATTGCTAAGGTGCTTGCTTCAAGCCATATAAAATTTTCTTCAATCTGCACACTAGTTTCTCCTTACCTTTGACCTCAAATCCTTGTGGCTATTCCATATATATTTCCTCTTCCAAATCACCATGGAGAAAGGTTGTTTTAACATCAAGCTATTCTAATGCAAATATTCAGCAGCCACAATACTTAAAACAATACTAATAGAAGTCATTTTAACAACTGGAGAAAAAATATCATCAAAATCAATACCCTTTTTTTGTGCAAATCCCTTTACAACTAATCTAGCTTTAAATATCTTCTTACGTCCATCCTCCTCTTTCAGCCTATAAACCCATTTTTTTGGTAAAGCCTTTTTACCTGCAAACAACTTGGATAATTCCCAAGTCTGATTTTTCAGCAAGGAGTCCATTTCTTCTTCCATTCCATGCTCCCACTGAACCTGGTATCCACTTGCATAGCTTCATCATAATAGTCTGGTTCACCAGCATCAGTTAACAAAATACTATACAAAGAGGGAGAGAATCTTTCTAGAGATCTACTTATCCTTGAAGATCGTCTAACATTCACAGGAGTTTGTGGTATTTGTTGTTGTTGTTGTTGCAGAGAATGAGGAACCACTAAAAAATCATTGTTTGAAATATCATCCAACACTGCATAATCATTTTCTTTCTTCTCATGTTGCAGCAACAGATCTTTGTACAACACTTTCTCATTGAATATGACATCCCTGCTTCTCACAATTTTTTGATTTTCAAAATTCCAAATCCTATAACTAAATTCATCAATGCCATAACCAACAAATATACATTTCTTTGATTTTGCATCAAGCTTGGTTCTATTTTCAGAATCTACATGTGCAAATGCTTCACAACCAAAGGTTTTGAGAAAAGAATAAGTCACCTTCTTATCTTTCCATGCTTCCTCTGGAATACCACATCCCAAAGGATTAGAGGGACCTCTATTAATTAAATAAACAACAGTGTTTACAATCTCTACCCACATTTTTAAAGACAACCCAACATGCAATCTCATACTCCGTGCACACTCCATTATTTTTCTATTAATGCGTTTAGCCACTCCATTTTCCTGTGGAGTCCTTGGAACTGTTTTCTACCTATGAATACCATTAGAGGAACAATAATCTTAAAACTCTTTGCTACAATACTCACCACCATTGTCAGATATGAGACATTTTAGCTTTTTACCCGTCTCATTCTCAACCAAGCTTCTCCATTTTTTAAAAGTTTCAAATACATCAGATTTCTGCCTAAGGAAATAAATCCATACCTTCCTAGTTGCATCATCAATGAATGTAACATAATACTAAGAGCCACCAAGAGAAGATACTTGAGTTGGTCCCCATACATCCGTCTGCACAAGCTCCAATTTCTCATCTTTCTTTTGCTTCCCATCCTTGAAAAAACTTACTCTCTTTTGTTTTCCATACACACAACTTTCACAGAAATCCATATTAACACATTTTAGACATGGTAAAACATTATTTGAATGAAGTAGGTTCATTCCTTTTGCACTCATATGCCCAAGTCTATTATGCCATAGTGCTGATTCAAAGTCCATAGCAACTGTATGATCTTCTACCTACTGAACTACAACAACTGTTCCTGAGCATTGACCTTTTTCCATAACAATTAAAGTAGAAGGAATAGTATGACCTGTACAAAGATATAAGGTGCCCACTTTAACACCTTTTGCTACCACTAAGGAACCCTTTGTGACCTTCCAATTTTTGTCACTAAATGTAACAACACAACTTCATCATCTAGTTGCCCTGCTGAAATTAAATTTCTGCTTAACTTTGGAGCATGCCTTACCTCATGTAGTAGCCAATGATCCCATTCTGCAACTTAATCTTGATTCTTCCCTTTCCAACAATCTAACAAGGTTCGTTATCTCCTAAATAAACCAACCTAAAATCCCCTTGGACATAATCAAGAAAATAACTTCTATGGGGAGTAGCATGAAATGAAGCCCCCTAAATCTAACACCTAAGAATTATCAACATTATCAAGGGAAAGAATCAAAGCATCCTCATTAGATTTATTAATTACCACATTTGCCTCTTTACTTCCTTCCTTTTTGTCTCCTTTATTTTTCTAAGACCAACAATCTTTCTTTAAATGACCCGGCTTACCACAATACCAGCAATCCCTCTTGTCTCTAGATTGGGACATTTTGTCCTTTGATTTTCCTCGTGACTTCCCATAATTTCCATAATTGTTTCCTCTCTCCTTTGTTTTTCCCCTACTTTCTGCATTCAAAACACTGCCTGATGTGGATGTTCCACCTGATCTTTTCCTACGAATTTCCTCGCTCAAAATAACACCAACAACATCATCAAACTTCAATGTATTCGAACCAGAAACAGAATTGCTAACAGCCTTTACCAAGCCTTTCCAACTTTTAGGCAAAGAAAATAGAATAAAAAGAGCCCTAACTTCTTTATCAAAGTTTACTTTTATAAAAGTTAATTGACCGGTGACCATATTAAACTCATTTAAATGATCAGTAACTAACCCACCTTCTACCATTTTCATATTAAATAAATGCTTCATAAGAAATACCTTATTCGAAGCAGAAGGCTTTTCATATAACTTCGCTAGGGTTTCCATCAACTCTTGAGTTGTCTTTGTTGTTGTAATATTGAACGCCACCGATTGTGCCAGGCATAAACAAATATTTCCAAGAGCCTTTCTATCCAAAATATCTTAGTCCTCATCAGACATTGCTGTGGATTTCTTGGTTTTCCCTTCCAATGGCCACCATAAATCCTTCTGATAGAGATAGTCCTCCATCTGCATCTTCCATAACTGATAGTTCTGCCTATTAAACTTCTCAACCTTCTTATCCTCATCTGCCATTGCTCCCACTCAACTGTGATACCTTCCTATAGACAATAATTGAAACACAACCTGCTCTGATACCACTTGTTAGGGTTAGAAATGGCAGATATCTAACAATTAAATGCATATTTAATTAATAAACAAAGAAACTAAAACACACATAGAATAAAGTAT
The DNA here is from genome assembly GCA_007258455.2 of Sequoia sempervirens. Classification (NCBI taxonomy): domain Eukaryota; kingdom Viridiplantae; phylum Streptophyta; class Pinopsida; order Cupressales; family Cupressaceae; genus Sequoia; species Sequoia sempervirens. The sequence goes on from VDFB02000017.1 coordinate 323,960,336, forward strand.
AACACGAGAATTTATCATGGTTCACCCAATCAGCTACATCCACCAAACCACAACCATCCAATGATTTTATTATCTAGTGAAAACCTATTACAATCTTGCAAATAATCATGTTTTTCATCATACTGTAACCCCCATCCGAACCCTTTTTAACAAGCTTAGAAGCTTCCATATTAGGGTTCTACAAAGTTGGTTTTTTCCCTTTTTCAGCGACGATGCAAAAAAGTAGGAAGAAAATTTTTCTCGGGGGCTACCACCCCTGAGCCCCCCCGGGGCCCGGCCTGGCCCCGGACCCTAGCAAGGATACATGTCGGGGTGTACAATATAGCATGATCAGTCGCCACATACCAACAATAATGTTATTTAGTCCTATGTAAAATAAGTATCCAACTATCTAGGAGTAGGGAAAACTCTTGTGAACTAATTGTCTCTTTTCTCTTGGGAGAAATGAGGTGGTGTTTTTCCTTCTACTAGATAGTTGGAAATGTATGCAAACCAATGTGTATGTAGAGATAGAGAAAATAAATGCTCAGTTGGGAATGAATCATCAATAACATCTTCTTCTAATTTGATTGGTATTCTGGATAGAAAATATTCCACTACATTTGCTTTGCTGACAATGGTAATGTCAAATTCTTGAAGCAATAGTAACCACCTTACAAGTTTTCCACCAACCACTAGTTTGTTCATTAAATACCTAATTATTATATGGTCAGTGTGTATGAACACTATGTATCCTAGAATATAATACTTGATTTTTTTTTTGCATATACTATTGCCAACATCTCCTTCTACGTTACTATATAATTAAATTTTTCCCCTTGTAGATTTTTGTTTATGTAATATATGGCATACTCCTTGCTACCCTCATTCTACCCAAGTACAACTCCTATAGAAAAATCAAAAGAATTTGTATGGATATGGAAAGGTAAGGTCCAATTTGGTCCTCTCAAGATGAGGTTTTAGTCAATGTTACCTTGAGTGCTTCAAAAGAGTGTTGACAAGCAGTTGTCCATTCAAATTCTACATCTTTAGACAATAAAAAAAATAGTGGAGCTGCAAGTTTGTTAAAATATTGGATGAATCTCCTATAATACCTAGCATGTCCTAGGAAACTTATAACATCTTTTTTTCTTTGAGGCAAAAGGAGTGTTGATATTACTTCAATTTTATTGGGATCCACTTGAATTCCTTCATTTGACACAAAATGTCCTTATACAATCCCTTTTATCATCATCATGAAATTTTTTTCATGACTCAGAGATAAGTTGTGTTCATGAAACCTTTTTAGCACCTTCTCTAGATTTCTAAGTGCTTCATCATATGTATTCCCATATTTTGTGAAATCATCCATGTAAACCTCCATGGAATCATGCTCAACGTTTGAGAATATACTCAGCACTACCCTCTAGAAAGTGGTTGGTGCATTACATAGGCCAAATTGTAGGATAGAATAAGAATATGTGCCCCAAGGGAATGTAAATGTTGTCTTGTTCTTGTCTTTTGGGAAATATTAATTTGGTTGTAGCCACTAAATCCATCCAAAAAGGAGTACATTTTTCCTACTAATGAATCAAGCACTTGGTCTATGAAGGGGAGTGGAAAGTGGGAATTCTTAGTTGCAATATTTAACTCTCGGTAGTCTACACAAACTTTCCACTTTCCTCCTTTCTTTGGAACAATTATTAGAGGTTACACCCATTGACTATCAAAGATAGGATATATAAAGCCTACATAATGCAATTTTTACAATTTTGTTCTAACTATGTCTTTGATTGTAGGGTTCATTCTCCTCTGTGGTTGTCATATAAGTTTAAATCCATCATTGATGTAAATCCTATGCATGCACAATTCTAAGTCTATCCCCTTCATGTCATGATAATCCCATGCAAAGGCTGATGCATGTGCTTGTAGCATAGTCATCAGTGATGTCTTTTGTATACCAGTCAATTGATTGTTAATGTTCAATGTTGACCTGATATGATCTATAAAGTCTAGGATGTTTGCACTGAAGAGATGTCAAGTCCTACTATATTTGGAATACATTGGTGTAGTAAAAAATTGTGAAATATTTAAGAAATTGACTAGATGAATTGAAAAAGATAATATTTTGTAGAGGATCTTGCAAATATTTCAAGTAGTCCAAATGTTGTGGGTCCCTACCATAGTCATTTTATATGATGTTTACTATCAAGTCATCATCTTGGTGCTCTAATAGGGGATTGTGTTCAATAGTCATCACTTGTCTTGTAAGGAGTATTGATCTTCCTCATATAGGGTAGGGCAAATGGTTTGTTCTAGGTCTACATGTGGTTGGGCTCGTAGATAGAGGACTAATTTCTTAGTCACATTTCCATTAGATGTAATCATATTCCTAGACCTACAACCTATGAAGGCAACTTTTGTTGCCAACCAAGGTCTTCCTAAAATGAGTGGGTAACCTGCAATATTATCCTTTGGCTACAACACCATGAAATATGTAGGGTACTCTCATGAATCTAGTGTTATTACCAAGTATTCAATCATACCCTTAGGTTTGACTGTCGACCTATCTTCTGGCTGTAGAATAATAGGTGTAGGTCCGAGTTCTATCAATTGTAATAACTTCATGGTTGATGCAATCAAGGGAGGTCCTGCAACACAACTCAACACAAAATCAACCAACAAAACAACTATCAGATCACCAAACCCTCAAGTTCACACTATCTCAACCAATTCACTCAATTTCCTTGTAGCACTGGAAATCAACTTAATCAGGTATAAATTCTCTAAGAGATTATTTCAGTCCAAGATTTGAATCATTTCAGGGACCTATCAAGGCACTCAATAACATACTAACTCACAATAGACTTATTTTGAGCAATTTCTCCAAATCTTGTTTTTCACACTTTCTAGGCCTCTAATTAGGCCTCTTTTACAAAGAGACTTGTCTCCACACTTTTCCAAACCTCCTGAAACCTAGTGGGTAGAAAATCACATGTGCTCAAACCAAAGAATCCACCATTACTTCTCAGAAAATCAATTACCCATGTGTCAATTCACCAAACCCTCTTTTTATGTCAAATAACCAAGGGATTATTGGAAATCACCCATCCAATGCTCTCATACACTCATCAATACATCAAACATGACCAAAATAGCCTACAAACACTCAATTCAATCACCAAAAGTGCTGCCCCAACACAAAACTCACTTTTGTTTATCAAAACCTCACTTTTCCTCATGGAAAACACCAATTTCACATTAGGGCTTCATGCCCAACACAACTCTCAAGCCTCCCCTGCATTCACAAGACTCCCATTCACCTAAAACTAATGAACTATTCCCATCCCACCAAGTAACAGTTCTAACAGAAGGTGGAATTGGTTTATAACATGTTGGAAACTACAAAACCCTCAAAGAGCCCTGTTTCAGACCCAGTTTAAGAGATTTAGAGATAAAATGTGATGAGCCTAGTTTTTGGTCTAATTTTGGGTAAAATCTATAGTCTATTTTCTAATAGATGTCATGGAATTTGATGCTCAAGTGTTGGTATTGGCATAATGATTCCCTCAAACCATTGAAATTTGACAATATCCTATCTCTACAAGCTTTAAAGACATTTGGCATAATATGTGGGTTATCTATATTGATTTTGCATGTGATTGATGAATGTTTCTTAAAGTGGTTATAGATGTACAATTATTATGCATATTGACTCTGTGATGCAGATTTAATGAGCTAAGTTGAGGAAGACACTGCCAGCTGGGCATGCACCATAACGTCCAGTTGAGGAATCACTCCAAGTCAAAGGCGACCAGCAACAAAGATTCTTCATGCAACTGAGCGTACCCGCCTTGTAGTGGACCTTAATGATCAAGAATGCATGGGTGTTACTATTGTGTTGAATTTGCACTTGACTTGCATGTCTAGTCAAATTCCTTGCATGCGTAACCACCATCGCTCCACTTTCCCCTATTTTCCCTAAATGGCATCCTCCCAGTCGTGGAGTTGACTGCCCTATTTAGTTGTAGTATAAATAATAATTTGATGCTCCTTCCTCATGAGTTGCATGATTTGATATTGTACTCGCATTCTCTAGTTTTAGCAATACAGATACATTACTCTTTGTATGCATGATTTACAGTGAATGAAATAAAATTATGAGTTAGAGCATCTGAGTTCTTGTTAGTTTAGAGGATACGTATCCAAGGGGGCCCACTTGGTAAGTAATTTGTCTTCTTAGTTTAGCATTAGCTTAGTATTACTTGTTGTTTAGTGCTTAGTTAGACATCTAGCATTGACTATTCCTGCAGCCACTAGAATTCCATTCTATGACTATTCCTGTAGCCAAAGCAGATAGAGTAGTTTCTTGTTTGTTGTTCACATTTCCATTCTTGTTTTGCATTTCAACTTAGCATAGTTGTTGGTTGATGTTCAACATTTGTTTCATTTCTTTCCAACAATTTACTTTCAGTATTGTGTTTCTTAGTCGTAGAATGCAATGGCTACTTGAACCCCTAGTGCACATACTGTGCTGACCCATTTCAAGTTCACGTCTCTAGGTTGACAAGTTAAATGCACCTTCATGATGATTGAATGACTATTTAGGTTAGATGTCCAATCTCTAAATCACGGTTGTAAAGGATTAGTTATTAAATCATTGTAGGAGGCCAAAAAAATGCACCAAATTCAATGAGAATCCTTCAAAAAGAATTCAAATGAATGTTAAAACAATTTACTATGCGATTCCAAAATAATTTAATCAAGGAGGTACTGTACGGGCCGTACAGTTGCTGCTAACTTCAGAAAATATAGAATTTTAAGGAAAAACTGAGTTTTATTTTGTTGAAATCTATTACAAACTTCAAAATCAACCTTCACAACAATTTTTGCATTTCCTTTATACCTTTTCCCACCTAAACCAACTCCTACAACCGCCTAAATATCATTTTCAAATAACATCTTCGTTGGTTTTCCAAGAAAATGAAAAATTTACAACTTGACAATATTTCAATTTGACAACTTTTCATCTTTTTTGCAATTTTGCACAAAGGACCCTCTAAACACCTAAGAATCATCAAATTGACTTATTTAACATCGAAATGGTCATATTGGCCTTATTTAGAAAAAATCTCCCAAAATCTAAATCCTAGACCTTAACAACTTGGATTGAAAAATTTTAATCAATGGTGCCCTTGCACCATACACCCCAACTTTGAAGTTTTCCAAGTCCCTTGGAAAAGATGCTATAACCTGCCCTTCTTTGTGCTCTTTAGATCTTTGACCTTCTTGATCACTTTCCTTAGGTTCACCTTGTCTTGTCTTTTCACTATCCTTGTCTTCCTTGATCTTGCCTTCATTTGTTTATTGCTCCAACTATCCTTTATGTACTGTGGGGTGTTTCTCAACTTTCCTATCAACAAATACTGTTGTCACATCTCCCTTCCATTTGTACTCACACTTTCAATAGTTTTCATCACTTGTTTCTCAACTTCTTGCTTATTCCACTGTCCAATACTCATGTCATCTGCTTCTTTCTCACTGCCATACTTGTCAACAACTGCCTTTTCCTTTGTACCAACAACCTTACAATCCTCTGTCCCTTCATTATTATAGACCACTGTCCACCTATCTACTGTCTTACCAATTCCATCAACCTTTGTCATAACATCTCTTGAATCTCTTTTCACTTCTTTCCATGTTATAGGGCACATAACCATTCCAATCATGATGCCATCACTCTTTTCTTGCCTTTCCAAAGGCTCTTCAACCTTACACTGCACTTTACCAGTCTGAAACTCATTCCCATCAACTTTATTTTTCCACATGAAAATATTTTTCTTTCCATCTAATTGCAAGTCATCTTTTCTTCCTCTATCTACTGTCCAATCCTTATCATACCTTGCAATGGCTACCAAACTTATGTTCTTTCCCACATCAATATTCACATATTCCTTTCTCCCTATCATAATAATCTCACCGTTCTTTCCCACATCAATATTCACATATTCCTTTCTCCCTATCATAATAATCTCACCTTTCTCTTTTGTCTCCTCAACCAATGGAGTTAAAATGAACTCTCTCCCATCCTTTTCAATTGTGTATGTATTTTGCCTTCCATTGTACAAGGATGACATGTCAAACTGCCAGGGCCTTCCTAGCAACATATGGCAACAATTCATGGGTAATATATGACAAACAACCTTATCCATGTATTGAACAGTTTGAAACTCCGCTATAGCTTGTTCACTCACCACCATATACTGATGATCACTAACCCATGATACCTTATATGGCTTTTCTCTAGGCACTTTCTCCAAATGCAATTTATCCACCATTTCACTAGATACAGTGTTATTAGTACAACCTGAATCAACTATCACTTTACATACCTTATTTTTACATCTACAAGTTGTCCTAAACAATGCTCTTCTTTGAAGCAGATCTCTCTCCTTTGTTGTCTTCAAGACTTGTTTCTTCATCATCAACATCTCACCTACTTCAGGAGTAGCACGAAGTGTATTGGAGTTTGAACTTTCGGCTTCATCTTCATAAACAATTTGAGCTCTCCTATTAGGTTTCCTTTCTCCTCCACTTGATGTTGAACCAAGTTTTTCATGGAACTTCCAAAAAGGATGACCATATTCTTGACAATGGTAACACCTACTTGCAAAAGTGTTGGAATTCCTTCCACCTCCAAATCAGCCCCTTGTGCCTCTATAACCTCCTCTAAAATCTGAAACTTTCTCATCTCTTTTGCTTGGCTCTTCTTGATTTTTATTTGTTTGTCTTGGTGTGGAGAAAGTTCCTCTTCCTCTTGTACTAATGCCTCTTCCTCTTGTTGTTTTCTCTTGTCTTCTTTTTACTTTCTCTTATGCCCTTATAGCCATTTGAAAACATTGCTCAACTATTTTTGGTTCCAACAAACTAATTTCATCTTGAATATTGTACCTTAATCCATTAAGATATCTAGCTACTCTTTCTTCCCCATCTTCCTCATGCTTTGTTCTTATACTCAACCTATAGAATTCCTCAGTGTATGTTTGCACATCTTGATCCTTTTGCCTAATATTTTGTAATCTTTTAAGTATTAAACATTATAATCACAAGGAAGGAACTTACGTTTTAGTTTTGTCTTCATTCTCTCCCAAGAAGTGATCTTGTTCTTTCCTTTTCTCTACCTTTTATCTTGCACAAATTTCCACCACAACAAAGCATGTCCTTTCAATTTGGTTTTGGCCTTCTTCACTTTGTGTTCTTCATCTATCTCTTCATTGTCAAAGTAATTCTCCATGGCTCCTATCCAATCCAAGATCTCTTCACCATATAGTTTTCCTCCATACATAGGAACATCCATTTTTTTTTGTCCACCACTCTTCATAGCCTTCAAAAACTTCATCATTCTCATATCCTCTGGATCCATCTATTCTTCTTCACTAGAAGTCTCTTCTTCAATATCACTTTCATCCACATCTACTCCAGTTTTAGATTTCAATGCAAGCATCTCTCTGTTCAAGGCTTCTATTTCTTTAGCCTGCTCATCCATCTTTCTCGCAACTATGTTTCCTTTGGGAGGCATCTTGACAGTATTGCCTCTTCACCTTCCAATCTTTCTTTCACAATCTTCAACTTTCTTCTACAAAGATGCAGTACCTTTGCTCTAATACCACCTGATGCAATCAAGGGAGGTCCTACAACATAACTCAACACAAAATCAACCAAAAAAACAACTATTAGATCACCAAACCCTCAAGTTCACACTATCTCAACCAATTCACTCAATTTCCTTGTAGCACTGGAAATCAACTTAATTGGGTATAACTTATCTAAGAGATTATTTCAGGCCAAGACTTGAATCATTTTAGGGATCTATCAAGGCACTCAATAACATACTAACAACTCACAATAGACTTCTTTTGAATAATTTCTCTAAATATGACTTTTCACACTTTCTAGGCCTCTAATTAGGCCTCTTTTACAAAGAGACTTGTCTCCACACTTTTCTAAAACTCCTAAAGCCTAGTGGGAAGCAAATCACATGTGCTCAAACGAAAGAATCCACCATTACTTATCAGAAAATCAATTACCCATGTGTCAGTTCACCAAACCCTCTTTTTATGCCAAATAACCTAGGGATTATTGGAAATCACCCATCCAATGCTCTCACACACTCATCAATACATCAAATAGGACCAAAATATCCTACACACACTCAATTCAATCACCAAAAATTCTGCCCCAACACAAAACTCGCTTTTGCTTATCAAAACCTCACTTTCCTCATGGAAAACACCAATTTCACACTAGGGCTTCATGCCCAACACAACTCTTAGGCCTCCCCTACACTCACAAGACTCACATTCACCTAAAAATAATTAATTATTCCCATTACACTGAGTAACAGTTCTAATAGAAGGTGGAATGGGTTCATAACATGTTGGAAACTACAAAACCCTCAAAGAACCCTATTTCAAACCCGGTTTAAGAGATTTAGAGATAAAGTGCACCAAATTCAATGGTAAGACTTCAAAAATGATTCAAATGAATGCTAAAAAAATTTACTATTCTATTAAAAAATAATTTGAATCAAGGAGGTACTGTACGGGCCATATAGTTGCTGCTAACTTCAGAAAATACAAAATTTTAAGGAAAAACTGAGTTTTATTTTGTTGAAATCTATTACAAACTTCAAAATCAACCTTCACAATGAGTTTTACATCTCATTTATACCTTTTACCACCTAAAACAACTCCTACAACCACCTAAGAAGACTTTTCAAATAACATGACCGTTGGCCTTCCAAGAAAACGCAAAATTTACAACTTGACAATATTTTAATTTGACAAATTTTTATCTTGTTTACAATTTTGCACAAAGGACCCTCTAAACACCTAAGAATCATCAAAATAAAAATGAATTATTTAACATCAAAATTTTCATATTGACCTTATTTAGACAAAATCTCCCAAAATCTAAATCCTAGACCTTAACAACTTGGATTGACAAATTTTAATCAATGGTGCCCAATGGTATCTTTGGTCATTACATTGATAGCCACTCCCAAGTAAATTAAGTTGTTATTAATGAAAGTGCCATTTATCTTTTCATCCACTACAAGACTCCCAAGGTTTTCATACTTGGAAATAATAATGTTTCCAAACATAATATCTGCAAGTTTACCTAGGACTTGTACAAACTAAGGATCTTTCCTCTTTTCGCCTAGCTTTTTAAGGAAAATTTCTCTCGTTGTTTTGGTGAAGATACAAACCTCCTTAATGTTATGGATAAGGGGTATTTTGATACAAAAAATTTTAATTTTTCCTAACAGGTTAGTTCCAGATTGTGTTTGATGTCTTTGAACTGTTAATATTTTAGGGAATGGAGGCTCTAGACTTGGATTGGTTTGGTTAACCTAATTTGACTCAGGCTCCTTAGATTGATTGTCCAAAGTATTTGTTGAGGTTTCTTCATCAACCAATTCAATGATTTGTGGGGATTAAGGTCCAGCCAAATCTTTTTATGATTTGAGGTGGACATCACTCACCTCTACCCCATAAGTAGGGTATTGAACAACTTCATTGGTGTAGGCCTACTGAACAAGATTTTTATTGGGGTTAGGTTCAAGCTGTGTTGGAAGTTGAGGTGCTCTAGGTGGTTGTGGTGTTGGATTTTTTGGGTTTGGCACAATGAATTTTTGTTGTGGTTGCAAGGGTTATTGTGGCTACTGATAATTCATGTTTTGGTTTTTCCATTGTTGGATTGTTTGCCACTAGGGTTGCCATTGGTTTTATTGGGGTGGCTATTATAAATTATAGTTAGATCCTTGTCAATTTTGTGATGGCCACATGTTTTTCTACTACTGGTTCCAATTGTCTTGAGGAATTTTCTATTGCTAGTTTTGCATATTGGCCAAGACTGAGGATTCCAATTAAGAAGATTTGAATTGTTACCAAGAAATGACATGTTATAATTCAAAGGATTTTGGGGAATACCTTTTGTTGGCTACCATGGTTTCCTTTGAGCTATGTAGAATACTTCTCCATCATCTCCTTCCAATGCATTAAATTTTTATGTTGCTTTAGAGATAGTTGCCACCTTCTTTTATTTTTTATTTAGTCCTTCTTTGTCTACAATGTGGGTAGTATTTTGTAAGAGTTGCTTTTACCTCTTCTCGGTTCTTCTTGATATGGAGGGTATCTAGATGTGTAGCTAGATGGCTGCTAATATCCTCCATGTTTGATAGAATATTACTCAATTCAACTCTAGAGACTCCATTGGATGGTTTGATCATGGAAGATGCCCTATCTCCTCTAACCTTCTTTGTGAAAGACCTTGAATAGTTCCTGCATGCCTTGCAAATCTCCTCAAATAGTGCTTGAGAGATATCTACTTGCCCAATAAGGTTAAGTGCATCCATGCAATCCTCATTAATCCCCCTTAAGAATATCAGCTTTGAAGACTCATCAAAGAGTTTTTTCTAGAGGCATTTCTTAAGGAAAAATTGAAACCTATCCATGTAATCTTCTAGGGATTCATCCTCCTTTTGTGACATCCTAAAGATGTCATCTCTCTTTCTATCTATTCCTCTATAATATTTCTAGTACTTTTCCAGAAACTTTGTCTTCATGGTATTCCAATTGAGAAAAATATATCTTCCCAAAGTCATAAATCATCTTAGAGCATCATCCTTCAGGGTTGTTGGAAACAGTTTGAGCCTATGTGCATTTGTAGTATAATCATAACTTCTACACAACACATCAAACTCAAATAGGAATGTATCTAGGTCCTTCATGACCAACATATAGAAGACATGTAATGCAAAAGGAGGTCAACTTGGAAGAAGATTCCTAATATGGTTGTAAGGCCTCACTAATGCTTGGTCAACTTGGTGTTAGATACATCATTCATAGGAGAGGTTCCTAGCTAAATATTCCACTAAACCCTCACAAAGACTATTAAATTATCCACCAGGGCTTTGTAAGCTTGTGATGATGTTGGCATTGTTTGTGCATTCATACAATCTACATGACCTATATCATCAAGTATAGGATTTCTACACATGTACAAGAAAATAGTAAAGGTAGGAAAAGGAAATATAGCATAAAATGAAAAATAGGGGAAATAACTTAATCTTCTATTGATGTTGCGGGTACCTTCGGCTTAACACTATAACTATTAACTGCTAAACCTAAAATTTATAATTTCACTAGCAATTCTAATTCTTACTTCTAACTACTTGACTAACTCCAAAGGATGACCTAATGATGCATTACAAAACTTAAATCATGAGACTAAATATCATTTATGTGCATGTAATGAAGAATCTATTAAATTGAATGCAATAATTTATACATCTAATTTAATAGTAAAAATTAAGGTGGGTGAACAGTACCTTGAGTGGCCCTTGCTTAAGTTGTTGTACCCACAAGAGAAACCAAATATGTGCTACTTGATTCAACTAATCATAACTATAAAATGGAACATATTAATTGCATATAACTAAACTCTACAATCTGACAAGAATCTTCATAGGTTTCTCATTCATGAATTCATAACATGAAACTAGCAAAGATATTGTCTATGCAAAAAAACTATATCTAACAAAAAATATCACATACAACTAGATATACTCCTCAACTATCGATCAAACTATATAGGTTCGAGAGGGGTTTATTTTCTTAAGGAATAAAAACATAAATGAAATGAAGATGTCCACTCTACTTCAAAATATAGAGAGACAAAGTCTTTGCAACTAAAACTAAAACTAAAAAAGATAGAATAAGACAAATAGGTTTGCAACTCTTCTTTAACAATATGACAGAGACATGCTTAGTGCAAATAGTCATGTCAATTTCCTTATTAATGTAAACCTATTTCCTCCATCATCTTATTGAATACTCTAATGACTCACAACTGGCCACTCCAATGATCGCTTCCATCATTTCTGAAACTATTATGTTTTCAGTGTCCTTGGAATCTCCCCTGTAATTGGCCTAGAATCCTTTGGTTACGGGTTGAGTTCTTTAGTTGTTGTGGGTTACCATTCTTTTGGATCCAAGGAGTCAGTTTCATCTAAAGCATACATACCATTAACAATCATGAATTAAACACAAATTCATACTAAATTTCATACACATTCATACATTCATCCATGTAAACATCATCATATCATTATCATATTTCCATTCATTAAATTCTAGTTTGGATGGCATAAAAGATATAAAAGGTATATAAGTTCAAGAATGCATATGAAATAAGTAGCTTAAAGTGTTTAATTATATATAAACTAAACAAGAGAAATATAGCTATTAATCAGTCTCATCAGTGGAGAACCAGGGGCTAGGTTAGAGGGGCTTAAGGCCTATTCAAGCACCATTGAATTTTTTTAAAAACCTTTTGTTGATGGGTGTTTTTGAACCTTCTCAACACAAGCAATGTATAAGTGCATTACCTCTCTTGAAAGGAAATCTTCTACAAACAAGTTGCAAAAAATGACCCCAAGGTCTCTCAGGTGTCAAGTCTTGATAGTGCTTGGAATATCTCAGTTGTTTCATGTGATTTACTGGTAATCACAGGGCGGACTTATAGATGAGTTACAAAACGTGGGAATTTGGGTTGGAAAATGGAGTTGTTAGGATGTGGAAATTGTTGTTCAGTTGCTATAGGTTCAAATAACAGTCTAGAACTCCTATTTCAGCTTCAGATTTGGCTTTACAATGTGCAATGAACCCTGTTCAAAGTCACTATTTCAAAAAAAAGGAAAAAGGGAAAGGAAAGGGAGAAGTTCCTAGACCTAAGCTATGAATGAACAGTAATCATGGAGGCCGCTATAGTAGACAAACTTCCTAAATTGAGTTTTGCTTGGCCAAGAGGAACCTACAATTACACAAAACTAGTGCAATCTTCTAACGACTGCATATTTTCAGATTGCACACACATATCATGAGCATGCAATTGAACTAATTTGCAACAATGAAGTAGGGAAGCTCATACTAGCTTTACAAAGTGATTCATCATCAACAAATCACAAAAATCATGAGCTCGAAATTCATCAAATACTATAATAGCAAACACCATTATCACTTCCACTCAAGCAACTAACAACTAAAAGTAATAGGGAAGTAGAACCATGCATGCATAATGAACAATTTCAAGAGGAACACCCATAAATCATGCAATATTGCTCTCTATTGCTGCAGAATGTCTTTACACCAGCTCTCCAACCCCTTACAAATGAGAGGTAAGCCCCTATTTATAGTTTTCCAAAGCCCAAATGAATGGATAGGATTAATTTGCATTGTGTGGCTCAGATTTGCTTTACACTAGGGTTTCACCTACCCCACAATATTCAACAATTTAAAATACAGCTTTTGTCTTTTCCTTATTTTGTCTTTTAGTGGCCAGTCACTATAGCAATTTTGTCTTCTAGCTTATTTCCTTTTTGTTGTAGCTGAAATTGTTCAAAAGTTTCCTTCTTGTTGGTGCATCTGTAGTATCCTTCAACCAATTAAGTGCATCCTTTTTCAAGATTGGTGTTTCTAAGAAGTAGATATACCGCTCCTGATCTAGATGGATAGCTCCTGATCATCATCATCATTAGGTGCAAAATAAAACAACTCCTTCTTGTTCCTTTGAAGGTCATCCATTGTAGTTTTGTCACTAACTTCCTTGACATAGGCCTCCTTCTAATGTCAGCTATGTTGATGGGTGCTACAAGGAAAGCTAGGCATAAAATGAATGGTGACAAGAGCTATGTGCTTTTCCTTGTTCAAATTTCTCAATGGACCTCCCTGATAGACCCGTGGTAGGTTCGTTGAATCCTGCATACATGAAGTCTTGTAAGTGCTTTCATATGCAAATCAAGGAAAATGTTAATAAAATCCTACAAACTCCTTGTTAGATCCACCCATGCATCACTAAAAGATCATAATATTCATCTTTGGAGCTCATTTGGACCATAAACATAAATGTGGGCTCAAGGGCGTGGGTTTCCCCTAGGTCGGAAGGACGGCAGACGACGGGCGGCGAGCGGCTGGCGGTAGACGATAGATGGACAGCGGATAGACGGGTGATGGACGAAGGATGACGGACAACGGCAGAGGGATGGTGGCCCGAAAGGAAAGTTCCCACGGATGGAAATAGAGGGATGATGACCTACAAGGAAAGTTCCCATGGATGACAATGGAGGGACGGTGACCGACAAGGAAATTTCGCATGGATGGAAATGAAGGGATGACGGCCCGCAAGGAAAGTTCCCACATATGAAAACGAAGGGATGATGACCTACAAGGAAAGTTCCCATGGATGACAACAAAGGGATGGCATCCGACAAGGAAAGTTCCCACAAATGACAATGGAGGGATGGCTGCCCGCAAGGAAAATCCCACGGATGACAACAAAGAGACGACAACCTACAAGGAAAGTTCCCACAGATGACAATGGAGGGACGATGGCCCACAAGGAAAGTTTCCACAGATGACAACAGAGGGATGGCTGCCCGCAAGGAAAGTTCCCACGGATGGTAACAGAGGGATGGCAGCCCGCAAGGAAAGTTCCCATGAACAGCAATGGAGGGACAACAACTCACAAGGAAAGTTCCCACATATGGCAATGGAGAGATGGTGGCCTGCAAGGAAAGATCCAACGGATGACAATGGAGGGATGCCGACCCACAAGGAAAGTTCCCATGGACAACAATGGAGGGATGACGACCCGCAAGGAAAGTTTCACAACTTCACAAAACCTAGCAAATTTGAGATTTTTTAATTTTAGCACATGGAAAAAGGGGTAGAAAGAGTTGTAAGAAACGTTTCCTTAAGATTTGACTCATTTTGAAAAATATGGAAATTTGGAATGCAGGAGCCGGAGGGTCTGCCACCCTTTTGAAAACAACAATGAGCACATGGTGACCCACACACGGCAGCCCGCAATGAAATTCTCGCAATGTCTAAACACATGGAAAATTTGATGCAAACCCCTTTAGGCATGTGAATACATTGATTTGATGGTCCCTAGATGATGAAAAATTGAAGTTTGCACCTATTCCAAAAATGTGGAGATTTGGAAGGGGGAAGCTGGAGGGTTGCTACCCTTTTGAAGATGGCAATGAGCACATGGTGACCCACACACGGTGGCCCATAAGGAAAGTTCTGAAATGACCACGGAGGGATGGTGGCCCACAAGGAAAGTTCTGAAATGGCCATGGAGGGATAACGACCCGCAAGGAAAGTTCTGAAACTGCGACAGAGGGACGGCGGCCCGCAATGAAATTTCTGCAACTTCCCAAAACTTAATGAAACCTTGGTAGTTCACTTAGGCATCATAGAAACATCCCAAATCCATAGGAAACTTTTCCCCAAAGTAAAAAAATGAAGGAAAAAGTGCATCAAGCGAGCAGAGACTAAGTCAACATGAACAAGGCAAAAGGGAAAAAGGAAGGAGGACTTTCTTTCTCTCTCAGATTCGAATGCCCGAGGTAAAATGAAGGGTAGGGAGCAGTGTTTATAGGCCAACTTCCATTAATGTCATGCATTCATTTCTTGGTACAATGAACTCGGGTTAGGTGAGATGCGAAAACCCACGTTCGTTTGGATGCTTGGTCAAGGCTCAGACGGAGAAACTAAGTATGAAGCCCACCATGCGGGCAAAAGTTGGGCATCAGTCACCACTTAGTGGTGAAACATGAGCAACAACCCACATGAGGTGACCCACTACTACGGGTTCGCGAGGCTTGGAGAATGCTAGGGAAATGGACGAAGAGAAACTCGCAAGGGCATTTTCGCAAAAGAAAAAGACTTAGTGAAATTCAGGTGCACAAATGAATTTGGTAGAGTGTTTGATGGTTTCAAGGCATGTGACCAACTTAGGCTCAGGGATAGGGGCACACAAAATGAGGCAGGAGAAAATATCACCCAATAGGAGCAAGAATGAGCCTTCAAGAGCAAAAAAGAGGGGGATCCCTGCCTAAGGCGGGGCATGTGTGCAAAACATGCACAACACCTTCTAGTCAAATCATGATAATTGATAGAGTTTCTAATAAACTCCATAAAACCAAGATCACCTGCAAAACTTCGATTAGCCTTCTACAAGGAGAAAAAACAAAGATGCAAGAGAAATTTGAAAAAGATGTGTAAATAATATTATCGATATTAATGAATTACATGAGATGAATTGCTTTTATAAAGCAAGATGAAAAACCCTAAAGGTAAAACCTAATTAGGACCTAAGTAAACTTAATAAAGTGTAATTAAATATTTAATTACACCAACAACCCCCCTTAAGTGCAACTTAGGGAGAATACGAAACATGCAAATAATGCAGGGATGGGTCCATGAAAGCATGAATGGGTCCCAACTACAAGGCCATGTTATGTACCCATGTATGTATGTAATGCAAAACAAAACAAATAAATGGGGAAAAGGATAAAACCCAATGGTACAAAACTCCTCCCCAAAATAGGATGCAATCAAGTGATGAAAGATGGAGGACTCCATGAGACCCCCCAAGTACACCATCCATCACACATATACATGAAAAAATCCCCCCATAAGAGGGAAAGAAAGAGATCACATAGCCACCCCATAATAAAGTAGCTCCATAACCATTGAAGAACCTCATCTCCTAGAAGAAGGAAGAGGGAAGAAGCCTCAAGAATGAAATATCTGAAGGTGCATCAATAGTAGCCCAAGATGTCTCCACAAAAGTAGGTGTGACCTCAATCAAGGAAGAAGACAAAGTATGTGAAGACTCAAGAGAAACAGGTCTAAAGATGAATGATCAAAGATGATTGAAATCCCCTCAAATAGGCCCTCTAAATCTGCACAATAGGAATGGAAAACCAATCAAATATACCTGTCATGAAACTATCTTGTTGCGCTAAATCACAAGAAGCCATATCTGTAGCAATACAAGCATCAACAGTTGCAATAGTAGATGGAGGAGATGTAATACATGGCTCAAGAACTGGCTCAGATGTGAGAACACCAAAGTTCAATAATCCAAATGTCTTCTCTAAAGCATGATGCACACTTGAAGTGCAATGAATAGCTGAAGGAACAGATTCACCATCAAAAGAAAAATTTGCAAAGGAATACAACCGAGATGAATGATCAACCACCCCAATAGCAATAATATCTAGACTCTCCATGTCTTTGATGATAACTAGATCAAGAGTGAACTCCACAGTCCTCCCATCTCCACCATGTGTAATTTTATATATGGAAAGAAGGTTGTTTGTTAAATGAGGAACACACAAAACATCCTGAAAAGTATTTTCCCTAAAACTTATAGACCTCTTCCCATTCACACTCATGTATGTATTGTTTCTGCTATAGGAGCATCACTGTCATTGTTTTTTAATGATTTTTTTTTATGGTAAGAGTCTTGGTTGAGTTGGCTTAGGTCTTAGGAGTTCCATTGGGATAATAATCCAATGGTTTAGATAGTTTGTATAGGATAGAAATTCAAATTAGTGGTTTCTTGCCAAAATGCAACTTTGAATTCCTAGGGAGTTTTTGGCTTGTTGCAAGGTTGATATTTTTTCCTCAAGTCTTGTTTTTGGTTTTCTAAGCATAATAAGGTCTTAGAGGACCATGGAAATCATGTAAGA
The DNA here is from genome assembly GCA_007258455.2 of Sequoia sempervirens. Classification (NCBI taxonomy): domain Eukaryota; kingdom Viridiplantae; phylum Streptophyta; class Pinopsida; order Cupressales; family Cupressaceae; genus Sequoia; species Sequoia sempervirens. The sequence continues at coordinate 323,977,923 of VDFB02000017.1, forward strand.
TCTTTTCACTTGTTTTTTTTCTTAGGTCAAGGTTGAAAGTTGCAAAAAAATGGCATAATTGTCAAGTTTAATGACATAGACATTAGGTTTTTTTGAGAAAGAGACATATTCTTGACTTGTAACAATTTTTGGGAGTTATTTCATATTGAATCAATGAAATAAATGCTACAAGAATTGTTGGGAGCGATATTTGATGAGATACCCTATTATTTTGCAAGTTTATGATAGTTTTTCTATGAAAATAGCTAAAGAATAGACTGGTACCGATCTGCACGACATGATGTTAGGTTTGAATAGGCATGTGAAGATGGATTTTTGTTCTTAGAACCTATTTTATTTTGTTTTATGTGATTTCATTATGTATTGAGTGAGGTATTGTGAAAAAAAAATTAGTTGCACTATCTTAGACCTAGGGTTTTTAGTGAGTTTGCAAAATTCATACCTCCAGTTTTAGCCGATGAAAATTCATGAAATTTAAAACATATCTTCTATAGGTCCTTGTGAACATTTCCATTAAAGGGTAAATGATAACTAATTATTTTTTTTGAGGGTTTTATGGAAATTACATTGTTTGGAGTTAACCACTACCAAGTAAGGGTTGAATGAAGCCTATACAATGTGATTGAGTGTTTAGGAGCTTATGATTGGAGAAAAAGAGTGTTTGTTTCTTTTGGAGGTTGAGTCTAGGAAATTAGGCTTGTAGGCAAGTTTGTAGGGTATAAATTGTTGTCACCATTGAAAGATCAGAGAATCTTGAGCATACTATTGTGAAAACCACATTTTCCTTGTTCTTGAGAGTCCATTGTAGTTGAAATTGTTTTCCCTCTACATCATTATTGGTATCAGAGCCAAGTGAAGCAAGAAAGTTAATATAAGGGTTAAGCAAGAAAAAGAAAGATGCCTCTAAGAAACACTGAAAGGGTGGAAAAAGGATAGCAACACAATTAGGAGAAGCCCTTGCTAGAGAAATGAGGGAAATGAGAATCAGTTTGGATGCAAGACTTAGTGCAATTGAAGCTAACCAAAGAAGAGGAATGTGTTAGGGTTCAAGAAGAATAGAGCAATAAACATTAACAATTATATGCAGATTAAATAACCCAAAAATATCAATGAAGAATAACACAAAAGAGATCAACATAGAATTTTAATGTGGTTCATCCAATATGGGCTACATCCACAGAAACTCATCCATCCAATGATTTTATTATCGAGTGAAAAACATATTACAATCTCATGAAATACCAAACCATGACTTACATCCTAGCCACTTATAACAAGCTTTTTGGAAGCTTCTAGAATTAGGGTTTTACAAAGTCATTTTTCATTTATCGATTAACAAAAATTAACTACCAACCCCTTGATGGAAAAAACCCCGACGAGGATACATAAAGAGTATACAATATTTGCATGATCAGTCGCCACATACCAACAATCTCCCACTTGGAGACTGATCCTAGATGACACTGTTGCACTTGCATCTCCCACTAGATTACAGGTTTGGCTAGTTTCTTATGTCCACCATTATCAGTCATGAAGGCCAACTAAAATTGATGAGGAAATCAGTTTCTCCCATGTAACTTCCTTTGTGAACATATCTACAAGATTCTCACTTGTATGAATTTTCTCCAGCATCAACTATCCATCCTCCAAAATTGACTAGATGAAGTGGTATCTGAGCTGTATGTACTTGGTTTTTGAATGCAAAGCTTAATTCTTAGCAAGATGAATGGCACTCTAGCTATCATTGTATAAAGGGCTATCTTCTTATCATTGTCCCAATTCCTCCAAAAAATGTTGTAACTAAATCATCTCCTTGCTAGCTTCCGTAGCAACAACATACTTAGCTTCATTGGTTAAAAGCGCAACAACCTTCTACAACCTTGAAATTTAACTAATTGTAGTACCTAATACAATATAAAATACCTTTTAGTACTCCTCCTGCTATCAATATCACCCACCAAATCAAAGTCAACACATCCTTTTAGCACATAATTTGTTCCTCCAAAACATAGTTTCTTTGAAGGATCACCCCTTAAATATCAGAGAATCCATTTTACTGCATTCCAATGTTCCATTCCTATATTTATCATATACCTACTCACAACTCCCACTACGTGTGCAATATTTGGCCTTGTGCATACCATTGCATAAATCAAGCTACCAATTTTTGATGCATATGGTATCTTAGACATTTTTTCTTCCTCCTCTTGTGTCTTTGGAAACATCTCCTTAGTCAACTTAAAATGACTAGGAAAAGGTGTACTAACTACTTTTGCATTCTACATGTTAAACCTTTTCAACCCCGTCTCTACATACTCACTTTGAGACAAAAATAATTTTTTATTTGTCCTATCCCGTGTGATCCTCATACCAAGGATTTTTTTTTTGCACCCAAATCCTTCATAGCAAATAAATTTTCTAATTTTTTCTTAAGTTCATTAATATGCTACATGTTAGACCCAACAACAAGCATGTCATCAACATAAAGGAAAAGGATAATATAGCTTCCATTACCTAATTTCTTAAAATAAATACAATAATCAAAATTGAATCTTTTGTAATCTTGTTCATCCATAAAACTCAAATTTCAAATACCATTTTCAGGTGCTTGCTTCAGGCCATACAAACTCTTCTTTAACCTGCACACAAATTCCTGCTTACCCTTGACCTCATATCCCTATGGTTGTTGCATGTATATTTCCTCTTCCAAATCCCCATGGAGAAATGTTGTTTTCACATCTAGTTGTTCAAGATGCAAGTATTTTGTAGCCACAAAACTTAGAATAGCTCTAATAGAAGTCATCTTTACAACTAGAGAAAATATTTCATCAAAATCTATACCTTTTTTATGTGCAAAACCTTTTACCACAATTCAAGCCTTATATCTTTTCTTGCCTCCATCTTCTTCCTTCAACCTGTAAACCCATTTATTTGGCAATGGAATAAGTATTAAGTCTGATTCTTGCAACAAGGAAACCATTTCCTCTTTCATTCCTAGCTCCCACTACTTTTTGGTATCTACCTGCATTGCTTCTTCATAACCTTCAAGTTCACCATAATCAGTTAATAATATAGAATATAACGATGGAGAAAATCTTTCTAGAGGTCTAGTTATCCTTGTAGAACTTCTAACACTTGCAGGAGTCTGTGGGATAACTTTTTTTTGTTGAGCATAAGGTACCACTGGCATTTTATTTTCTGAAATCTCATCTAGCTCCACATATTCCTTTTTGGCTTGTTCATGCTTCTTTTCCTACAGTTGATCCTTATACATGACCTTCTCATTGAATATAACATCTCTTCTCCTAATGATTTTATGATTTTCATAATCCCATAACCGATAACCAATTTCATCTACTCCATATCCAATGAAGGTACATTTTTTAGACTTAGCCTCAAGCTTGGTTCTATTTTCAATATCAACATGGACAAAAGCTTCACAACCAAAGGTTTTCAGAAATGAACAGTTTACCTTTTTACCCATCCATTCCTTCTCTGGAATGCCACCATCCAAAGGATTTGAAGGTCCCTTGTTTATTTTAAAAACAACAGCATGTACAACATCTACCAAAAAGTGTAAGGGTAGTCCAACATGCAATCTCATGCTCCCTGCATGCTCCATAATGGTCCTATTCATCCTCTCAGACACACCATTTTCTACCTACAAATTACATTGTATGAACAATAATTTTTAAATTCTCTACTGTAATATTTGCCTCCATTATCAGATTTGAGACACTTCAACTTTTTTCTTGTCTCATTCTCAACCAAAGCTTTCCACTTTTTAAAAGTTTCAAATACTTCTAATTTTTGTTTTAATAAATACACCCATTTTTTCCTACTTGCATCATCAATAAAAGTAACATAATAGCAATAACCACCAAGAGAAGATACCTGAGTTGGTCCCCATACATCTGAATGCACAATCTCTAATTTCTCACTCTTCTTCTCTTTCCCAACTTTGAGAAATTAGAATCTTTTCTATTTTCCATAAACAAAATTTTCACAAAACTCCAAGTTAATCTCCTTCAAACAACTTTTTGGAGTGAAGGATATCCATCACTTTCTCACTCATGTGCCCAAGTCTATGGTGCCACAATTATTTTTTTGTCCCTATAGAAAGTGCTATAATTGTCTCAGTAGCAACTGTTTCTGTAGCAGCTAAGGTGGAATAAGTATTACTAGTACACAAATACAATGTGCCTACCTTTTCACGTTTAGCTACTACTAATGCACCTTTAAAGACCTTCTAGACTTTTTTTGAAAAGGTAACTAAGGAGCCTTCACTACCTAGTTGTCCTGCAGAAATTAAATTCCTTCTCAAATTTGGAACATGCCTTACCTCCTATAGCAATCATTCATTTCCACTCTACAACTTGATTTTTATCTTTCCTTTTCCAACAATCCAGTAGGGTTCATCATCACCCAAATATACCTGTCCAAAATCACCTTGAACATAATCTAAAAAAATATTTCCTATGGGGTGTGGCATGAAATGAAGCCCCTAAATCTATTACCCAAGAATCATTAGCATTATCTAAGCATAGAATTAAAGCATCCTACAATTTATTACTTGTAACATTAGCTTCCTTAGTATTATCATGTTGTTTATCTCCTTGTTTTCCCTTTTGAGACCAACAATTCTTCTTCAAGTGTCCTAGCTTTCCACAGTGCCAACAATCCATTCTTCCTTTGGATTTAGATCTTCCTTTCTTCGACTTCCCTTCTGACTTCCCACAATTTTTTGGGTGTTTTCCTCTCTCATTTGTTCTTCCCTTGTTCTCTACAGTCAAAGCATTACCAGATGTTGAACTCTCACCTATGATTTTTCATCGCATTTCCTCGCTAAGGATAACACCAACAACATCATCAAATTTCAATGTATTTGAACCAGAGACAAAGTTAATTACAATCATTACCAAGCTATTCCAACTTTCTATCAAAGAACATAAAGCCAAGAGAGCCATCACCTCTTCATCAAAATTCAGTTTTACAGAAGTTAACTAACTAGTAATCGTATTAAAATCATTTAAATGATATGTCACATATTAGATACCTTCAATCATTTTCAGATTAAACAAACGCTTCATGAGAAATATCTTATTTGAGGCTGAGAGTTTTTCATACAATTTAGCCAAAATTTCCATCAGATCCTCTATTGTCTTTTCTTTTGTTATATTGAATGTCACAGATGGTTCTAGGCACAACCGAATTGTTCCCAATTCCTTTCTATCCAAAATCTCCTATTCTTCATCAAACATCGTAGCATCTTTCTTTGATTTTCCTTGCAATGGCCACCATAGATCCTTTTGATACAAATAATCTTCCATCTGTATCTTCCATAATTGATAATTCTAGTCATTGAACTTTTCAACCTTGAATTTTCCTTCTTCCATTACTCCCACTCAAATCTAGAGGTTTCCCACCAATCAACCGAAATACACACGGCTCTGATACCAACTATTATGGTTCAAGAAAAATGAAGCAATAAATATTAACAATTATATGCAGATTAAATAACCCAAAAATAATAATGAAGAATAACACAAAAGATATCAACACAAAATTTTAGTGTGGTTCATCCAATATGGGCTACATCCACAAAAACTCAGCCATCCAATGATTTTATTATCCAATGCAAAACATATTACAATCTCACAAAATTCAATACCACAACTTACATCCCAACTGCTTATAACAACCTTTTTGGAAGCTTCTAGAATTAGGGTTTTACAAAGTCATTTTTCATTTGTCAGTTAACAAAAATTAACTACCAACCACTTGACGAGAAAAATAGGGGGAAATTTGTTTTGGGGGTTGCACCTCCAAACCCCCAATTGGGGCCTAGCCCAGCCAGGAATCCTGACGAGGATACGTAAAGAGTGTACAATATTTGAATGATCAATCACCACATACCAACATAATGGTTATAGGAGATGTGAGTGACCAAGAAGAAGAAGTGGTGAATGAAGCACCTAAAGAAGAACCCTAAGAAGAGAGGGATGTTGATGAATTGAGGATGGAAATATTGTTGAAGTAATTCAAGAGTGAAGGAACCAAGGTGAAAGTGGAACTTCCAGTATATGCAAGTAGTATGAATGGTGAATAACTCCTTGAATAGATAGGGGAGTTGGACAAGTACTTTGAATTGGAGGAGGTACCTGAAGAGCAACAAGTTAAGTTGGTCAGGATCAAGTTGAAAGGTCATACATCCCTATGGTGGGATTATGTTCAAGAAGAAAGGAAAAAGAAAGGTATATCCAATATTACTTATTGGGATAGGATGGTGGACAAGTTGAAGGGAAAATTCATGTCTAGTGACTATATGACCTAGTTGTATAGGAAGCTGCAGAATTTGAAACAAAAGGATATGGGAGTGAAAGAGTACACTGAAGAGTTTTATAAGTTGAGCATCAGATCAGGACACATAGAGGATGATACTAATAAGGTTGCAAGATACCTTAATGGATTGAAGTATAGCTTGCAAGACAAGTTGAGCCTTACAAGCCCCAAGACACTTGAAGAGTTTTATCAACTAGCTTTAAAGGATGAAGAGAAGTTGAATAGGAAGCAAGCTAAGATGAATAGAGGTAGAGGAAGTAATTTCAAAGGTAGAGGTTCATATGTTGGTAGAGGATAGTCACAAAGAAATCAAAGAGAGTCAAGCACCTCACAAGAACAAGCACCAAATTCAAGAGGGGGTTTTAGAGGAAGAAGGCCTAACTTTAGGGACATATTTGGACAAAGAGAAGGATTCAATGGCTTCACAAGGAAATGCTACAAGTGCAACAAGTTTCTTGGTCATCAAGCTTGGGAGTGTCTAGAAGAACAGGCCACTACCACCTTTAGGAATGAAAGGACTCAAGTTTCTCAAGGAGGAGATGAAGAAAGTGTTAACTTATCACCACAAGTAGAAGAACCAAAGAAAGGAGAATATTTGTTGATGAGGACATTGATCAAGGTTCTAATGGAGAAGGAGCCACCTCAAAGGAAGTCACTATTCAAGATTGTTTGCAAGTGTCAAGGTAAGTGTTGTAAAGTTATTGTAGATTTAGGAAGTACTGATAATTTAGTTGTTGTTGAGATGATAGAGAAATTAAATATGAAGAGATTACCTCATCCTACACCCTATAAAGTCTCATGGTTGAATAATGGGCAACAATTACTAGTCAATGAACAATTTTGGGTAGAGTTTCAAATAGGAAGGTATGAGTACAAGGTGTTATATGATATCATCCCTATGAATGTATGCCATGTGTTGTTTGGTAGGCCTTGGAAATATGACAGAAAAAAAAATGCATGATGGTAGGAAGAATGTCTATGTTTTAGAGAAGGATGGTGTAACCTGTACTCTAGCACCTTTGAAGGAGGAAGATAAAGACCAAAAGGTTAGATCAAGTGTGATGATAGTGGGTGAAAAGGAGTTTCTAAAGACAATGGAAGAGGAAGAGATATGTTTTGTAGTGTTGGTCAGGCCTAATACTATAATAACAATAGCAAAAATGGAAGAATTTCCTAGGGAGATTCAAGATATGTTGAAAGAGTATAAAGACATAGTTGTAGATGAACTTCCTAACTATTTGCCTCCAATGAGAGATATTAGTCACCACATATACTTTATACTAGGGGATATTCTACCAAACAAAGCATCCTATAAGATCACACCCCAAAAACATGAAGAAATTAGAAAATAAATACAAGAGCTGCTTGGCAAAGGGTTATTCAGGGAGAGCCTTAGTCCTTGTGCAATTCCAACTATTTTGGCACCTAAGAAAGGGGATGAGTGGAGAATGTGAACTAATTCCAAGGAAATAAACAAGATAAAAATTAGATATAGGTTCCCACTACCAATAATAGAGGACTTAATGGATTGTTTGAGTGGGGCAAGTTATTTCTCAAAGATAGATCTCAAAAGTGGATACTATCAAATAAGGATCAGACAAGGGGATGAATGGAAAACAATGTTCAAAATAAATGAGGGATTATATGAATGTCTTGTTATTCCATTTATCCTTTCTAATGCACCTAATACCTTCATGATGATCTAATGAACCTAGTACCTTCATGAGGCTCATGAATGAGGTCCTCAAGCCATACATTGGTGAGTTTGTAGTTGTTTACCTAGTCAAATGTTGTAAATAGGGGTCTAAAGTTGGTTTTTTCTAGTGTTGAGTCCTTTTTGGGTGTAATAAGGTCTAGTGAGACCAATTCTATTAGAGTCTTATAGGGTCGATTGGAGTAAAAGTTGTTAATCTTGCAAATGTTGTCATGTGCAAAAATGCAAGAATGGGAAGTTCAACGGTCAAGAAGTTCAAAAGGTTGTTAGAGTTGGTTGTGTTGGTTGGTTCTTGATGTGTAAGGCTTAAATACACTATGTATGGGTCGAAGCAAGGTTCTGGAAGTTGATTTTGTTGAAAAGCAATAAGAAACCTCTAATTTTCTATGTGTTTTCATTTAACTATGCTTCTACAGGTCTTTGTACAGTTCTGTATTGAGATATATTGATCTAAAGTGAATTGGATTTAGTGGAGACATGAAATAAATTTATTTTGGTTTTTATTTGGACTTATTTCATAAATTTTGGAGGATTCTAAAGCCAAAATACTGAAGACGGGTTGAAAACCCTATTTTTAAGGGTTTGAGAGTAAGAATATGGAATAAATGACCATTCCACTAATGGAAACCTCTAAAAATTAGTGAAATGGTGTTATATAGGTTGTTATTTCATGTTTGTAGGTTTGTAGATGCAAGGGAGGAGGTTTTGGGCTAATATGATGATGTTCTAGGAGGAAATTCACATGTTTCTATGCAAATGAGAGGTGTGGGTGTTAGGGTTTGTCAAAAAGCTTTTGTAAATTGACTTGTAATGGAGAAAAATGTTTGTGCAGATCATATTTGGTGTGTTTGAAGTGTTGGTTTGCAGAGTGGAGGCTTGGAGTTTGTAGAATCAATAAACTCTTGTGTGAACAAGCCTAAATAGGCCTAGGTAGGGTTTTGGAGTTTGGTGAATTTGTGGGTGCTTCAATTGAAAAAAGTTGTTGTTTCTAACTCCATGTGACCTATTTGAGGTCTTTCAATAGAGATTTGTGATTGGGGAAGAGTTTACATTGTAGTTGCTTTGTAAAAGTGATCTAATTGGGCTTAAGGGTAGTGTAGCAATAGAGATTTGAGGGTGATGTTACAAAGGAACCTCTTATGATTTTGGGATATGTTTCTAAAGGGCTTAATGGGTATCTAAAATTGGTTTTGGTTTGTGGGTAGGAGTTTTTTTCCAAAAGTTATGACAAAAACACCTTGTTTGGAATGCTACAAGGCAGTTTGAGGAATTAGTGAGAAAAGAGCCAAGTAGGGTTTTGTGAGTGGGAAAAAATGTTCAAAGTGGATTGAATTGGGATTTTTAGACTACCTCCACCTTGATCTACATAAAAAGGGGATAAGAAAAATATCATGTGGACTGAACAAGCTGAGAAGAACTTTTAATATCTAAAAAGGAGAGTGAATGACCAGCCTATCTTGGCTTTACTTGATTTCAATAAGGTCTTCCAAATAGAGTGTGATGCTAGTGGTCATGTAATAGGGGTAGTTTTGAGCCAAGACAATAAGCCAATAGCCTATTTGAGTGAAAAACTCAATGATGCAAAGAGGAAGTACTCATCCTATGACTTAGAAATGTATGCAATGGTTAAGCCACTAAAGAAATGGAGACATTACCTTTTATCCAAGGATTTTGTGGTCTATAATGACAACCATGAAATTAAATTCATAAATATCCAAGAAAAACTCAGTCAAAGGCACATTAAGTGGATTGAATACTTACAAATCTATACCTTCACAATTAAACACAAAAAAGGGAAAAGTAACAAGGTAGTTGATGCTTTAAGCAGAAGTGCATTAATGGTTTAAGAAATTCAATTAAGAAGTGTTGGGATTGAAGCACCCATAGAGATGTATGAGGATGATGAATATTTCAAAGAGGTTTATGAGGCTTGCAAGTAGCCTATCAACACTAACAGAGAGAAGTGGCTATATTACTTGATACAAAATGGTTTGTTGTTTAAATGAGCACAACTTTGTGTGCCAAAATGTTCTCTGAGGGAAAATCTTATTAAGGAAAAGTATTGTGGGAGTATGGTAGGTCATTTTGGCCTTGAAAAGACACTAGAGTAGCTAAGAAGGAATTATTTTTGGCCAAGGATGCAATGAGATGCCAAAATATTTGTGGAGAGGTGTACCATATGCCAAAAAGAAAAAGGGGACAACACTAATGTAGGACTTTACCATCCTTTACCCATTCCCAATAGGCCTTGGGAATCTATCAATATGGATTTTGGCATGGGATTTCCAAAGACTCAAAGAAGTTTTGATTCAGTTTATGTGGTTGTTGACCAATTTTCCAAGATTGCCCATTTCATTCCCAAAAAAAGTACAAGTGATGCTTCATATGTTGTAGGCTTTTTCTTTAACGAAGTTGTTAGAATTCATGGATTTCCATTGAGCATAGTTTCTGATAGGGACAATAAGTTTTAAGGACATTTTTGGAGAACATTGTGGAGAAAGCTTGGTACAAATCTCAGTTTTAGCTCAACCTAACACCCTCAGATTAATGGCTAAACTGAGGTAGTCAATAGGAGCTTAGGTAACCTATTAAGATTCCTTTCAAAGGATCATCCTAAACAGTGGGATCTTGTGTTACCCCATGCAGAGTTTGCTTACAATGATTTAATGAATAGGAGCATTAGCAAGATTCCATTTCAAGTGGTTTATGACATGTAGACAAGAGGAGTGTTTTAACTCGAACATCTTAGTGGTATGGAGAAGAAAAGTGTAGAGGGTGAGCAATTTGAAATTTCCATGCAAGAGATTCATCAACAAGTGAAAGAGCAACTCCAAGCTAGTGTTGAAAAATACAAGTAAAGGGAAGATTTGAAGAGAAGAGAGGTCAATTTCAAGGTTGGAGATCTTGTCTTAGCACATCTTAGGAAGAAAAGGTTTCCCAAAGGTGGGTATACCAAGTTGAAGATGAAAAGGATAGGTCCTTTTTGGATTATTCACAAGTTTGCCAATAATGCCTATGAGATTGAATTGCCTAGTGGAGTAGGCATATCGCCCATTTTTAATGTTGCTGACTTGTACCCTTACAAAGGGGATTCCATTGCGGATGGAGAAGGTTTACAATAGATATTAGATGCTAATTGGATAAAGAATTTACCACCTATCAAACCCATAGAGTTGGAGTGCATTCTTGACACAAAAGAGAGCAAGAAGACCAAAGGCAAGAAATACTTCCAGTATTTGGTCAAGTGGAAAGGAATTCCCAATGAGGATGTCACATGGATGATAGAGTCATATTCTTAAGCATTGGATGTCTGTTGCAAACCTCCTCTCAAGTGGAACATGAGTTTCTTTTCTTTTCCTTGGGAGTATGATGCAGGAGCATCACTATCAATGTGTTTTTATTCTTTTTTTTTATGGTAAGAGTCTTGGTTGAGTTGGTTCAAGTCTTAGGAGGTCCATTGGGATCATAATCCAATGGTTTGGATAGTTTGTATAGGCTAGAAATTCAGATTATTGGTTTCCTGCCAAAATGCAAAATTGAATTCTTAGGGAGTTTTTAGCTTGTTGCAAGGTTGAGATTTGTTCCTCAAGTCTTTTTTTTTGGTTTTTTGAGCATAATAAGGTCTTATAGGACCATGGAAATCATGTCAGATATTTTTACTTGTTTTGTTTCTTAGGTCAAGGTTGAAAGTTGCAAAAAAAGGGCATAATTGTCAAGTTTAATGACATATACATTAGGTTTTTTTAAGAAAGAGATATATGCTTGACTTGTAACCATTTTTGGGAGTTCTTTCATATTGAATCAATGAAATACATGCTCCAATAATTGGTGGGATCAATATTTGATGAGATACCCTATTATTTTGCAAGTTTATGACAATTTTTCTATGAAAATAGCTAAAGAATAGATTGGTATAGCTCTATACGGTATGATGCCAGGTTTGAATAGGAATGGGAAGATGGATTTTTTTTCTTAGAACCTAATGTTTTTGATTTAGTGAGATTTCATTATGTTTTGAGCGAGATATTGTGAAAACGTGTTGTTAGTTGCACTATCTCAAACCTAGAGTTTTCAGTGAGATTGCAAAATTCATACCCCTAGTTTCAACTAGTGAAAATTCATGAATTTTGAAACATATCTTCTGCAGGTCCTTATGCATGTTTCCACCAAGCAGTAAATGATAACTCATTATTTTGTGTGATTTATAGAAGACAGTGCGTTTTACTGGAATTTGGACTATCATAAACCCTAGTCTATTTGAGGGTTTTATGGAAATTACATTGTTTGGAATTAATCACTGTAATTAGAAGTTGAATGAAGCCTATAAAGTGTGATTGAGTGTTTAAGAGCTTACGATTGGAGAAAACGAGTGAGTGTTATTTCTTTTGGAGGTTGAGTCTAGAAAGTTAGGCTTGTAGGTAAGTTTGTAGGGTATAAATTATTGTCACCATTGAAAGATAAAATAATCTTGTGCATATTGTTGTGAAAACCACATTTTCCTTATTATTGAGAGTCCATTGCAGTTGAAATTGTTTTCCCTCTGCATCATTTTCCCATCAAAATATGAGACATAGTACAAGGCTCAAAAGAAGAGAATATAGACTGTGAAGATGTCATATGATGAGATGCTCCTGAATCTAGCAACCATCTCCCTAATCCATGACTTAGAAAGGCACAAAGAGCATTTCCTTTCATTTATAATGTATTATGCAAACCAATTGTGCCCCTTTCAAACTATTATGAAGAAGAAGGAGGAGAAGGTGATGCAGACATTCTAGAAGGAAAATCAATCTGATTATTTTTTAGAAGATGTTTCAACTCATCAATATCCTTCTTATAAAAAGTTTGTTTTACATGTCCTTCCCTCTTGAAATATGCACGAGGCATTTCCTTCTTAGATGATTTCCCCTTAGAAGAGGATGATGAATCAGTGGAATCATGTGATTGAAATTCCTTTTGTTGCTTCTGTGATCTAGAATCCTTGGGTTTGTGTTTCTTTCCTTTTCCATTGGAAACCTTTTGATTTGTAGTGCTTGGAGATGTAATGAGTGCCTTTGATGTTGGAGATTTCAATGAGCCCATCTGTACCAACTTTTCTTGCTCCCAAGTGAGTGATTCAGCAAAATAATCAAGTGAAGGCATAGTGAATGTGGTACCAAGTGCATCTTTCATGGCATAGAAGGTAGAAAGAAAAATGAATAATCAGGACCAAGCTTGGAAAGTATATAAAGAATCAACTAAGTGTCATTCTTCTCAATACCACACTATTTCAACTATAATCTAAGAGACTTAAGTTAGGTGAAGAATTCCTGAATTCTATCAAAATATTAAGGATCCAAACCGATAAGCTCATTCTCCAACTAAAATCCTCTCATAGTATCTTGCTTTCCGAACAAGGACTCTAATTGAGTCCAAATCTAATTGGGTGTTGTGCAATATTCAACACGAAAGAGAATATCAAGATAAATTAACATGCACAATGTACCAAAATCTTCATCAATTTTGTTAAATCACTTTCTCTTCTCAGCAACACCTGCAAGTTCAAGTTTTGTACCCATGGTAACTCTATGTAGCCCTACTTTAGATTCAAATTTATCTCAATTTGTGATTTCCAACTATAATAGTATTATGGAGTAAGTAGAGAAATACGAGATAGATCCATGATGAAAAAATATATTAATGAACTGATGCAACAATATAGACCCCCTCAATGTTAAAAATAATCCCCTTTGATCCCAAAATAAGTGTTTGATTTGCACGTTTTCCTAGAAAATAATCAAAAAAGGAAAAAGCTAAGATATGATAAAAATATTAGGCACCTAGTAAATATTCTATAAATATATTCCTAAGATCTATGTAGAGGATGTAATCATCTTTCCAATGCCACTCGAATCATGAAAATTTGATATCACAGGCAAAAGTTATGCCCTCAGAAGCAAAAAACTGCTTGAACTAACTTTAGACCCTTGAAAAAAATTATGAAGCAAGATCTTGAAAAATGACTTACACCAATGGATCAGACTCAGAATCACCTTTCCAATGGTATATCATTTGCAAAAAAAGATCATATTCCTAATTTATGCTTGATTTACTGAAACTACTTGAAAAGGGCCAATTTGGCTCTCAGGGAGCACTGGAGGCTTAAAAAATAGCCCTTGGTCACATACGCGACCAGGGCCAGTGATTCAGGGATTTCAATGGGGATCCTAGTCCTTGATATGACTAGTGGTGGGGCTGGCAGTGTAGCAGTTGGTCTCCCTCATGACCATGGCTTGGAAAAGAAAGCCCTCAAGCCTTCAAGGGCTGAACAAAACAACTAGCAAGCGAGTGAGAATATTCCAGGGAATATTCAAAAAGAATATTCTTGGATGTTGGAGGTGGTTAGTAAGTGATGCCTCCTATGTGCTTCGCTCCTGGTGGTTGATGGGTTGTGTAGCAGCAACATTGCTTATTTAAAATGGGAAGCACAAAAACCCTTATTTTTTTTAATATTTTTCTTAAAAAAATTGTACAAACTAAGGTTTTGGAGGTCGTGTGTCCTCACAAACCCAAAAAAAAATCTTTTTCTATTCCTAAGCCGAAAATGGCCAAATTTTATGTCAAAATTTCTGCAATTGGCCTCTTGAACACATTTGTGAGGTCTTTTTTGGCTCAAATCACCCTGAATTTGTAGCTACCCTTTGGATCTGAAAAAGGAAACAACTTCAAAACCTTGCAAATCTAACAAAATATGATGAAATATGACAAAATGAAAGCCAAATTTGAATTTTTTTAACAACCTAAATTCAATAGAGGTTTTTTTTTTATCCAAAAAGCACCAAAAATATGCTCAAGGTGAGATTCCTTGAGGATCCCAAAAAACTCTTTGATTGAATTCCTCTAGATTTGAGAAGGGGATTGTAGATCAGTGCTTTGATATCATGATAAATTTTCCAATAAACTCCATAAAACCAAGATCACTTGGATTAGCATTCTACAACGAGAAAAAAAAAAAGATACAAGAGAAATTTGCAAAAGATGCGCAAATAATATTATTGAAAATAATGAATTACATGAGATGACTAGCTTTTATAAAGAAAGATGAAAAACCCTAAAGGTAAAACCTAATTAGGACCTAAGTAAACTTAATAAAGTGTAATTAAATTTTTAACTAGCAATTGCACCTTGGTATGCAATAGGTACGCTGAAGAGGTGTGCAATGTCAATTAGGTAAAATATTTGGGCTATTTTTGCATACATTTGTGTACTACATGAGGGGAATTGGTAGGACATGTATAAAATGATTTTATTTGTGAAAAAAGGGTCTTAATGGAGAAGTGATAGCTTTAAATCAACTATGCATCTATTTATATGGATTGAAACATGAGTGAAACAAAACCTCTAAATCAGAAAGATAATTAGGCTCCATTAGCAATAGGTTCATGTTATGTTTGAAATAAGGAAAGAGGGAGAGAGGGGGATAGATAGGGATAGAAAGAGGAATAGATAGAGGAGAGAAGAGAGAGATAGGTAGGGAGATAGATATAGAGAGGAAGATAGAGATAGACATGGAGATGGAGGTGGAGAAGGAGAGGGAGAGATAGAGAGAGATAGAGAGGAGAGAGGGATGGACAAAGATGGAAGAAATAATAATATAGGGAGAAAATGAGAGAGGGAGAGATAGAAAATAAAGATAGAGACATGTGTTGGCAGATGGTTAGCACTCCTCTCAGAATTTGTGACAACGGACTAACCACCTCTTGTGCAATCCATGTCTCTACCATTTGTATCAGGTGTTGATAGATAGATATTTTGATACAAAAAAAAACTAGGGCCAACAATTAGTATGAAAGCATTGGGTCATGGGTTTGAATGCCCTCAGGTAACGCTAAAGGGGAGATTGTTGGTAGATGGTCAGCACTCCCCTTGGGATTCATGACAAGGTACTAACCACCTCTTGTGGGATCCATATCTCTACCATTTGTATCAGGCATTGATAGATCGATCTTTTGACATAGTGGGAAACTAGGGCCAACAACATGAAGTGATATATAGAGAGGTAGATAGAGGGAGTGATATCAAGGTAGAGAGAGATGGAGAGATAACGAGTTAGAGATAGATGGATAGATGGAAGAAGAAATATGGAGGGAAAGAGGGAGAAAAAAATAGATAGATATAGAGGTCTAGAAAGAGGGAGAGAGACAAAGAGATGAAGAGAGGGAGACATGTCTAGAGATAGGGGAGAGAGGAAGATAGAGGTGTAAATGAAGATAGAGTGAGAGAGGAAGGATACAAATAGATAGAGAGGTAGATAGAGGTAGAGGGAGAGATAACGATAGAGAGATATAGGTAGATAGAGAGGGAGAGATAGAGAGATATAGAGGAAGAGGGAGAGGGAGATTCCATTGTAGTTGATATTGTTTTCCCTCTTCATCATTTTCCCATCAAAATAGGAGACATAGTACAAGGCTCAAAAGAAGAGAATATAAACTATGAAGATGTCATATGATGAGATGATCTTGAATCTAGAAGCCATCTCCCTGATCCGTGACTTGAAAAGGCACAAAGAGCATGCACTTTCATTTCTGATGTAGCATGTAAACCAGTTGTGCCCTTGTCAGACTGTTGTGAAGAAGGAGAAGGTGATGCAAACATTCTAGAAGGAAAATCAATATGATTATTTTTTAGAAGATGTTTCAACTCATCAATATCCTTCTTATAACAATTGTGTTTTACATGTCCTTCCATCTTGCAATATGCAAAAGGAGGCCTCTCCTTCTTAGATGATTTCCCCTTAGAAGAGGATGATGAATCAATGGAATCATGTGATTGAGATTCCTTTTGTTGCTCTTGTGATCTAGAATCCTTGGGTTTTTGTTTCTTTCCTTTTCCATTGGAAGACTTTTTATTTGTAGTGTTTGGAGATGTAATAAGTTCCTTTGATGGTAGAGATTGCAATGAGCCCATATGTACCAACTTTTCCTACTCTCGAGTGAGTGATTTAGCAAAATCATCAAGTGAAAGCATAGTGAATGTGGTACCAAGTGCATCTTTCATGACATAGAAGGTAGAAACAAAAGCTAAATAATCAGGACCAAGCTTGGAAAGTATAGAAAGAATCAACTAAGTGTCATTCTTCTCAATACCACACTATTTAAACTATAATCTAAGAGACTTAAGTTGGGTGAAGAAGTCCTAAATGATATCAAAATCTCAAGGAGCCAAATCGATAAGCTTATTCTCCAACTGAAATCCTCTCATAGTATCTTGCTTTCCGAACAAGGACTCTAATTGAGTCCAGATCTAATTGGGTGTTTTGCAAGATTCAACATGAAAGAAAAGATCAAGACAAATTTTCATGCATAATGTACCATAAGCTTCATCAATTTTGTTAAACCACTTTCTCTTCTTAGTAGCACCTGCATGTTCAAGTTTTGTACCCATGGTAACTCTGTGTAGCCCTACTTTCTTCAAATTTATCTCAATTTGTGATTTCCAACTATAATAGTTGTATGGAGTAAGTAGAGAAATACAAGATAGATCCATGATGAAAAAATATATTGATGAACTGATGCAACAGTATAGACCCCCTCAATGTTTTAAAAAAATCCCCTTTGATCCCAAAATAATTGCCTGATTTGCACATTTTCCCAAAAAATAAAATAAAAATAAAAACCTGAGATATGATAAAAATATTAGGTACCTAGTAAATATTCTATAAACATATGCCTAAGATCTATGTAGAGGATGGAATCATCTTTCCAACGCCGCTTGAATCTTGAAAATTCAATATCCTAGGCAAAAGTTATGCCCTCCGGAGCAAAAACTACTCAAACTGACTTCAGACGCTTGAAAAACAATTATGAAGAAAGATCTTGAAAAATGGCCCACACCAATGGATTGAGCTCAGTATCACCTTTCCAATGGTATATTATTTACAAAAAAAAAGATTGTATACTCGATTTATGCCTGATTTACTGAAACTGCTCAAAAAGGGCCAATTTGGCTCTTAAGGAGCACTGGGGGCTTAAAAAATAGCCCCTGGTCACATGCACAACCAAGGGGAAGCATTTTGGGGCTGTCAATGAGAATCCTAGTCCTTGATATGACCAGTGTAGAGGCTAAAGGTCGGCGGGGGGCTGGCGGCGTAGCGTCTAGTCTCCCTCGTGACCGTGGCTTAGTAGAGAAAGCCCTTAGGGGCTAAACAAAACAACCAACGGACGAGTGAGAATATTCTAGGGAATATTCAAAAAGAATATTCTTGGATGTTGGTGGTGGTTAGTGAGCGGTGCCTCCTATGTGCTCCACTCGACAAGGTGCGTAGTGCTGGCATTGCCTATTTAAAACGGGCAACGCAAAAACCCTTTTTTATTTAAATATTTTTCTAAAAAAAAATTGTATGAACTAAGGTTTTGGAGGTTGTGCGGCCTCCAAAACCAAAAATATATATTTTTCCACTCCTAAATGCATCTATGAGGTCCTTTTTGGCTCAAATCGCCCTAAATTTGTAACTACCCTCTGGATCTGAAAAAAGGCAACAACTTCAAACCCTTGTAGATCTAACAAAATATGATGAAATTTGACAAAAAGAAAGCCAAATATGACTTTCTCTGACACCCTGAATTCAATGGAGAGGTTTTTTTTGATCCAAAATGCACCAAAAATATGCTCAAGGTGAGATTCCTTGAGTATCCCAAAAAAACTCTTTGATTGAATTCCTCCAGATCTAAGAAGGGGCTTGCAGACTAGTGCTTTGATACCATGATAGAGTTTCCAATAAACTCCATAAAATAACGATCACTTGGATTAGCCTTCTACAACAAGAAAAAACAAAGATGCAAGAGAAATTTGCGAAATATGTGCAAATAATATTATTGAAAACAATGAATTACATGAGATGACTAGCTTTTATAAAGCAAGATGAAAAACCCTAAAGGTAAAACCTAATTAGGACCTAAGTAAATTTAACAAAGTGTAATTAAATATTTAACTAACAATTGTACCTTGGTGTGCAATAGGTACACCGAAGAGGTTTGGAATGTCAATTGGGTAAAATATTTGGGCTATTTTTGCATACATTTGTGTACTACATAAGGTGAATTGGTAGGACATGTGTATAAAATGATTTTGTTTGTGAAAAAAAGGTCTTAATGGGGAAGTGATAGCTTTAAATTGACTATGCATCTATTTATATGGATTGAAACATGAGTGAAACAAAACCTCTAAATCGGAAAGATAATTAGGCTCCATTACCAATAGGATCATGTTATGTTTTAAATGAGAAGAGAGGGAGAGAGGGGGGATAGATAGTGATAGAAAGAGGAATAGATAGAGGAGAGGAGAGAGAGATGGGTAAGGAGATAGATATAGAGAGGAAGATAGAGATAGACATGGAGATGGAGGGAGAGATAGAGAGAGATAAAGAGGAGAAAGGGATGGATAGAGATGGAAGAGATAATAATATAGGGAGAGAATGAGAGAGGGAGAGATAGAAAATAAAGATAGAGACATGTGTTGGAAGATGGTTGGCACTCCCCTTGGGATTTGTGACAAGGGACTAACGACCTCTCATGCAATCCATGTCTCTACCATTTGTATTAGGCGTTGATAGATAGAACTTTTGACGCAACAATAAACAAGGGCCAACAATTGGTATCAATGCATTGGGTCATGGGTTTGAATCCCCTCGAGTAACACTGAGGGGGAGATTATTGGCAAATGGTCAATACTTCCATTGGGATTTGTGACAAGGGACTAACCGCCTCTCGTGTGATTCGTGTCTCTACTATTTCTATCAGGCATTGATAGATTGATATTTTGATGCAATGGAAAACTGGGGCCAACAACATGAAGTGATATATAGAGAGGTAGATAAAGGGAGTGATATTAGGGTGGAGAGATATGGAGAGATAATGAGTTAGAGATAGAGGGATAGATGGAAGAATAAATATGAAGGGAAAGAGGGAGAAAAAAAGAGATAGATATAGAGGGATAGAAAGAGAGAGAGGTACAAAGAGATGGAGAGAGGGAGACATATCTAGAGATAGGGGAGAGAGGAAGATAGAGGTGGAGATGAAGATAGAGCGAGAGAGGAAGGATACAAATAGATAGAGAGGTAGATAGAGATAGAGGGAGAGATAACGATAGAGAGATATAGGTAGATAGAGAGGGAGAGATAGAGAGATATAGAGGAAGAGGGAGAGGGAGAGGGATATATATATGGTGAGATAAAGTGATAAAGATATAAAAAGATATAGAGGGGGGTGACGGAGAGAGAGAGACAAATAAATAGAGAGTATCTAGATACACAAAAAATAGTCTTGAAGAGATCTAGCTCCACAAAAAATTGAGCAACAATATAAACTATCTTCACCCCAAAACTATAGGAGTAGAGTAAGCAGTCGTGCCTAGACAGGTGAGACAAACACGGTCTTGTTTTAAATAGATAAAAAATAAAAAATACTTTATAATTTTCTCAAATGATAAAAATACAAAGAAGCTCCAATTGGCTTTAGATATACAAGTACACAATAGTCAAACACATAAATATAAGTGTATTTAATCATACTAGACGTGAAAAGTGAAGTTTTCAAGACACTAAAATGATAAATGAAAATAGATAGGAAATGTATTGAAACTCAATTTGACACATAACTATTTCATGTTCAATAAATAAATGTTATAAACCATTATCTTGAAAGACACAACCAAATAAAAATTATTATGAATATACAAATATCACCCTTAAATAGTTTGTATGATATCTATAATTATTTACAAATTTAACTTTAACTAAAATAAATATAATAAATAATATAATATAATATACATAAAGATAACATATAATATAATATATTATTATATTAATAATAATAATAATAATTAACTTTAATAATTTTATATGTATATTTAATATTTTTTTAAATAATATAAAATATAATAATAATAGTATGATTTATATATAATATTATATAGTAATAAATATAATTATATTATACATGATTTAATTTGTATTATATAAGATATACATTATATATTATATTATATTTGTATATTAATTTAACTTATATTGTATAAAATATATTCATTGTAATAATTTTAGATTTGTATTTAATAATTTTTAGTATAGAATATTGTAAACAATAATAACATAATGTATAAATATAATAATAAGCATGATTTAATCATGTGATAAGATATAGTTTATTAATTATAATAATTTCAAATTTATATTTAACAATTATAATTATAGAATATAATACTAATAATAATATAATTTATTTATATAATAATAAGTATGATTATATCATATATAATTTAATTTGTCTCGTATATAATATATATTGTATATAAACTAGATATTATATTATGTTTATATTGAATGATTTCTAATATAAAATAATATGTAATAATATTATTTCAAAAATAATTTGAAATAAGAATTATGTATAAAAGTAAATGGTTTCAATAAATTTGGCAATCTGTCACGTCTTTACAATTAGCTATATCATTGTGAGGTGTGGTAATCTCTAAAGTTGATTCAAAGAGTGTTCCTGAATGGTGAAACTAAGCCAATCTAAACTAAACTAAGATCTTTAGTATCACTCTTTAAAACCAAAGAAAATGAGAATGAAAAATCATACAATGAAATTTGCATATCTCTAAAAGAGGGAGTGAATGCATTATCTTCACACTTGTACCCATCATCACAAAAGCATGCAAAAAATTGTTTCTAGATACTAAAAATACTAATGCTTAAGTGACACCACATGTTTTTGAAGACACTTGACATCTTCCACCACCATTTATTATGGACAATTTTAATATAATTTTCTTAATATCTCTGACAATGACAAATGTAAATATGTCCAAAAAAATTGACACCTAACTGTATAGTAATAAAAAAGGCTTTCATTATTAAGAAAATATTCTTTTAACTTGTACGTTGCTAGGTTGTTTTGGATACTTTGATGGATGTCCATACCCTATTCCAATGCTCCTATTTTGGCGCAGGCAAGGATAATTCTGGCGAAAGTTGTGGATTCAGGCTTTACACCCACCAATTGCATTTGCTTGAAAGTTTCTAAAGCTTTTAAAAAAAATCCATTTTTGTGCATATCCTACAATCATTGCATTCAATGAGATAACCTCTCTTCGAGGCATTCTATCAAATAGTTCATGTGCCTTTTCTATGCTTCCACATTTTGCATACATGTCTACCAGAGCATTTCCAACTGCTTTGATGGATGTCCATACCATGTTCTAGAGCTCCTACTAAATGCACATGCTTGTAACACAATTGGAATCCATGATGAACGCATCAGATGTTTGTTCACGATAACTTATCTGGCATTCATGCATGAAACACTTATGACACCCCATTTAATATGACTTAATTTATGATTTTAATGACAAATATATAACAAACACAATGTTCCTTGCAAATAAAATTGCAGAAATACAAAATATTGCGACTAAAATTGCAGAGATACAAAATTTGTAGCATATTCCAGGTATTAATCCTCCAATTTTTTCATTGATAGAGAGATTGGTGGGATTGCTGAGCAAAATATTGTAAGAAATGTATAATACCATTCTTTTACCTCGAGAACTTGATAGTGCTTGGTTGGGATAACCAATATGTGATCTTGATCTTCAAAAACAGTGCTTCCAAAATCATCACCCATTTCTCAATTGTGCAATGGGTACGCCAAATAATTGTAAAAGTGGCACTAAGGTCTAAGATTTGACTTTTTATCAAACTTTATGGACATATTCGCTTTGTGCGATTATCCAATGCCATGTGGAAACTATTGTTTATGCACAAGTCGGCGGTTCAGCTGTCCAAGAGAAGGCAATGGTTTTTATCAGATTGACGCCACAAAGCCCAGTTTAGGGTGTCTTCCCCACGGACCTCTTGTCTACTCGGATACATCCATAAGCGGTAAGGGTCTCTTCGCTTGAAAGCCTTCTTTCTACATGTCATGAAGAACAATGGACTGAATGAATCCACCACTGTTAGACACCACGCAACAGAGAGAAAAAACACCATTGCATCCACAAGAATCGACCAACTCAATCTAGACACCCACTTGCAGACATTATTAAAGGTGCACTAGGGAATTTGAATAGATCTGCAACTTCACCTTACAATATTTATTAATGCCAACTAGTTTCATAGTAAACGCAAGCTTCCAGCGCAGGCATAGAATGCAAGTTGTGTATGATACAACCACACTACTGTAGTATATATTAAAAATAGATAAAAGACCAGCGACAACCAGAAACTCCCAAGATAAAAAAAAGCGGCAGAAGAAATTAACAACCACAATCATTTTGATCATCGCCCAAGGCCTATTGAACCATCAATTGCACATTTTAGGTTGGGCAACTTCACATTGGATACACCTTCGACGTAAATTACACCAACAATTTTTTTTCTATAGGTCAGATTTTAGACTTCAATAAGCATTGGCAATATGATTCCACAATGGTCATTGTGGTGCAGGTATTTTTTGCAAAATTTTATACAAAATTTAGCTATTTTCATTCTAAGTCATAATTTTTCAAACATCAATTAGTCATAACTTTTACGTTTTTCGTCATTTTTTAGTTCTTTTTTAACATATCAGAAAAATCTTTTTTTTTTTTTTGCTTTTTTAGTTTATTTTTCTATATAAATTATCATTTTATCTTTTTGACTGACTTTTGCGTGTATGCCTTTTCATGATTTCAAGACATCAATCTTGCAAACTAGGTACTAACTTAAGTTGTTTTGTAGGACATTTTATTGAAGAACTTATTTATAAACTCCTATTTTTTGTGTTTTGTCTATATTTTGTTTTCTCACACTAAAATTGGGTTAAAATTTACTTTTGGATTTTGATTTGGGATAACAATTTACAAGTGTATTTTAAACCCAAAGCACACTTGTGTATGATCTCCTCTCACACCTTAGGATGATCTTGAGGATCAAAAATAAGTTTTTTATTTATTTTATTTTTAGGGGGGCTTTGGGGATTTCATCACCCCAAGGGATGACTTCAACTCTAGTGTTCCAATGGAGTATAAATAGCGGGGGTTGAATCAAAAGATAGACCTCTTGGAATTTATTTTTTATTCGAGCTAAGTTGCCAAGAATTTTGTACCTTGGGGAAGTTAAGGATAAGGGAGGGTTACCCTCTTCTCTCAATCTTTTGATTTTATTATAGTTTCAAATTCACGGATTAGGCCTCACGTAGCCTTGAGGTATTTGGATGATACCCCTAGATAAGCCTTGTATAGCCTAGTTTCAGACCTTTTGGATATTTCTTAATTATGGTGCAAGCTACAATATCATACCCAAATATAATCACCATGTACCTTCTTCTGTTGAGATATCAACTATTCCTTGATTGGGCCTTTCCCTTTCAAGGTAAGGGTTGTAGAGGTGGTACATGACCTTTTAATACCCTATTTATCCACTCACTTGAAGGTATTTTATTATGTGGCCCATATTAATTTAATACTCCTTTTATTGAATAAATTTAGGCTTGTTATTGTATCCTCTTGTTTGAGTGTTGTATATACCAAGTGATTTTATATAAAAACTTTACTACAAATTTTGATTCAAGTATTTGAAGTCCCTTTTACGTGTTTGAAATCCCATTGGTATCCTTAAAACATAAACATTGAAGCTAAACCTAGAATAACCACAATTTAGTGCAAAACCTATTTATCCTTGGTCATCACCAAAATTATTTCCCAATATCTCCCACATCAACCACCTACCTTGTCCATTTCACATTGGTCAAACTTAACCATGTCCATCCATTGTCCATACTTTGACTTATCTCATTGTCCAACCTTTCACAACACACCTTGAGTTTAGAGTACATATCCTTTTGTCACTTATTATCACTTTGTTAATAATTCTAGTCACCTTTGAGTTGCATCCAAGAGAACATTAGGCTACCATTGATCATCATATCATCAATGTCATCATCATCTTTTATACACATAATCCTTATAGTCTACACCCACCATCAATCCAATTAAATCATTCAACGTTATAGTTGAAAGTTATCAATTTTGGGTCCTTTAATCAAAATCATCACCTTAGTCCAACCTTTGGGACCTTTAATCATCCTAAGGACATTGTTTAATCATTGGAAATTCTACACCAATCTATAGGTTCTAGAATTAAAGTCATAATGAAATCATCTTGAGATCCAAGTGTGTAGACTTAAAATTTAATCTAAATTTATCAAATCCAATCCATATATTCCACCTAATCATCTATTCCCATCCTTTGGATCATCCTAATCATCTAAGTTATCCATCCATGTATTATGTCCAAGTCATTTATCAAGTCCACCTATGGTTATCCTAAAATATTCTCTAGGTTTATTCATCATCATTGGACCTATCACCTAATCTCTAATCGACCAATTTCATCGCTAAACTTATCACCTAATCCCTAATCAACTAATTTCATCACCTAGGCCTGCATCCCATCATCTAGTCCTAATTAACGTAGAACATATCCCTTTCACCTACAGTCCATCACTTAAATTAAATAGTCCTATTATTTAATATATTACCTTTTCCATATCCTCACAATAAATTAATAATCATCATTTCCACCTATTATCCACCTAACCCATGATCCAAATCATGAATGATGGGCAGCGAAGCGTGGAGGAATCAACAATTCAAAACTAGTAATCAAACTCCAAAATACTAACTCAAATTTCTAAGAGATATTCTCGTAATCATTGATATTACATTTTAATCATTCTCCCATATCCTACATCTTGCATAATGGTCCCTTAATATAATATAAGGTGACCGTAACAAACATTTTAAGAAAGGAAATTAGTTCTAACTATTTCCTCAACTAATTCCTACAACATCTCCCTTACTATCTCCTATGATCTCTCCATATATTCTCCATGATTTTCTCAACAATCCCTATCCCTGTATTCACTCAATTCTCTCCATCTCTTATTTCCACGTAGACTTCTAGAATTTGTCTACAATGCTACATTATCAAACATTACAAAATATGAAATATTCTCACATTCCCTCTTAACACTTATTTGTAATTTCATCTTTTTCACATTTTTATCTTTTGATCCTTTGGCCTTTGTGTTTGTATCTCATCATGTAGATGCCCCTGTGTTAGACTCCCAAGGAACAAAAAAATAAACTTCTCATGGACTCTTGGATCCCAAACTTTCCTTTGTCATTGTCCACTTGCCTTACTATGACAGACATGTTTAACAACTTTCATTCTGGTATTCAACTTTTCCATTAACTTTGTCCTCTATGGATATGCTGCTACTCTCCTCAATCTTCTAGGTTTACATACTTTATTTTGTTTAACTTTCCTTGTTAATGTATTCTCTTGAGATCAATTAATTTTTGTTGTTGATTGTCTTCTTCTTTTCAGTATGCCTCTTCCATGACTATTTTATTGAAGATTGACTTTCATATTTCAAAGTCTCACATGTATCTCCATTTTCACATGAAATGAATTGGTTATAGTAACCACTCAATCTCCAAAAATCACTATCAATCATAAGAATGATTTATTCCTTGTCTTCACTGTTATCTACAAATATGTAGTATGTTATCCCTGCATATACATTTGTCTCTCTTTGAGCCTCTGATTCTACTTTTATAGTTTGTTGATGAAATTTGATTCTTTCTTCTTCTTCATGCTTCATGTTTCCAACCTCTTTGAAGTCCTCCTTAATCTTTCCAGATTGACTAGGCATTCCTTTAAAATCCCCAATTTTGCATTCAAAACTACATTTCTAACCTTGTCATTCTACAATCCACATGCCAATATCTTCTCATTTTCATGATCATCCTCTTGTGTTGAATGAAATAAAATTTTATTCTCAGGTTCTCTCACCAATCTCTTTAGTAATGCCATTTCCTCATCAAATTTCATTAGCCTTGTATCTAAATGTTTCTCTTTATCTCCTTGACCCCCCTTTTGATTTTTTTCATAGGCCAACACGACCTTGTTCACTGTAACAACAGATTCTTGCAACTATTCTCCCATAACTAAATTTGTCCATTGCATAGGATTTCTACTTTGATTGTCCTTATAAGGAAATTTTGCCTCTCCTTCTTTGATAATATGATTTTGATCTTGTTCTATTCTCATGATAGTTTTGAGTGACTTTCCATCATCCTCAACACTTGTAAAACCTACACACATACACAAATTCTCAGTTTTTAAAACATAAGGCTCTCTAGTCTCATATGAGTCTTCTATCAGTTGATCTTCATGTTGATCTGAACTTCCCAAATCCATGAGACTTTCATGAAGTCTCTCATCATCATCCTCTCCAAGGAATGATCCCTGCTCTGGTTCATCATAGTGAACTTCTTCCTCAAACTCAGTTTCTTTGAGTTCTTCCTTTAACTAAGCATTCAACATGTGTCCCAGCTTCTTCCTCAACTTTCTTGCAAACAATTCTTTAACAGGCCATATAACCTGTTTCTTCATTCTCCATCCATATCTCTAGTCTCTCTCACTTTCCTGTAGTAGCATCATCATTATACTAAGTTGTTCCTTCATCTTAACAACTTTTGTATCAAATTCATCTTGACTCATTCTCTTCATCTTTATTCCATTTGATTTGGCATTATGCTCCATTTTGTTGTAGCTTTTGCTCAAACCCTTGTCATGACTATTAATAGTCATCTTTCTCTCTTCCTCTGTGAGTTTCTCCATGATCACTATGAGATACAAATAGCCTCTACAGTAACAAGTATTTTTCACCCTGCTACACAACACCTCACCAAGTTTTACTCCTGAACCTGGCCTTTTGGTATTCTTGGTTCTTTCCTCTAGAACCCTTTGAGCTTCCTCTGCTCCTCTAGGCTTTTGCACTCTACTCACTCTCAAGATATTTGAACTGTCTCTCTTCTTTGGAAAACTCTACCCACATTTGCAACTTGTGGAGTTGTCTCAACAACTTCTACCCAACCTCAACTGGAAGTTTTTCTTCTCTCAATTCTACTGTAAGGGTTGCCACAAGTGTTCTTCTCTTTTTCCCACTACCTGCATTCAACAAATTTTCTTTGTTCAATTGTTAATTGTAGACTATAAAGACCATGTCACTTGTCAGATTGTACTAGATCTATTTCTTCAAGAAATTTTGAGTTCTTTTCTTCTCACTAAAGCAATATTCTTTCAGCTACCAATCTTCTCAAGTTGTCTTCAAGTTGCTATTGTCAATTCTCCTCCAGCTTTTCTTCTTGGCTTTAAGATTCATTAATTTGGATGTTTTGAATTTATTTCATTAACAAAACTCTTATGGGCGGGGGCCCTAGCTTGGTTGGCTAAGTATTTCCTATTGCAGGAGGTTGGTCACGAGTTCTAGTCTCCCCCATCCTGTGGTACCGGAGGGTGTGTCGCGCCAACGCCGCCAGTCACGTTAAAAAGTTTACCAAGCGCACTGCAGTTTGTAGGGGGCCATGCTATACAAACCCGATTTCTGCAACCTAAAAAAAAGAAAAAATTAACAAAACTCTTATGCAATGATTAGACTTGGGTGTCAGGTAACACCGATCATGCACCCTTACAAAATTAATGACTCTAGAACTTCAACGCACTTTAACTTCATTTATAAGAAAGACTTTAACCAGACTCTCGACTTTCATCACAATTTATTGGAGCAGATTTAACTTCGAACATAAATAATAGACTCTTTTAATTAGAAATTTGGACCACCAGACACAAATTGACAACCATATAATATTGATGGACTTTTATTAAACACATAAGATGACATACAAATGACTTTAAAACAACTTAAAAACTTAATAGACACATTTAAAGACTAGACCAACATGGCAACACAAGGAATTTAATATTGGATTTATACTTAATTACAAATAGCCATGACTTATCCTATTGGATAATCAAGATCACACAAAATGACACAGGCAAATAACAACTAAAGTTGAGATGAAAACTAGACATAAAACCTTAGTTGACTCACTATTGTGCACCAAAATATGAGAATCAAACTTGTAGAGTGATGTGTTGTTGGAAAGTCTATGTAACATGAACAACATGCATGAGGAGGCCAGAGACTTGTACAGGTGCTTCATGTGAGTTGGATAAAACATTCTATAGTTAGTCTAATACAGTAAACACAATGCAAGTATTTCAAAGAAAATATTCATCAATGTTGCGACTATGGTTCAAGCATGCAATGATTTCATGCCCTAGCATTCTCCATATCAAACTTCAAGAATGCAATTCCCAACTGACCCTCAAGAAATGTGGCTACAATGTCCTCCAAAAATAATAAATCGACCCCAACAAAATGCTAATATAACTTGTTACATGGCTCTAGGAAAAACTCACACGAAAAATGTTCATTGTGTTTCTATAGGCCATAGAAAAGAATAAATGAAGTAGAATTTGGTGGAATAATTTAAAAACACCTATACCTACCAAGAAGCACCCACATAATGAAAATGTGTTGAAATCATGTGCTGGACCAACACCCGAAGAAGTCACCATTGAGGAAAAACGATGTTCGTTTCTCCTGTTACATCGTTGTTAGCATTGCTAGTCATGGAACCCCCGTCTCTTTCTTGTTGCTTTGTCTCCACATTCACATCTAGTGTAGGGGATTATCCAAGTACGTGCCTGAATCAATATTTTGGTTCATCCATTCAAAATCCATGTATGATCAACACGAATAAGAAAGCAAGCTAACAATGAAGAATCAGGATCTCATAATAGTGTGTGAATCCATCTACTGAAAAACCATTTGTAATTGGAAACAAGCCTTGGAAAAACTAAAACCTTACCATAGGAAGATAGACTCAACCATAGAAATCTCTAGCACCAACCTACAAAAGTAATTTCCCTTGGATCTCCCTGTGTGACATGATAAATGCCCCCAATACAATGAAGGAGACAGATATGAGAAGCAAATTACTCCTATGCGTGTCGCAAAAATGCTTAGCAAAGACTTATCTGGTGTTTTTTATCTGATCTTCACATATTCTCTTATGCAAATTTTGTTTGGCTGCTGCTTAAGCCTCTTCTTTCTACCTTTCCAATTCTTCTAATCTACGCTACTCTTCCTCTTCTTCCCCGCTTTGGGCAAGGAACTACTCTCTCATTAACACCAACCTGCGAGCTTCTTCTATTTCCCAGTTAGCAATTCACCCTCTGTCTTCAATTTCCATTTGAACATTGGTGGTTCCTTGCTAGGCAATGATCTTTATAGATAGGCAGTGCTCTTAAACAGTGATTTGTCATGGCCCAGCAAATCCTCAGGGCACACTTGACGAGAATGCTCGAGTTTCTATAACTTTGCTCGAGCAAATCTACAATATTCCAAAATTGGAGTGTTGAGATAAAGAGACTCAATGAGAAACAATATGGGTCGAAACTATGTAGAAGAGAAAAATAAATGAAAAATAAAAATGGAGGTCGCTGAATTTTGGCAGAGGAGAAATGAGCATCTCTAACAAAGACTCGTTATGATGAATGGAGGTTGACTATGGAAATCTTAGGAACACAATTATCTCAACATAAGAACAGAATGGCTCTGATACCATATGTGTTGGAATATTTATTCCCGAGTAGCAATATAAGAAAGTGCATTTATTGCACCCTTAGATAAAATCAAATTTGGATTGTTCCCCCTTTGCCATATCTGACCACCATGCTGGCCAGTTAATTTTTTGGCAGAAAATTAATTGTGGTTGTTGAATTTGAATTGGGCGCCAAATTTTGGAAAGGCATCAAAAGACAAAAAAAATTTTGCAGTAGCAATAGAAAAGAAGAATGTTCAACAGAACATAATAGAAAGTGAAAGTTCAGGAGAACCTGCAGCAGAAGAGAACATTGAAAATTCTCCAAAATTTCTCCAGCACGCAGCAACACACAGAAGGAAGATGCACTGGAACATGCGCAATTTTTGTATGAGAATGTATAGAGCTTTTTCTCTGATTTTTGTCAGTAATTTTTTATTGTAATCCTTTGGTGAATGAAATAGAAAATCGAATATATATTATTTATGTCTTCTTGTGTTTGTCTCCTTTATTGTTGTGAGTTTTTCATTCTTTTCCCACTATAGTTGGGTTTTTTTTCCAACAGATTGGTATCAGAGCCCTAAGTTTTCTGGGCATTTAGTTTGTTAAAGCCCTAGCTTTGTTCCTAGGCATGCAGTTACAAAACTTTTGTTTCTAGGTATTTGGGAAAGACCTAGTTTTCTAGGCAGTAAAGAAAAGCCCTAGATTTTATCTGGGTATTTGTAGTTTTCCCCCATTTAGCAAAAATGGCTAGAGGAGACAATAGGAGTTGGTAGCAGCCACCCATATTTGATGGAAAAAATTATGATGTTTTGGCAAAGAAAATGAAAACCATTTTAGTAGCAAATGATTTGTGGGAATTAGTAGCAAATGGGTTCATAGATGTGACTGACCCAAATGCATTTGCAGCATTGAGCAATGCTCAAAAGAACTAGTTGAAGGAGACAAGGAAAAATGATGCCAAAGCCCTCAGTTTGATTGAGGCAGCCTTGACAGAGGCTATCTTCCCTTGAATAGCAATAGCTAGTTATGCAAAAGAAGCATGGGAAATACTTCAAACCACCTACAAAGGGTCTGAGAAAGTCAGGTTAGTTAAACTCCAGCTGCAAAGGAGAGAATTTGAGACCATGCAGATGAAGGACAGCGAGTCCATTTTATATTTTCATACAAGGGCTTCCACCTTGATTAACCAATTGAGGATAAATGGAGAAACTATGGAAGAGTAGAAGATTGTGGAGAAGATTCTTAGAAGTTTACCCACAAAATTTGACCTGGTGGTTATTGCCATAGAAGAGGCCAAGGACCTCTCAACATTATTAGTTTATGAGTTAATGGGTTCACTTCAAACCCATGAGCAATGCCTAAATAGGTTTGCAAATTCTTCCCAAGAGCAAGCCTTCAAAGCACAAGCAAATGTAAGAGGCAGGGGAAAATGAAGAAATGGTAGAGGAAGAGGTCAAAGAGGTAGAGGCAGAAGCAACTCTAGAAGAGGAGGCTCAAACAATCAAGAGGAGGCCAACACCTCTCAATTAGATTTTCAAAACACAAAGAAAAATAGCAGCTCAAATCAAAGATTTGGTAAGAGCAATGTGCAGTGTTACTACAGTCACAAGTATGGTCACTATGCAAGTGAATGCAGGAAGAAACAACATGACCAAGGGAGTCAAAATGCAAACATAGCAAATGAGAACAAGGATGAAAATGAAAAACAGTCTCAAGTGTTCATTGCATGTAATCTTGCAAAACAAGGCAACGTTGAAGTTTGGTACTTGGACAGCGGTTGTAGCAACCACATGAGTGGTAACAAAAATTTATTTTCCTCCATTGACCACAACATTAAGTTTGAAATTAAAATGGGAAACAATGAGAAAGTTTCAGTCATGGGAAAGGGCATAGTGTTCCTACAAACCAAGCATGGTGAAGAAAGATAGCTTCATGATGTCTTTTATGCCCCAGGAATGAACACAATCTCTTGAGCATTGGATAGATGGTCCAAAATGGATATAGAGTGCTAATGGAGAAAGGGGAATGCATCATCTATGATAGAGATGGAAGAAAGAAAGTTATGGCAGCGGTTCAAATGACAAAGAACCGAATGTTTCCCCTCAAAATGCAAATCTCAACATAGTCAATAGGCTTGCAGCAGTCAGCCTTCAAGACAGTCATCCAAGACCCATCCAAGCTTTGGCATTTGAGGTATGGGAATCTAAGTTATTCTAGTTTAAATATTTTAGCTAAAAAGGATATGGTTAGGGGCCTACTAGCAATTCTAGAGCCCAATGGAAAGTGTGAAGCATGAATCCTAGGTAAACAACATAGGCAGCCCTTTCAGTCAAGGCATTCTAGGAGAGCTAGAGCACCATTAGAGTTGGTGCATTCAGATTTGTGTGGTCCCATGAAGACCCCAACCCTAGGAGGAAATGTTTATTTCATGACACTCATAGATGACTATAGTAGAAAAATTTGGGTGTATCTTTTGAAGAACAAATCAGATGCATTTGAGTAGTTCAAAGAGTTTAAGGCCTTGGCTAAAAAGCAAAGTGGCCACTATATCAAAGTCCTCAGAACAGACAGAGGGGGAGAGTATCTCTCAAGATTTTATTATTTTTTGCAAGTCTCATGGTATTCAGAGACAACTCATAGCCCGATATACTCCATAGCAAAATGGAGTGGCTGAAAGGAAGAATAGAACCATCATAGAGATGGTAGCAAGCATGTTGAAGGAAAAAGGTTTGTCTAATGAGTATTGGGGTGATGTTGTAGCAACAACAGTCTACATCTTGAATAGGTGCCCCACAGAGGCCGTTCATAATAGAATCCCACAAGAAGCGTGGACGGAATGCAAATGGAGTATTGAGCATTTGAGAATATTTGGATGTGTGGCATATGCACTCATGCCAAAAGAGCAAAGGAAAAAATTTGATGACAAAGGAGAAAAATACATTTTCATAGGCTATAGTGAACAATCCAAAGCCTACAGATTGTACAATCCCATCACCAAGAAAGTGGTGATCAATAGGGACATTGAATTCATTGAAAATGAGTCATGGGATGGAATAGTTGATAGCAACATAGGTATTTGTGTTTCAATACCTCTTGAGGATGAAGAAGCTGCAGAAGGAAGATGCTCTGGAACTTTACATCAAGGTAACAGTTCAAAAAACAACAGCAGCAACTCCAAAAACTTTCAGTAGGGAAGTTGCTCCAGAAACTTCCAACATGGCAGATGCTACGAAAGTTTATAGTAGCAATCTTCTTCATCAGTCCAGCAATCAAGCAACTCTGGAAATTTTGACCCTACGCTTGCATCATTGATGCCATGGAAGACTAGAAGTGTGAGGGAAATTTATGACAAGACAAGGTATGATGACTTTGATGAAAATTCAGATTTTTCTATGTTTTCTTATAGTGATCCAATGTATTTTGAAGAAGCCATGAAAGAGGAATAATGGTGTAACGCCATGGATGAAGAAATGGATGCTATAGTAAGAAAAAAAATGTGGGAGCTCACTGATTTACCCAAAAGGAAATCAGTCATTGGAGTTAAGTGGGTCTATAAGACCAAATGCACTACTGATGGTAAGATTGAAAGCCATAAAGCAAGGTTGGTTGTTAAGGGATACAAACAGCAACTTGGAAGAGACTATGATGAAACATATGCACCAGTTGCAAGGCTAGAAACAGTGCGGGCAGTCCTAGCAATTTTAGCCTAGCACGAATGGAAAGTATTACAAATGGATGTGAAATCAGCCTTCTTGAATGGGGTGCTGAAAGAAGAGGTGTATGTGGAGTAGCCACCTGGCTATGAAGTTCCAGGGAAAGAAGACAAGGTCTACAGTTTTCGGAAAGCTCTTTACGGGTTGAAACAAGCACCATAGGCATGGTACAATAGAATTGATTCGTACCTTCTGAGCAATGGCTTTAGAAAAAGCAGTAGTGAGCCCACACTCTACATCAAGACAACCAATGGTGAGATTCTTATTGTTGTTTTGTATGTAGATGATTTAATTTTCACAGGAAATAGTAATATTTTCATTGCTAATTTCAAAGAAGCAATGAAAAATGAATTTGAAATGACAAACCTAGGTTTGCTAAAATATTTCCTAGGCATAGAGGTCCAACAAACAAATCAAGGAATCTTTATTTCACAAACAAGTTATGCTAAAAAAATCTTGAAGAGATTGAGAATGTTGGACAGAAAACCAGCCCCAACCCCAATAGCTACAGGTTTGAAATTAAGCAAAGAGGACAGCAACAATAATGTTAACCCAACCCTCTACAAGAGCATGGTTGGAAGCCTCATGTATTTGACAACAACAATACCAGATTTGATGTACGTGGTAAGCCTAATTTATAGGTTCATGGAGCAACCTAAGGACACACACTAGCAAGCAGGAAAAAGAATTCTAAGGTATGTCAATGGCACGAAAGGCTATGGCATTATGTATACCACCTCCAATGAGTTTTAGTTGGTTGGGTACACAGATAGTGATTGGGCAGGAAATGTAGATGATAGGAAGAGCACTTCGGGATATTTGTTCCACATGGGTTCAAGAGAAATATCATGGGCATCAAAGAAGTAGCCCATAGTTTCACTCTCCATAGCCAAAGTGGAGTACATAGTAGAAAATGCAGCAGCATGTCAGGCTATTTGGATTAGAAGAATCCTTGTTGATTTGATTGAGCAGCAAGAAGATGGTACAACCATATTTTGTGACAACGTATCTTCTATTGCATTGACAAAGAATCTTGTCTTTCATGGGTGAAGCAAACATATCAAAATATGCTATCATTTCATAAGAGAGTTGGTGGAGCATGGAGAGATTCAACTTCAATATTGCAAATCTGAGCAGCAACTCACTAATATTTTTACAAAGGCATTGTCAAAACAATCCTTTGAACGCCTAAGGAATAGGCCTGGTATGCAGGAATGCTCCAGAACTTTGGTTCTGGAAAACACAAAAAAGCACAAATGCTCCGAAACTTTGGTTCTGGAAAACACAGAAAAGCAAAAATGCTCCAGAACTTTGGTTTTGAAAAACACAGAAAAGTGTAGATGCTCCAGAACTTTAGTTCTGGAAAACACAGAAAAGGAAAAATGCTATGAAACTTCAAAAGACAGTTCCAAAATGCAGAATTGATGCGCATAGGCTTGCTCTGGAAGTTTTGCGCTAGAAGTTTCAAATGATAATGAAGAGCAGAATGGCTCAGGATTAAGGGGGAGTGTTGGAATATTTAATCCCGAGCAACAATGGGAAAGTGCATTTATTGCACCCTCAAATAAAATCAAATTTGGACTGTTCCCCCTTTTCCATGTCTGACCACCATGTTGGCTAGTTAATTTTTGGCAGAAAATTAATTATGGTGGTTGAATTTGAATTGGGCACCATATTTTGGAAAGGCATCAAAAGACAAAAGAAGAATGTGAAGGAGACAGAAAAAAAGTTTTTTGCAGTAGCAACAGAAAAGAAGAATGTTCAGCAGAACATAATAGAAAGTGAAAGTTCAGGAGAACCTGGAGTAGCAAAGAACATTGGCAGTGCTCCAGTACTCCAGAATTTCTCCAGCACGTAGCAGCACACAGAAGGAAGATGTGCCAGAACATGCACATTTTTTTTATGAGAATGTACAGAACTTTTTCTCTGAGCTTTGTCAGTAATTTTTTATTGTAATCCTTTGGTGAATGAAATAGAAAATCAAATATATATTATTTATGTCTTCTTGTGTTTGTCTCCTTTATTGCTATGAGTTTTTCATTCTTTTCCCACTGTAGTTGGGTTTGCTTTTCCCAACAATATGATGGGCGGCGGAGCGTGGAGGAATCAACAATTCAAAACTAGTAATCAAACCCCAAAATACTAACTCAAATTTCTAAGAGATATTTTTGTAATCATTGATATTACATTTTAATCATTCTCCCATATCCTACATCTTGCATAATGGTCCCTTAATATAATATAAGGTGACCGTAACAAACATTTTAAGAAAGGAAATTAGTTATAACTATTTCCTCAACTAATTCCTACAACATCTCCCTTACTATCTCTTATGATCTCTCTGTATATTCTCCATGATTTTCTCAACAATACCTATCCCTTTATTCACTCAATTCTCTCCATCTCTTATTCCCACGTAGACTTCTAGAATTTGTCTACAATACTACATTATCAAACATTACAAAATATGAAATATTCTCACATTCCCTCTTAACACTTATTTGTAATTTTCATCTTTTTCACATTTTTATCTTTTGATCCTTTGGCCTCTGTGTTTGTGTCTCATCATGTAGATGCCCCTGCATTAATGAATCTAGAGACAATACCTAGCATGCAACCTACAATATTTTAAAATTCTTATAAAGAAAAACAAACTCAAAAAAAAGATGTATATAGCTCCAAAAACTGAATTATTCATATCCAGAACTAAAATTTATACATCATGAGAAGAATTACAATAGTAACCACATTGTTTGGAATTCAAAAATAAATATATGGAACAATAAAAAAATAAAAATTTGAAAAAACATGTATATTTTCACTAACCCAACTCGGCAGGGTCATAACTCCTAGCCCGGTGATCATAATCTGAACATATCTACCTCGTTGGAAAGGTCTTGAAGAGATCTAATTTTAGTTTGTTAAATCAAATGCTTACGATATTCCATTTAAGACCAACAATAGTCTCAACCC
Source organism: Sequoia sempervirens (assembly GCA_007258455.2). NCBI lineage: Eukaryota > Viridiplantae > Streptophyta > Pinopsida > Cupressales > Cupressaceae > Sequoia > Sequoia sempervirens. The sequence continues at coordinate 324,015,210 of VDFB02000017.1, forward strand.
AAAATTCTACTCTAAAGACCTCTAAAAGTGTAATTTACTAAAATGTAGAAAATATCAAAAAAATAATTTTTTAGTATTTTCCATATTTGTTTGAGCTAACCCCTTTAGACTATTCTAGATCATCTCTAGATTTCTCTGGATCATTCCTCCCCCCTTGAAAGGTAATAGGACCCATTGCATTAATGTGTTGGAGCAAATTAGGAATCTATAATTGAATATGTTCCCTATTTAACCACTTTCCCTTGTGAGAAAACTGATTGGCTTGAACCACACAATAGAGAGGGATTCACTAATGTCTTAGATTCTTCGCAATGAATTTTGTGACATGATCACTCTATAATGGATTAGTGGTTTTTAGATTCAATTTTATAGCATGGATATGCTCAGTGACCTATGAAATGTCCAACAAAGGAGGAAATTAAGGTTTTAACAACTCCACATCGAAAACTAGATGTAGCTCCATAAATGATGGAAAATTAAGCTCAAATACAATTTCATCAATTTGTTTGATAATGGTATATGGGCTATAGTGAAGAGGATAAAGCTTCCTATTTGTTACTTGAAGATGTTCCTTCTAAAGATGCAACCACACCTTGTTCCCAACATGAAATTGTTGAGGAGTTTTGTGTTGATCATGTTTATCTTTATACTTCTTAATGTTATGCAACAAAATCTCATGAACCTGTTGTTGTAGGTATTTGGTATTATCAATGATTTTTTTTTCTTTGTCTACCTCCTCAATATTTGATGGTATTTTAGGTTGTATTATAGGTAATTCTATATCCATAGGTACCAATGGTTGATACCATAGAAAAACCTTAAATGGATTGTGCCCTATGGAACTATGGAGTGCATGGTTGTAGTTGTGTTGGATGTAGGGTAGGCTCTTATCCCATGTGTTAGGATGCTTTAAATAATACATTTGTAATTTATGTGAATGATCATTTGATTTACCACCTTTTTCTATCCTTTTGTTTGAGGATGAAATATTGTAGACTTAGTCAACTTCATGTCCATCTTAACCCATAGTGAAGACCAAAATTTTTTGATGAATCTACTATCCTTGTCAAAAATAATGCTTTTTGGAAAACCAAAATGAACCCAAACATGTTCAAAAAATAGCTTAGCAATCTCTTCTACAAAAATTATATTCTTACATGCCACCATGATAGCCATATTGGAAAACCTATCTACCACCACATATACACAATCATGACCCTATCTGGTAGTAGCAAGCCTAGACATAAAATCCATTAAAATTGGGTACCATGGTTTATCAAGGATAGGTAGTGCCAAGTATAGGCATAGTTTACAATTTGTAGGCTTTACAATTGCACAATCTACACAAGCTTGAATATATGAAATGGCATCCTATTTCTTTTTGGCCAATAGAAGTATTTTTAAAGGACAATAGTGGTCTTATTGATGCCAAAATGGCGTACAACATGACTGTAGTGTGTTTCCCATATCATCCTTTTGCATTCTTCAGTGGGAACACATATGTGACCAATGTGACAAAGCATTCCATCTTGCAAATGAAAATCAAGGGAAAACTTGTCTTCAACCAATGTGTTGTAAATGTCAACAAAGTCAGGGTCATTATCACATAATTGGGCACAATTAGTTGTTTGATGACCATATAAATCCAAAACTATTGTCAAAGCTACAATTGGAGGCCTGCTCAAACAATCTTCCACTTTGTTATTGCTTCCCTTCTTATGACAAATATTGAGGTGAAATTATTGTTGATAATCATACCACCTTTGATGCCTATTGTTATGTAATTTCCCTTGTGTTTGTAAAAAATGAAGAGGTTTTTTTATAACAATCTCCTTTCCCAAAATGTAATGCTTTCACTTTTTGCAGGCTTGAATGTTGACATATAACTCCTTGTCATGTGTGGGGTATCTAGACACAATATTAGAAAAAGTCTCACTGTGGTAGGCAATTGGATGTCCATGTTGCATGAGTATAACTCCAAGGGAATACTCAGATGCATATGTTTCTATTTCAAAGGATTGTTGTAGGTCTGGAAGGGACAACACTAGTGTTGAGCATTGTCTTTGCTTCAATTCCACAAATGTCTATTGCTTTGCATCTTTCCAAATAATTTCTTCTTGTTCTTGACCCCTTAATGATTGATTTAGAGGCCATGCCAAATGTGAGGAACCAAGAACAAACCTACAATAGAAGTTTTCCAAACCCAATAAAATGTGAAGCTCTGTGATATTTTTAGGAGATGGCTAGCCTTTGATAATTTGATTTTTTTTAGGATCAACATGAACACCCTCATTATTAATAATGTACCCCAAGTATTGGATGCTTTGCATACTTAAGGAACACTTTTCAATGTTAGCATAGAGTTTGTGTTGTTGTGGAGTTGAAATCACTTTTTCAACATGCGACAAATGCTCAATCCAAGTTTTTCTAAAAAGGAGTATGTCATCCAAATAAATAACCACAAAAGAATAAATGAATGTCATGAGCACATCATTCATCATCCTCATAAAAGTGGTAGGAGCATTGGTTAGACCAGGGGCATGACTAACCATTCAAATAAACTTTCCTTAGATTTAAAAATCAATCTTCCACACATCTGATGGATCAATTGGTACTTGGTGATACCCAAAATTCAAGTCAATTTTGGTGAAGAACTTAGCCTCTCTTATTTGGCCCAAGAGATCATCAATTTGAGGAATTGTATGTTTGTTTTTCACAATGATTTTATTTAATTCTTGATAATCAATAATTGTCATGTTCCATCTTTCTTCTTAGCCAGAAAAATTGGGCTCTCCACATGGTGAAGCACTTGGATGATTGTGTCCTTTTTGAATTAACTCTTTATTACCACCATTTTTGTCCCCTTGTAAAAACTATTTCCACTTTCTCCAAATTTTGGCTAAGTAAGAAATTTGTCGGTCTTGTGATTTTTAAAAACAAATCAGCCTTTGCTTAGGTTGTCACAACCTTACCTCCACCTAATATATTAGAAATTTATCCCTTGGAGTCAATTAACCTTAGAAATCTGAAACTTTGTTAGGACCCTGAACACTTGTCACAACTTTGTAAAGTTCTGTTGAAGCTAAAGTTAAATCATTTTGAAGTTTTGTAGAGGTTTTGAAACCTCCATCAGATCCTAAAGGAACCATCACCTTTTCTGAAAGTAAGATAATTTTGAAGTTCCTTTTCTAAAAATTAATGCAATAAATTTTTTCATCAATTTGTATTTCAAAACTTTATAATGGTTGTGAAACCTTTATCGACCCCCGATGAGGTTGTGAAAACTGCTCATTATGTCAAAAAGTATTTCTTAGCCATTCCTTTTCAAATGTTTAAAAAGTGGTTGAGATAAAAGGAAGATTTGAAAGGATACACACGCCAACCTTAGTAAAGGGGGTATTAACTACTCATCCACTTAAGCATTAACTATGGAAGGTTTTGAGCTATTGAGGAAGCACATTTCCACTATGATGGGAGAAAATATTAGAGCGGAGTGGAGGAATGAATTCTTGCAACTTTGGTATGTGGAGTTTGGAATGCACTTAAGAGGTACTATTTTCTATCTAATTAAGTTACAATTTTCTAGAATTTTAATTTGAAGTGGGGAACTATACTGTCACAAATTTCTCCTTGCAATTTATGTACATATCCTATGGTTTTAGTCACAATGAATTACAATTATCAGGGTTATGAATATTTTTTTTATTTAACCAACACAATACCAAAAATAGGGGATATCGAGCTATGGCATGTGAGTTTCAATGAGTTTTGGGTCATAATAGGGAATTCTAACTCTCCACCCATTACATAGAGGTTGACTGAGAGAAAATTATTACAAGATGCCACCTTCCCAATGACAATTCAATATCTAGATTTGATAGTGCAATGTATAAAACACTATGACTCTAAGTCACAAGAGGTCGGGACCAATGACATAGATTGGTGGTAAAAATTCAAAGAGATACTTTTGCTCTGTGTTTGAAAATATCAGAGAGAGCAATATTCAACATTTAATTTCACCTCCTAGTAAACTACTTTTTTAGAGAAGAGAGGTTCATATAGAAACACAATTGCAAGAGAATGGTTTGCCACACCTAAGAGGGGGAAATATCAATTACCCAAGAGCATGCATGTGAACCATTTCATAAATGATATTTATGATATAATTGTACTCCTACATAAGCTAAGGGGAAATGAAAAAGCTCGTGAATTTGAAGAATGGATGTATTTCTTTGTTTAAATTATACCTAGAGGGAGACAATTATTGGATCAGGTGCAACTTATCAATGATCAAATACACCACATGATCATTCATTTCCAACTTAATAGATCCTTCTCTATGTCCTCATATCTGAATTATACCATCGCTAATACAAGACCTTGGTCGAGATTCAGACCAAGTCTAAATCCATGTGGCAAAGTTCCAATTTTGTATTATTATGATAAGCTACAACTAGGAAAGAGTTACCATCACAACAAAATAATTATTGATACCTTTACCATGAGGGTAACTCATGAAATACATAGAGATACTGGTTTAAGGATTTCCCCCGAATCCATATAGCTAATTGACACTTATGAGAGCCATTTCATACAGTTCCAGAGGTTATCAAATATTAGGATTAGAGGATTTGATGGCACTCCACTAAAAATTCCTAAGTATGAAGAAGAAAATTTTATTCTAATAGAGGTTTACAAGCATGTTGCAGAAGTGAATAAGAGGTGTCAGGAAAGGGAAAAGGTTGGAATTCATTTTCCTATTGGACTTGGTTATTTATCCTACAAATCCATGTTAGATACGCTCAACATTGGCAGGGACCTAGTTAAGTATACCCTGCAATTTTATGATGTCATATTTCCTTTTGATAGAAAAAAAATTGTATAGAACAATTTGCATCTGGGTCCCGAATTTCAACATATTCCTGGTCTAGAAGATTATTGGGTTGATTGTGTTGATGAGTATGAATTAAGGAGGAGTTGGATGAGGTTGTCCTTGAGACAAATAAAGGTATTCAACCTAAATTGGGATATCCAAGGCATTGAAGATGACGAATCAGATTTGGTGGATCCCATCTTTATCAAGCATGTTTCTACTCAATCTATTGTGTCTATGGATTTCAATATTAAATAATTTGAAACCATTGAGGCAAATACTATAGTTATATTAAGCAGAATAAAAGAGTGGCTTTCCAAGAAAAATGTAAAAAAGAAACTTCCCCCAACTAGGTCACAAAGTAATCATCCTAAAGGAGAGGGTAGCTAGCCTCCCATAACTTTAGGAACATCAACTTCTACTTCACACCAAGTTTCATTGGATATTCAAGGTGGTGGAGATGATGAACCCCGAAAGGAAATTTTCTAGAAAAGACATGCAGGGAAGATGCTCCTAACCCTCCTCAGTAGGATAAGGGTGAAGAAACAACTAAAGGGGAAGAAGAAACGGTCCATGTTTCTACCTCTCCATCTCATTCAAGTATGTCCTCTTCCTCTCCCAAGTCTTTCTTATCAGAGAGGTATATGTATCTCTTAGGGTCGGTCCTACACCATTTTCTTCTCCAAAGAGTGAGAAATCTATTACTCCCTCATTGAGAAGGACTCTATTTGGATCCTCTAGTTCTAAATCTATTGCCACTCCTGCTACTTCCTCTTGGATTGAACAAACATTTTCAGAGAAAATAAAGATGGTTCAGGTGATTCTTCTAGAGAAATATCTTGTAGGTCAACTAATCCAAATGACTCATAAACCTAAGAAACTAAAGACTACATTTAGGTTATTAGAGGATGACAGTATAGGGAATATTTATGTGGAGATTGCTCACCCTTTGGTATAGAAAGGAGTTAGACAGAAAATTTCCAATGATTTAAGTGTCACCAAAGTAAACCTAAGGTCAAATACAAGGGATGGATACATGCATAACTTTTAGATAATAGCAGCTAGGTTGGTACAATGAATTGCCAAAGAAAAGAGAAGCAGAGATGAATTGAAAAGCCAAATCAGATTCTTGATTGAATGTTTGAATTCTATATTTAACATCGCCTCACAACCTATCACCCAAGTTGAATCTGCATTTGATCCAACATTAGAAATCAAGAAAGAGGTGATAAGTAAGATACAAAATTGTAAGATATTTGCAAAGGCTATAGGGGAGTGGACTGTAAACATATTAAAGAATGGAAAACAATTCATATCATATATGAAAAAAGTGCACCAAAATGCATATACTTTAAAGACAAAGGTGGAGAAATACATTGCTTCAATTAAAATAAAGAGATGATGTAGACCAACACCCTGGGTGAACTTAAGGGAATGATGGACTTAGGACCTAAGAAGTTGGCTAGTGAAAAGATCCTTTTGGACATTGCTGACAACCACTGTGTGATGTGGAAAAAGAGTGTCAAATGGAAACTCTATGTGGTCAAGAAAATCTTACAAGAGTTTGGTAAATTATTAATGGAATGAAATGCAATCAATGAGGAAGTCTATAATAAATTTTCTTTTCTTGGTCTATAGTTTATAAGAGAAGGGGGAAATGGTGATGAAGATGAGAAATTTTTGAAAGAGAATTTTAAAAATATGATTGATGATATCACTTATACTCGCCCTTTCAATGCCAAAATCCTTAGAATATTTTGCGAAGTTGATTTAATCTTGTTTCAATCAATTGATTTTGTAGCTCCTTATGAAAAAATACTTGAAGTGGGATGAGATAACAAAGTAAGTTGAAAGCTTTGAGTTGGAAATATCACTATTCCTCAGCACAAGGAGATGTCAACTATCATAAAGGCTTTCCAAGATTTTTTGAAAAGTATTGCCACATCGGCAATCCAATCAATCGATGAACCCACCAATGAAGAGCCACCTTAATGACTTTTCAATTTTTTTCCTTATTTTAGAGTTATTAGAAAAGACTTGTATTTTTGGGTAGTTATCTTTAAAAGAAGTGATTATGCATCTACTTATATATAGATGTAATTAAGATGAAGGAACTCTCTCTTAGTGATACTGGAACTTGATATTTCAATTTCAATATAGCATATATGATTGGGAACCTCTATACGTCTATATGTGTTTAGCTTCCATTAAGATAAATTAAATATCTTAAATCTATGTCTTTAATCTATTCTCTTTTAATTATATTAAATTCATTTGTGAATGTGTGGTTGTTTTTATCTTTATGATTGGTTTCATTCCTGGGTTGTATTGAATTAAAAATAATTCACTTATATGATACATATTACCTGCTAGTATTTGTACTAGTAGTTGAGATCCTTCTAATTTCATTACATCTAATATTGGAAAGTTTTCTGATATTGAATATATTTACTTTTATTGCTTTTTGGTTAAAATATTATAGATATTTCATTTTGAAAATTTTTATGGGATTTTATTGAAAATCTAAGAGGGAGTTGTGCCTCTATAAAATTTAGAGAGTGATTGTATCTCATAAGGAACAATTATCTCAAGTTGTTGGAGACAATTACACCTTTTCGGGTAAAGAGTCAAGAATATCAGAATAAAGTCTCAAGGTGTCAATCTATTAGCCAACAAAATTTTGGCAACTCTACTGGGGATGAATAGAAATAATCATAAGTGGCCTTATCCATGCTTCACTAAATAATCTAAAAATCATCTTGGATTCCCCAAGATACACCAGAAAGGATAAAAGGGAAGGTATTATTGATCCAGTTTTTGAATCTTTACAAAAAGACATTTTTTTTTATTCTACTATTCCTAAAAGAAAGATTAAATCTAGAAGTCATTCTCCTTATCCAAATAGACCACCCCTAGAATTCTCTACTTTCAAAGTATTAATATTACATGGTACTATTATCCCTTTAGTTATCAATTTTCCTCAAAATATGGCTAATCAAGCACTAGTTCCTTGGGGGCGGCTATTGGTTCCTTAGCCCTAGGTTCTCAATTAAATGAGTTACCCAAGGGTTCTCATAAGAATTTTCCCAACTTCAAAGGTGATTGGAAATTCTCCCTTGAAGAACACATAAATTCATTCTTTTTTGCTTGCACAGTGGTTGATGTACAACATGAAGATGTGGTAGTCATAATGTTTTTGGAATCTCTTATAGATGTTGCTACAGAGTGGTTATACCATTTACCAAATGCTTCTATTAATAATTAGATGTTATGAAGACAAGTTTGAGAAGAATTTCAAGAGTGCAGAAGATTATCATACTCTGTTAAAGCAATTAACTCATCTAAAAAAAGAGATAAATGAACCTATGAGATATTCATGGCTAAGTTCAATAAATTATTAAATAGAATTAGTGTTTCTAAGATACCCTCAGATGATATTCAAAAGTGTTTCTTTACTAGTGCACAGCCTCTGGATATTAGTTTTCACTTGAAGAGAGCACAAGTAGCCAATTTAGAGGTGACAAAAACTATGGCCATTGAAGTGGAAGCCGACTTTATCATGGTTGATAAGTGGAAGAAAGAGTTGCAATCAAATAAGTCACAAGCTTCCACCTCTTCAAACCCCATGATTCAAAGGTTGGTCAATGATATAATTGATTTAAAGAGGCAGATGTCAAAAATTTCTCAACCTTACCAAGATATAGCAACAAAAGGAAGTTTTCAACCTGATAACAAGACTCTTCCTCTTCCCTTACTTAACAAAGGTTAGCAATTGAAGCCCCATCAGGAGGAAGTAAAAATAATATGTGTACTTTTATACCTCACTTCAAATCATGATGGGGCGGAATTCCCTTAGATGAACACGCTTATGCAAATGACTACTATGGAGGAGGTTATTGAAGAAATTATTGATGAAGAAGATCCCTCAAATCACTATGGTGGCTCTGCTATTAGATATTTAAAATTTGAACCTGGTGATGATAGAGGTTAGATGTCTATATCACTCTAGATGATCCTACCTATATCACTCTAACTCAGAGCCAATGGAAAACCAACCAAAAGGGTACTCAAAAGTCTAAACTTTTATTGAGTAAACTTAGTGCTACTTCTAAAAATGAGAATATATCTCAAGAAAATCAAAGAGTGACGAAAGATACTTCAAAGCCATAAAATATTTCACCTATAGAGAATCCAATAGGGTCATTTTATATAGTTTATTTTTGTAAGAACTCAAAGGTGCAGATTTCATAGGTGGAGTACTTAAGAATGAATCCTAAAGAATTGGAAACGTTAGTTGAATATGTAAAATTTGAACTCTCTAAATCTCATGTATCTTTGGATGAACAAATGGTTAATGCTAAAGACCCATCATCTAGTCCTCAACTAGTAAGGTTCCTACATCAAATCCTATAGAGGAAAAACCTAATCCATTTTTTGTTTCTTTATTCATCAATAGATTTAGGTTAAGTAATTGTATTATTAATTTGTGCACCACAAACAATGTTATGCTAGAGCACACATTGCTTGAGCCTTAGGATTGAATTTGACTATAAACTTTGAGAGGTGCTATTCTATGGATTCCAAGCAGGTTCCCCTAGTAGGACAAATCAAGGATTCTCAAGTTGCACTTGTAACTCACCCCAATAAGAGACTTAAGCTCACAATTCTGGTGGTTGATATCCCTGCCAGTTATGGAATGCTTTTGAGTAGGAGTTTCTATAAGGATTTAAGAGGTGATATTTGTTGGTGTGAATAAATGTCTTGTACCTAGCTAGTTCACTCACTAGGTAATTAGGGGACATATTCACATGTTAAGTTTACTTAGGATATAAGATTCTTTATAGAAGTCTTAGTTGGCTTTTCTAGAACTTATCTTATCTAGCTATATTGCACGATTTCTAGGTAGTTAGTTGTCTCATGTCATAGGATTAAGACACTTTGCATGATCTTGTTTAATCCTATCTCTCAACCTTGACTTTATATGCAAGGTATCTCATGTACATTTGCATTACAATATATTCAACCATTAATCAGTCTTGCATTGTGAAGCAATCTTTCTTTCCATTCTCTCTCTTGTGGAAGTGGTTTTGGTCGCAACTATTCTTGGGGGTATTTGATTGTATATACATGATGGATGTAGTCCTTGGGGGGTATCATTGATTCCTCCATACATCATGTTTGTATTCTTTGTTTTTTTTTCTCTCTTTTGGAGAGGATTTTTGTCCCATTGGATTTTCTCCTTTTCTCTGCTTATGAGAGATTGCATTTCATTTGCATTGTAAATGGGTACCTAACATGGCCTTGTAGCCGAGACCCATGGTCATAGTCTTTGCATGGTGTGCATAATAATCTTCTCCCTAAGTTGCACTTAAGGGGGGGTGTTGGTGTGAATAAATGTCTTGTACCTAGCTAATTCACTCACTAGGTAATTAGGGGACATATTCACATGTTAAGTTTACTTAGGATATAAGATTCTTTCTAGAATTCTTAGTTCGATTTTCTAGAACTTATCTTATCTAGCTATATTGCACGATTCCTAGGTAGTTAGTTGTCTCATGTCATAGGATTAAGACACTTTTCATGATCTTGTCTAATCCTATCTCTCAACCTTTCCTTTATATGCAAGGCATCTCATGTACATTCGCATTGCAATATATTCAACCATTAATCATTCTTGCATTGTGAAGCAAGCTTTCTTATAATTCTCTCTCTTGTGGAAGTGGTTTTGGTCGCAACTATTCTTGGGGGTGTTGGGGAGTCACCATTTACTCCCACAAGATTTAAATGGACTAGTCTCACACCACTATTCCTATAGGACGTGAAAAAGTGTGTGTGGATCCTGAACCAAAAACTAAGTTTTTAGTACTAAAATTGGAAGACCTTAGATCACAAATTTTATTTGAAGAATTAGAATTTGGGAATTACATGTTCTTCTCTAATCTAGGTAAAGACATTGAAATTATTGGCCCAAATCTATCTTTTGAATTATGGACAATGGAGTTTGATGGAAGTTGTTCTAGCTCTAGATCAGGAGTTGGTGTGGTTCTAATTACTCCTACATGTGAAGTATTTTCTTTTTCTTATAAGTTGGAATTCAAAAATACTAATAATACTACAAAATATAAAGCCCTGCTCTTGGGATTAGCTGAAGCAAAGGAAAAGGGGATCAAAATGTTGAGGGTCTTGGGGGATGCCAAATTGATATTTTAGCAGGTTTACAAGAATTTCATTGTTAAGAATGAGATATTGAGGCATTATCAAAATAAGGTATGGAATTATATTGAATATTTTGATGCTTTCTCTATAGAATCCATGCGCAAGGAATTAAATTCTAGAATCAATTATCTAGTTGTATCTATTTCTTTTTTGTTGCCCCACTTTAATTTCAAGAAAAAATCATATAGAATTGAGATGATTTATAGACCTTGTGTCCTAGAAAATGTTAATCACTCAAAAGTATTTGAGAATGACAAATAAATTCAGGATTCTTATAGAATGTTGAAGTATTCACTAATTCCTTCTTTGAAAGTAGCATTAATGATTGCAAGGAATTTTTCCCGAATGATGTACAAGACTTGGAGGATGGGATTATCCAATTAAAAAGGAACAAGATTCCCAAGGGTTTGGTGCCTTTAGAGGATATATTTGATCAACATGATTGGGTGATTAAGAAGAAAATGAGTGAATCCATGAGCAATGCGGAGGAATGTAAGGTAGTGAATATTGGAGATGTTGACTCTCCAAAATTAGTATATATAGGAAAGTGTTGCAAACCTAAGGAGAAACAGAGATTGGTGGCACTATTAATTAAATACAAAGAATTCTTCGCTTGATGTTATGATGACTTAAAGAATTTCATGGGTGGGAAGCTTCAACATCACATACCATAGAAAGAAGGTATAGTTGTGTTTAGACAAAAAAAGAGGAATTACAACCGCAAGGTCACTAATACTATTTTCAGAGAAATTGATAAGATGTTAAAATCTAGGATTATATACCCAATCCACCATTCAACCTAGGTGTCCAACATAGTCCCGGTTCAGAAGAAAAATGGGGAGATAAAGATTTATGTGGACTTTAGGAACCTCAATCAGGTGTCCTTAAGGACAATTACCCACTCCTTATGATGGATCATATCCTCCAAATAGTGGCGGGATCAAAAATGATGTCCATGCTCGATGGTTTCTCAAGATATAACCAGATTAGTGTTGCAAGAGAGGATCAACATAAAACAACGTTCAATACTCCATGGGGAACCTTCACCTACAATTGGATGTCATTTGGGCTCATCAATGTCGGTGCCACTTTCTAGAGGGCTATGGACCTCTCATTTAGTGATTTTAGAAACAAAATATTTTTTATCTATCTACATGGCTTAACATTATTTTCTAAAAGGAGGGCAGATCATTTAAAGGATTTAGATAGGTTTCTTTAGAGGTGTAAGGAGCATGGTATTTTGTTAAACCATAAGAAGTTAGTCTTTGGAGTCATTGAAGGTAAGCTACTGGGACATATCATATTGAAGGATGGAATGAGAATCGATCCAGAAAGGGTAAAGGAAATCTTGCAATTGAGTCTACCTTCTAATAAGACTGAGGTCAAATATTTCTTTGGACAAGTTAATTTTTTGAGGAAATTTGTGCCTAACTTCTCCAAAATCACCAAACACATAGTGGATATGATGAAAGAGAAGAAAATCCTTAAGTGAAATGAATCTGTAAAGAAATCCTTTAAAGAGATCAAAGAAGCAATTTCCCATGCATCAATGTTGGTACATCTTGATTTCAATAAGTATTTTATTATATATTGTTATGCTTCTAAGCATACAATTTATGTCATTCTTTTGCAAATCAATGACCAGAACATCCAAACACCAATCGCTTTCATGAGTGTACCCTTTCAAATAAACATGAACTTAATTACTCTCAAATTGAAAAACATGCATGCATTGGGTAAATCAGTCAAATGGTTTCATTTCTACATATTATACTCTCATTTGATTGTCTATGTACCAGATCCTACTGTCAAAAATGTACTCACTCAATAGGATATTGGTTGCAATAGAAGAGGATGGTTAGAAGATGGGATCTATGTAAGTTGATGGTTGAAAATCAACCTCACGAAGTCCAGAAGATCTCCCTATGGTACTACTAGTAAGTCTTCAAGACGAATGGTTTTCAAACATTGCATATTATCTTACATATGGTGAATATCCAAAAAACTTGTCTCCTAAGAAGAGAAACCTTAAGTTGAAGGTAGCTAAATATGTTATTTGTGAAGACACTTTGTCTATAAAGGGATTAGATGGTACCTTTTTTAAATATGTAGATAAAAACTAGTAGAAGTTGCTAGAAACATTTCACAATGAGGCTTGCGGTGGAAATTTTCATCTTCTATGACTTCTTTTAAATTCTTAAGGAATTTCTATTACTGGCCTGGAATGTTCAAGGATGCATACTACTGGGTGGAAAACTGTGAAAAGTGCAAACAATTCGTAGGGAGACCTTAGCTAGCAGCTTTACCAGTGAGACTATTGATGATAGATGAGTCTTTTCAATAGTGGGGGATGGATTTTATTGGACCAATTAGTCCTCAATATAGTGTTGGACATACACACATTCTTACTACTATATACTACTTTAACAAGTGGGTGGAAGCCATTCCTTTCAAGCGAACACTTCAGAGGTAGTTTGTGATGTCATTAAAAAAATATTTTAGTAAGATTCAGAGTGTGCCACAAATTAGTTACTGGCAACACTACCAATTTCTCATCTAGTGAGATATCTATTTTTCTCTATGAACATGGGATCTTCTTATCTATTATCCCCAAGGGAATGAATAGGCTAAATCTAGGAATAAAATTCTTATTAACATTAAGAAGAAAATGGTGGATAAAAATTGAAAAAATTAGCATAAGAAGCTTTTCAAAGCACCGTGGGAAGACAAGATAACTCCTAAGAAATCCATACGTATGTCTCCTTTTGATCTGGTATATGGTATAAGCAATGATTTTCTCCTTCCACTAGAATTCTCTACTAATAAATTATAAACTGTAATAGAGGATCAAGAATTCTGAGATGCTCTAGAAAAAGGATTATGTATCTCTCTAAAATCAAAGATGAAAGAGATGAAATGGTGGACATGATCACAATGCACCAAGATAAAGTCAAGAAATTTTTTGATAAGAAGGCCAAACCTAGAAAATTCATGATCGGAGATAAAAGGAGAGACTCTAAGGGTGCACACAAGAAGTTTGAATCACTCTAGAAAGGTTCATTTAAGGTGATTCAAGGATATGGTCCAAATACTTTCAAGTTGTCCTACCTTGATGAAACTTCATGGCCTATTCCTTACAATGGGAAAGACCTCAAATTATATCAAATGTGAGTATCTGTGTAAGTGTTGCACATATGATTGATGTACCAAAATATCAACTTGTTAATGCCTGATACAATTGCAAGAGTTGATGAATCCATGGGAGGAGGTTAAGCCATGTCACAAACCTAATCATTGCACTGTACAACACAAGGAGACCAAGGGAACTCACCTTACAACAATCCCCCCAATGCAAGTGAAGGGTTTGAACTCATGACCTAGGCTCTAATACAAATTGTTACACAAACGATTATCGTTGCACCAAAATATCGACCTATTAATTCTTGATACAACCACCAGAGTTAATGAATCCATGGGAGGCGGTTAATCCATGTCACAAACTCAAACTTTGTGTTGCACAACACAAGGAGACCAAGGTCACACACCTTGAAATAGTAAGGTCCTCTTGTAAATATTTATTTTATGATTTTTTATCATTTTTGGGTGTGTTTTCCTTTCTTTGGTTGTTTAGGAGTTCTTGGTCTATATTTTTTCTACTCATTTCAACTCTACTGCCCAATGGATAAAACATTGATCTACTTCACTAGCTTCTCGGTTCCTTGCTTCATCCTATTTAGTCCTCATCCCCAATTAAAGCCAATTGTTACCACCATTTTTGTCCCCTTAGAAAAATTGTGTCCACTTTCTCTAAATTTTGGCTAAGTAAGAAAGTTGTTAGGCTTCCTTATGGTTTTCAAAAGTTCGTCAACCTCCACTTAGGTTGTCACAACCTTGCCTCTACCTAATATATTAGAAATTTATCCCTTGGAGTTGGCCAACCTTAGGAATTTGAAACTTTGAGACCCTAAATACTTTTCACAACTCTGTGAAGTTTCGTCAAAGCTAAATTCAAATCATGATAGAGTTTCTTAGAGGTTTCAAAACCTCCCTTAGATCCTGAAGTAGTTATTAGAACCATCACCTTTTTTGAAAGTAATAATTTTGAAGTTTCTTTTCTAAAAAGTAGTGCAATGAATATTTTCATCAAGTTGTATTTTAGACATTTATAATGGTTGCAAAACCTCTTTTGGCCCCGAACGAGGTTGTGAAAACTACTCGTTCTGTCGAAAAGTCTTTCTTAGCCATTTCTTTTCAAATATTTAAAAACTAGTTGATATCAAATGAAGATGTGAAAGGTTACATGCACAAACCTTAGTAAAGGGGTAATTAACTACTCATCCATTTAAGCATTAATTATGTAAGTTTTTTAACTGATTTGAGCTATTGAGAAAGAACATTCACTATGACAGGAGAAGATCAAAGTGGAGCAAAGGAATGATTTTTTGCAGCTTTGGTTCTTGGAGTTTGGAACACAATTGAGAGGTATTTTTTTCTATCTAATTTACAATGTTTTGGGAATTTTACTCTGGAGTGGAGAACTATATTGGCATAAATTTCCCCTTTCAAGTTTTGTACATATCCTAGGGTTTTATTCGCAATGAAGTACAATTATCAGGGTTATGAATATATTTTTGGTTTAACCAGCACAATGCTAGAAATAAGGGATACCAAGCTAGGGCATGTGAGTTTGAATGAGTTATGGGATAGAATTGGGAAGCCTAACCCTCCACCCATTACACAGAGGTTAATTGAGAGAAAATTATTATAAGCTGACACCTTCCAAGTGGAAATTTGATGTCCAATTTTTTTAGGGGAATGTATAAAACATTATGAATTTGAGTCATGGGAGGTCAAGACCAATGACAATAGATTGGTGGTGAAAATTAAAAGAGATACTCTTTCACATCCAAAAATCCTGGAGATAGAGAAATATTCAATATTTGATCTCACATCCTCGCAAACTACTTTTTTAGAGAAGAGAGGTTCATATAGAAACACAATTTCCAAAGAATGGTTCGCCGCAACTAAAAGGGGGAAATCTCAATTACCCAAGAGCATGCACAAGAACCATTTCATAAATGAGATTTCTGATATAATTGTACTCCTACATAGGTTAAGGGGAAATGAAAAATCTCAAGAATTTGAAGAATGGATGTATTTATTTGTTCAGATTATACTTGGAGGGAGATAATTCTAGGATTGGGTGCAACTTATCAGTGATCAAATACCCCACATAATATATCCTCATACCTAATAGATTCTTCTATATATCCTCATACCTAATTTATGCCATCACTAATACAAGACCTTGGTCAGGATTGAGACCAAGTCTAAATCCACACGATGAAGTTCCAATTTTTTTATTATTATGGTAAGCTACAACTGAAAAAGATTTACCATCACCACAGAAGAATTACTAACACCTTTACCATGAGGGTAACTCATGAAATAAAAAGAGATATTGGTTTAAGGCTTTCCCTCAAAGCCATATAGCTAATTGAAACTTATTGGAGCCATTTTATACAATTACAAAGGTTCTCATATATTAGTATTGGAGGATTTGACGGTGCTCCACTAAAACTTCCTAAGTATGTAGAAGATAAGTTTGTTCTAATAGAGGCCTATAGGCAGGTTGCAAAAGTGAATAAGAGGTGCCAAGAAAGGAAAAAGATTGGAATTCATTTTACTATTTGACTTGGCTATTTGTCCTTCAATTCCATGTCGGATGCGCTCAACATTGAGAGGGACCTAGTTAAGTATACGATACAACTTTATGATGCTATATTTCCTTTTGATAGTTGTAGTATAGAAAATTATATACCTTTACAATTTCACAGTATATTTGGGTCCCCTAATTTATTGAACTTAATTAAGCTTCTAATTTTCCAAATTATGTAAATTCTAAAGCCTTATTTTTACTGTTTTCTGAAAGGGGAACCAACATTTCATTAATACATTTAATGTTTTAATTACCATGGATTATGAGTGTCTTGGAAATATAGGTCGGGATCCATTTTCCCAAGGGCGAATGGGTCCCCTTTATGTGCTAGGACCCATATTAAAATATTTTTTTGGTGGTATTTTAATGATTCAAATTCAACTTGCAATTGTCATCTTTTAAAATTTAATTTTTAGGAAATTAGATAAACACCTATAAATACATAGTCTTTTTATCATTTGAAATCATCTAGCAAGAGTTGAACTTTCAAGAGAAAATATCATTATCAAGAGTATTCAAGAGCATATTTATCAATCATTTCTTGCAGCAATCAAGATCCTAAGATCATGTTCAAGCTTATGTGTGTTCATGTCATCTTGTGAAGGCTAATATGCAATATTGATCCTATAGCATACAAGCATTTCAAGTATTCAAATCCATCAAAAAAAGAAAGATCAAGTTCCTTAGAGAGGTCTTTGTTTTCAATCCCCTAAGGGAATCCATTGAAGGGTGGTGAGTTGTAGAAAGTATTGTTCATTCATCATTTCCTTCTTCATTGTCATTATCTTTCTATCAAGGTTTAATTACAAAGCTTGGGGTTTGACTAAGGAAAACCCACATTCAATCAAAAGAAAATTTTATCTGATGCGAAAGGGATCTATGACAAATGTTACTAAAGTGAATGTGCATAAAGGTGAACAAATCCTTAATGCCTTAAGCTTAATTGAAAAGACATTAAATAATGGAGAAAAAAGAACAATAAAGAGAGAGAACTATAACATAGAACAAAGAGATAGAATAGGACACACGATTGATTACAGAGTTCATCCGAGTGGACTACATCTCTAGGTCTATCTCAACTGAGTGACCAATCTATTAACAATGCTCCAAATGCAGTACAATCTCTAAAAAGAGCCTCTTGGAAACTACTTTACAATATTTTGTAGCTTGTCCACAAAGTCATGGTACAAAATTCCTCACTCAAATCACCTCGCATAAAGGCTCTCAAAGCCATAAGACTGATTTACAAAGAGCAAGAAAAAGATTTTGCCTAAAGGCTCTACTACAAATTAGAGCATTATTAAATCAAAAATATCCTATTCCTCCTCAAATTATCCTCTCACTTGGAAAACTTGGATCCAAGAATGTGTTGATTGTGGAATGCCTCCTAGCACTCCTTTTTATACATGAAATTTACCCATTTGGGCCAAAACCAACAAACTTGTAATTTTCCCTCTTTAGGGAAAAATCAAAACAATTAACAATCTCCCTAAAAAATTTAAAATTTGTTTGAGCCCTTGTCCGTGTATATTCTCGGGCTATTTGGTTGGGTTGTTTTTGTTTATTTTAGTTTGAAATTCCAACTAATAACCACTTAAGGTTATTTACATATTTTAAAATATTATTTAAGCCCTTGAAAATATTTTATTCGGGCTATTATAAGTTTTGTTTGTTTGGGGTTTTGTTTTTATTTAATTCTAATCCCACCTAATAACCATTAAAGGCTATTTTCAATTCTCCTAAATCCACAACCTATGGAGAGGATAACTCCACAAAAAGAGGATTTACAACAACTCAAGGGATAAGATGAGAGAAAATCCCATGAATCTCTCAACTCCTCCTTGAGAATAGGAAAATAGTTGTGAGGTGGATTCTCACACAAAATAATTTCCCTTTTTACAAATTAAATGAATAATAGGTGAGAATTCCACTCACTTCAAGTATTAGTCCATTTTTTCAATTTAAATGAATAATACATGAGCTTCCCACACTCATTTCAAGTATTAATCATTTTTTTCAATTTTAAATGAATAACACATGAGTTTTCTTCTAACCCATTTGAAGCATTAATCATTTATTTTAAACTTTGTCACCTATCATCAAATTTTTAATGATTTATCTTATGGTGAGAAAAGTAGGAATTTTTCACCTTTTGATGGGCCCCTGCACCTAGTTTGACTGAACTTTGACTGGCCATAACTTGGATGTATGAACTCCTTTTTCGCCCATTCAAGTTGTGTTGAGTCCAGTTTCTCAAGCACTTCAACATGGTATTGATTTTGAGGACATCTAGAATAGTTTAATTTTAGGGTTCTAAGATCCACCTGGATCAGACCTCCCCACTAAAGAACTTTTGGTCACCAAAAGTGTATTGCTCTTTTGACACATGCCTCGGATCAACTTTGCTACCACCTCTGAAGCCCCACTATAGTATTACTATTGAATTCACCTTTGACAACTTGGTTTTGATCCTATCCCATCTAGATACTGTCACATCTACCCTTTAAGGGTCTTACACTTTGACAACACCAGGAAGCATACATTGCTACATCTTCCTACAAGGGTCTTACACTTCATAAATGCATCGTCAACATGAGCTTTCCTATTGCCACATCTACCTCTAGGGGTCTTACATTTTGAAAACATTAGGACTTCAAAACTCATTAAGATGCAGTCCAAAATGGAACTTTACATACCAAAAGTAAGAAGAATATTGAGCATGATTAACCTGTCTCTCGGTGCTTCTCACGGTGGTGGTTCTCATTCTGCATCAACACTAGGCATGACTCTAATGCTCCTCCTTGCTTAAAAACTGCTTGAGCAATGGTAAATTGTGCCTCAGCCTGATACATTCCTTCACCTTTGTTCTTCGGAATAGCTGATTAAAGGCTTCACCATTCAGCTATGTCTTTATTTGTTATAGCAACAAGGCCATAGAAAAAGGCCTTCAAGGGGTGAGTCTTCAAGCTAAGAAAATATAGGAAATTTTTGGTTGTTCTTTGTAACTCTGAGTCCCAACGTGGAGTGATCATCTAGATCTATCCACCTTTTATTGAATTTCATCAAGTGCTTTTCTTCCCTAAATAGGAACGAAGGACATCTTCTCGCCTCGAGAATTGTCATCAACTAAGCACTCTTCAGTTTCAAAATCTACAATTATGCATAAGAAGTCTTCAAGAATTTTCTTTTCAATTACAAGAGATAGGCTACAATAGCCTTATAAAATCCCAATCTAATAAAAATGCAACTTCATGCAAATAGCATAATGATTTTTCTACAAAAACCCCGTCTACTTGTATCACCTAGCTCATAATCACAATGTGATATTTATTAATGAGATAATGACAAAAAAATTTGATACAACTATTTAGATGACAGGTTTTCCCAACTCTTACAGAGTTGTTCAAAACACTACAACAAATCCCTATGGTTTGCTCCATTTTTTTCTCCATTTTTTACTTCCACCTATTGTTTTAATGTATTTTTTGGCAATTTTTTGAAAATGTCAGCGCTATTTATCAGGATGGCACAATTTTTGGTGTTTATTGTGCCTATCAGTACAAGTCGGCACTAATTATTGCCTAAAGTAATGTTGTCTTTAGTGTCGATATCAGCTTCAAGTGTAGTGTCGCTTTTAGCTCTGACTTTAGCTTCGGGTTTAGTGTCAGTCTAGACACCCCTATGTCGAAGAGACTTATTTATGTCTCATTGATGATGTAAAACAATGAAATGTGAAAAAGATATGGGCATATCAAGGAGAGAATCACTTATGTCACATCGACAAGGTATATCTACAAGTGCTCGGCGAAACACAACTCTTGGATATAACGAAGTAATGTCGATGAGACATTGAGATATCGGTAAGACAAATAAGATTGTCTCATAGACACTCTTCAAGTAATGATCAAAATCATACACCGCTATACCATCGGGAAGGTGAGAAACATATGTGGTAGAGCAGTATACACCGCAACCCTGCAACAAGAAGCCTTGAGCAACGCGATAGTGTGGTAAATAGCAGAAGGGAAGGGAAAAACATCGCTATACCACAATGATAATCACAAGTCTCCCCGCCATGGTAGAGTTACATAGATATATAAAGAAATACCGCAGAAGGAAAATATAGATGAGATAGCGGCATATCGACAAGAGATATTAACTTGTCTCATCGACATCGGCAACCAACATCAGATGAACATAAGATCTAATTTCAATGAGACATTGAGATATTGGTAAGACAAATAATATTCTCTCATCGACACTCTTCAAGTAATGATCAAAAGCATACACTGCTATATCATCGGGAAGGTGAGAAAAATATGCGGTAGAGTGGTATACACTACAACTCTACAGCAAGAAGCCTTGAGTGAGGTGGTAGTGTGGTAAACATGGCATCATTACAATTTACAATAAATCACATCAATTTCCAAAATTAAATGCTATTAAATTATTAAGGGTTTCCAAAACTAATATGACTGAATACCGCGTCATCCAAAGATAAGTGAGTTTTCCCAATATCGCACTCAATTTCAATGCACTAGCATGGAAGGATCTAAGGATACGAGAAGAAGAAGTCCTACAAGTGTGAAATACTCAGGTAAGTGCATGAAAACTCATTGAAAGAGCTTTGTTAATATAAAAAATATTTCAAGGTTTTGTCATTTGAAGCCATAGTAGAGAAAATTGAAACATGCCTCCTAAAAGAAAACAATCAGAAGTAAAAGAAAGTCAGCCTAAAATTAAAGATGAAGAACCTAAAGTAAAGAAGAGACCACTCCATTAGTCCATATTAGATATACTTCCAGGGTCTACTAAAGAGGGTAATAAGAATTTTCTCATGGACACCACACAAATTTGTAGGGATGCCCTCATTTCCAAATCTAGATGGGACCTATTTTGGTATTTTTACAGTAAGAGAAATGAGAAGATTCTAGTGTCAAACGCTTGGATGTTGGATATAGCAAGGTTGATTGTCCCAAATGTGCTTTTTGATGTATAATTTATCAAACTGGTAGCCAAACACTATCACTCAGCTACCAAAATAGTAAGGTTTCCAAACGGTACAGTATTGGTAGAAGTAACCAGAAAAGCCATCATTGAGTGTTTTGGCTTAAACAAGCAGGCTCTAACCAAGATAAACCTGTAGAAAAATGAGAAGGATTATGCTAGGTTGAAAAAGACTTATAGAAGTGATGAGGTACCCCTATCTATGAAAAGAGGCATTGGTAACAGAACATTCCCCATCTCTACTACCACTACTGAACCATTTAATGTGACAAATTTTCAGTATTACTTTGTGAATACATGTTTAGCTCTTTTCCAAGTGTTGGGGATAGATGCTCAAGATAAAATTCCAATAGGCCTAATGATGATGGCGATGAGAATTCAAAACCCTGAAACTAATATTGAATATGACTTTGCTTCATACCTTGAGAAGGTGTTAGATGATGAATTCTCCCAAGTTATAGAGGATAGAGCACCGATTACATGTAGACACTATTCCCTACTATGTCATCTAATATTGTACCAGAATAGGGACCAATGGACTAAAAGAATGAACTTGGCTATAGTAGATGAGCAAGGGAATCCCACACCTATCTAGAAATGGTGCTATATTTGGGACAGTCGGTGCAAGAATTCAAGCTTTGTTGTATTCTACGAAGGCTTTGTACACACAAACCTTCAAGTTCTTGGGTATGCAATACCAAGATTGTCAACCAAAATGTTGCAACTAGTGAGACCTTTGGCTTTAAGACTAGAGTAGGGTCATACACACAATTTTGGAGATTGATTCTTTCTCCTGAAAGTTACAATAATAAGAGTTTATGGATGCCATGTTGCTCCACACATACTACCAAAATTTGTGGCCCTCAGATTAGAATTTCTTGAATTTATGTGGCAAATGATGTGGATGGAGAAATATGTAATGCACAAGCAGAAGAAAGGCACTTTCCTGCCAAACCAAACCAAGTGTGAAGATTCGACTGTAGGCTCATACACACTAGAGGAGTTACAGTATTATTTGAAGACAAGATATGCATTGAAATCTAGAAAAGAAAGAGCCTTTGACCCTGAAAATCATATGAACAACATAAGGCACAATATTCTTACCAAAATGACAGTGCCACACCAAGTCAATTTTGAAGAAGATGTCATCAAGAACTGCATTACTTATAATGATGTACTTAGTAGAAGGAAAAAATGGGAATATATGAAGAAGGTTGAAGAAAGGATGAATCGGAGGTCCAAGGATTTCCTATGATACTTTTTTGAGGAAAAGGACCCCATCAGGAGGATAGAATTGACAATTGGTAGATTTGAAGACTTGTACAGAAAGAAGGAAGCATATCTCGAAGAACATCATAGTGGTGCAACTGCAGAGCATACCCCAAGTGAAACCTCTAAGCCTCCCATGGAGTAGTTACCTCCCAAAAGACAGAAGATAGGAAGCATTGAACAATTAGTACCTTATGAGGATATCGAAGAGGTGTGCGATACTGAGGAAGTGGCTACAATACTATAGTCATTGAAAGGTGATATTGAAGTTGATCAGCCCATCCTTGAGACCAGTGCCCATAAACATGAGGTAAGGATGGGTGATGTAGAAAACAAAAAGTACAAAGGTACATGAAGATGAAAGGGAAATTGCAGCTAGGAGATTCATAGAAGATGATGAATTCATTAAGACTCCTGAGTTCAAGGATTTCTGGATGAAGATAAAGATAAAAAAAATTCAAGAGAGGATGGAATCAACTGAAGTAGGAATTGAAGAATCAGAGAAAAATGAAATGGTAGCATAGACTTTCCAGGAATTAAGAGTTGACAACATTGACATTAGCCCCCAAAAGGCTAGAGAAATGGTCTTGAAGAGAAATATGCTCATTTTCCCTAGCTTGGAATTAAAGAAAATGTTTCTGCTTGATCAAGTGCGAGCTCAGGAAGATCCAATGCTAGTTGCAAAATTTGACTCCGATGAAGGTGTGAGTGGAACTAGGTATAACCCAAAGATTGAAACCCTAGCCATATGGATCAAATAGAAAAATACATAGAAGCCAAAATTATTGGATGTAATTCAAGGGATGAAAGGGGCAGCGATGGTAAGGACAATACAATATACCACCCCTTTGGAGGCAACCACAATGACCATGCATTCGGCCATGTTCGCTCGAGAAATTGTTAAGGGATTAGAAGACAAATTGAAGGAGTATGAAAAGGAATAAAGGTTCCTAAATGATGAAGTTAATAAACTGTTCATGGAGAATGTCAAATGGAAAGAACAATTAAGAGGAGCAGGACCTCACAGCAAGGAGATGGTGCTATATAGGGCCTCCTATTGTCTAATGGATATTGTGAAGAAAATTTCTACGTAATGGTGTGAAACTCCATGAAGGAAATGGATGATGCAAAGAAGGCCAAAGAATCAAACCAAGATGAAGTGAAAAGACTCCAATTTGTGAAGTTATGGAAAAGATTCTGAGCACAAGATAAAATCGCTTATGGATAAACTTGAGAATGTGAATAATAGTTATAAAACACTTCAGCAGGCAATGGATCAAATAAAGACACGTATGCTTGTATTAGATCCTTTGTTCAAAAGGTGGTAGCCTATTCACCACACATTGGCTAAGTTATGCAAAGTTCTACAAAGAAGTCTTGATGCACCCACAACATTAAATCCAACTGAACAAACTGTGAAGATGATTATTGATGAATTTTAGTATGTACAAGGGTTTGATAAAAAGATTGTAACACGAATGGATTTATTCCATACTTGCAAATAGTGGTATATACCTAACATCGTGAGAGATGGTGATCAGTTGGAGGACTTGGATAAGTGGAAGAAAGAATTCAGTCAAGTTGTTCATAAGTGCGTAACTCATATACAAGAGGATGATGATACCAGTCTTCCCAAGCTAAATTAGATCATGGATGGGTTGATTGTTCTTGATGCGGGATACCTAAAGTTTGTCAATGATACAAAGGAATTACTAGATAGTCAATGGAAAAATCATCTTGCAAACATGCAAAAGATCCAGGAATATAAGTGGCCATTAGATTTTATGGTGTATCAGTGAGAGGAAAAGTATTTGGGTTTAGAAGAATAGGACACTAAGGTGAGAGCATTTGGACGTTCATCATGGAGAGGAAGACTTTTCCAGATCAATGATCATGGGTCTTCTACGTTGAATAATGGAACCATATGTCAAAATGTCTTAAGTCTTGTTATTTCCTTAATTATGCTAATTAAATAGTTGTTAGTAAAAGAAGTAGTTATGAAAGGTCGTTTCTTTTTGTAAAAGGCATGTAGCTTGTTGCTTCCTATATAAATAGGAAACCAAGGCCTAGTTTTAAATTATCATCATCATATATCATTTCCATTTTGAAGACTTTTGTTATTAATATATATCAATTGAAGCAATATAATGGAGAACATCTTATTATCAAAGATTCTCCATGACTGTGTTATCATTTTGTATTTTTCTTATGTTTTCCATACTTATTTCTTCTTATATTTGAATGAATATCAGTTATTGAGCCTCAATATTGTGCTTATGTGAATGAATATGTTGATACAGTAAAGCATTTATTGTGGTTGTTGGTAGAGCTACTAATTTTTTTGAAAATTTGACCTTATTTTTCCTTGTTACATGTTCAACATAGAAATGGAAACTATTTAAAAATAATAAAGTTAACAAAGTTACTTATTTAAATAATTTTGAGTTATGTGCATTAATATTTTATTAACTTTTGTGTCTTCACGAACATATGTTGATACAAAATGAATGGAAGAAGCATCCAAGTAATCCTAATTTTTTCTGCCAACAATTCATACCAAAGATTGAACAATTTGAGGATATTGCAATAGGTAATTAAGGATATGATGATGATGATATATTATTGTACTTGTATATTCTATGAAACATTCCTTATTTCTATGAAACATGGTATATATTCTTATAATTTGTGGGGGTTTACATTTTATTGTTATGTCTATTAAATAAAACAGAGTTTGAATAAAAAATGCTTCACCATTTTTTGTAAGTGAGTATGTGAATTATTGTTTAAGGAAAAATCTTACAGTGTTTACATTTTCAATTTACTAGTTTCAAATCTTCATTTTCTATGTAAATAAAATTGAATGTGCTCTTTATCTCAAATGACATAAAACAATAATATCATCAAAATCAGGGTTTTCAATTTCATCACCATCATTGTGCACACTTTTCATATCCTATTCACTTTTAAGTACAATCATCAAAATTTTATTTTTATTTCTTGTCCCAATTAATCTTGATTCCTTTTAGCACAACACAGTAGGTTGCATGTTAAATTTCAAACATTTTTTATACATTTTTGTATATATATTTTCTCGCATCATTATGTAACAACAATTTCACTTCCTATATAGTAAAAATAAATGAAAGCACATTTTTTTTTTTGTCAAGGGAAATGTATGGTGAATACCCTATGTCTTTTAGATAAGTGTACAAGCGAAATAAGACATAACTAATTGAATTTTATTTTCTACTGTACAATTTTTTTTTTATGTTCTTTTTACTTTTTGCATGTGGATTACCGTCAGAAAGAGACTACTTATCTTTTCTTAAATGAATCCTTTACATTCCCTGTCTACGAAAGGAATTTACTGCTTGACAATAGGTTCATGATCTTCATACAAATTAAGATTGGTGTAAAAGGCCATCCCCACAAATGTTGTTTGGTCTAGAATTATAATGGAAAATAAAAAAACTTGCTAGGAGAATAAAACGAGTTTTCAATTTTCCAAGTACAACATAATATTACTAAAGCATTTCAAAATTTAGTCCATAAGAATCATCCTTTTTAAAACATGGATTGCAAATAATTCTGAAAATTTAGGTGTCTTGGCTATTAACATTATTGTCTCACAATGTCATCCAAAGGTATCATTGTCAATGTTCATATGTTCTTTCAAGTATTTAATATTATCATCATCCCTATCTGACCGCATCATCTTCTTACTCATCATTGAAATTTGACTATATATATACCATCTATATTGTTACCAAATGTATTTGGATCATCATTTTCAATACCATCCATATTGTTTTCTTCCATAACATCATCTAACTTTGGATTGTTGTCTTCTTGTGCCCCAACATAACCATCTTCAACATCATCATGGATGTCAATT